>ML793176.1:172133-206320 GCA_009831015.1 Picea engelmannii
ATCCAAACCATTCGGATGCCACCTCACCATGGAAGTTTCTCCTTCTAGAAGATTCGAGAAAATGCTCGTTTTTCCCACGTGTAAGCATTCTCGCACCCTGCTTATAGTGCAACCTGCGAACTGTTCGCACCCTAGCTATGATGTAGCCTGCGAGAATCAGGCATTCTCGCACCCCAATACGTAGGCAGCCCGCGAACTTCCTTTTTTTATAAGGTTTTTACACAAGAAAATGCAACTTCTTTTCTCAGGAAAAGTTCTTCTCCCTTCTCTCTTCAGGAACTCAGGCCACTGACCCCTCTGAAGGCAACATATAGGTTTACATCATTAACGGTCATAGGGATGACAAAAATAATGTGTAACACTTGTAACTTATCAAAGTTATTTGTGCCTGGACCCAGACCGACCCTGAGGTTGAAAAAATGTTGATCGGATAGGTATAGGCAACCTCCCCCCCCACAGTGTAGTTGGTCGCCCGAGGCCACACCATCAAAGTAGGCCCAAGGATATCCTTTGTCGATAAATTCCTCACATAGAGGTCGATGTGTGCCCTGTCTCAAAGAATGTGTGGTTTTTAGATGGTCAAGAATGCTTAAAGTGTTTGCGGTCACCTTCACGGAAGAAAGTGGGGCATCTCGAAAGATTTTATTATTTCGGGCAATCCATATTCCCCAAGTTGCTATCAATGACATAGCTCTTAAGTATAGAGGGGTGGGTGTTTTTATCCATTCCTATAGGGATTCTTCGTAAGTGTCGCCTTTCCAGCTGCCCACATCTAGATTTAAAGTGGAGGCTTCCCTCCAAACTGATAGGGCAAAGGGGCATCACATAAAAAGGTGGTCGATCGTTTCGTCCTGTAGACAACAGAGAGGACACCGTCCTGATCCATTAAATTGCTTCTTCTGCAGGTTATCCCAGGTGGGGACTTTGTTTTCTAATATGGACCATACCAGTAGTTTTCCTTTGGCTGGACATTTTAGCTTCCATAGATTCTTCCACCACCACTTCTCTTCTTGTTGCGCCAATTCTGTGCCAAGTAGTATATATCCTGCTTTGTGAGAATAGGTGCCTCTCAGATCACCATCCCAGATGAGCTCATCTTCATCCTCTAATAGTCATATGTTTTCCTTTCTCAGACCAAGGATGTAGTTTTCCCAAAAGATAGTTTGTGGCTCGTTTAGCCCCGGGGATCTTCCTGATTTCCAGCTTTATTGCCAGAGGGTTGCGTGTAGAGGGTTGGCTAGATGGGAAAAATGATAGATTCCACTCCGTTCTAAGGTTGTGCAAATATATTATGGGAGGAGATGTTCCCTCGTGCACCCTGCCCAAGGGTCCCTTCCGATTCTGAGTAGGGTGCCATTCCCTACTTGCCAGGCGAGGGAGTTTCCGATCACCTCAAAGACCCATTGGATTGCCTTCCAAATTACTGAAGAACCAATAATTCTAGATCTAGGGCTCCTGATCCATTCCAAGAGAGTGAGCGGGGGAAAAGAGAAAAATGTTTTTTAAGCCCCATCCTCCTAAGGCTTTAGGTTTCACAATTCTCTCCTAGCGTACCCAGGGTAGGACTCAATTTTCAGAGTTCTCTCTCCATAGATAGGAAAAAGACAACCTTCTTACTTTTTCGAGTATGCCTTTAGGGATCCAGGAGAGGGAAAGCCAATGTACTGGGATTGCTTCCAAAATAGATTTTATTAGTACCAATCGACCGACTCTCGAAATCCATTTGAGACTCCAGCTCTTTAATTTTTTTTCCAACTTGGCCAACAACCAAATCCAGTCAGTTTTTTTGTAATCATTTGGATTTAATTGGAATCCAAGATACTTGAGGCCTTTGTCCAGGTTCTGAGTTTGGAAGGGGAAGAGGGCTAGATAGTGGCGCAAGTCCTCGTCCTCAATCCGAGAGAAGAGTAAGTTTGAATTCTGAGCATTGATGTGCATACCCATTGCTAGTTTGAAGAGTAGGATTCCCTCCGATAATAAAGCGACATCTCTTTTCGAGCCATCACAAAATATTAATATGTCATCTACAAATAGTAGATGAGTGATGGCTAGTCCAGTTGAGATTTTGATACCTGAGAAACATCCTCCTTATTTTGCCTCTATCAAGTAGTGGATCATGCACTCTGCAACAAGTAGGAAGAGTAGGGGAGAGAGAGGGCACCCTTATCGAATGCCCCTTCCCTCTTGGAAAAAATCAGTGGCTGATTTGTTGAGAAGAATGGAGAAGGAGACCAAATTTAAGCAGGACATTATCTAGTTGACAAAATCCAGGCCAAAACCTAGGTGGATCAGTAGCATTCTGATGTATAACTAGTTTACCCTATCAAAGGCTTTGGGTAAGTCTAATTTTATCACAACTTCTCTCATTCTCTTGGTTTTGATGGTATGAAGACCTTCTTGTGCTACTCCAATAGCCTCATGTATTTGCCTACCTTCTAGGAAACCAAACTGTTCCCCCGAGATGTGTTTTGAGATGATGACCTTCAACCTTTTGCTGATGACTTTGGAAATTATCTTGTATAGACAGTTGCATAGTGATATGGGCCGAAAATCCTCAAAGGAGGTTGGGTTGTCTGTTTTGGGAATTAAAGCAATAAAAGTAGCGTTGATAGGGTTTTGTATATGTCCCATTTGCCTTGATTCTTCTATTACCCGTAGTAGATCAGGCCCCAGGATGTCGATACACCCCAAATAGAATTCTATTGGCCACCCATCAGGACTAGGGCTCTTCCATTTTTGAAAAGTATGTAGGACTTCTAACATTTCTTTTTGAGTGATCGGTCTCATTAATTGTCCAACTACTTCCTCTTCGACAAAACTGGGGAAGATTTGTGTACTGTTTATGATTTCTGCAATGGAAGTTCTCTCCTGGGATTTGTAGAGTGTCTTGAAATGGTTTATTCCCAAATTAGCTAAATCAGAGTGCTTTGTAATTTCCTCCCCTCTCAAGTTCTGAAGGCTCCAGATCGTGTTAGACATCTTCTTGCCTTTTGCAAAGGCTTGAAAGAATTTTGTATTTTCGTCTCCACAATTTAGCCCCAGGGCCCTACTTTTAAGTCACCACTGTGCCTCTCTTTCTTCTAGGATGGCCTTGCGATGTTTTTCCAATCCATATAGGAGATCTTTGGCTTCCTAGATGAGAAAACCCCTACCTATCCCATCATGTAGTTCTAATAGTTTCAGCTCAATATCTTTCAGAGTTTGCTCATGCTTTTGTTGTTTTGTTTTGGCCCACTTCTTAGTAGCCACCTTAAGTCCCTTTAGTTTTTCCAAAAATTCTATTGCTGCAGGGCTCTGGGAATGAGCTGGTTGAAGCACCCACAAATTCTTTACAGGTTGTAGGTAGGTTGGGTCTGATAGCCAACCCTCAAATAATTTGAAGGGGCTAATCGGTCTACGCGACGAGGTCCCAAATTCAAACAAGATCAGTTGGTGGTCTGATTCTCCCCCAAAGGTCACCCATTGTCTAACTAGACCAAAAGAATCCAGGAGATCATTGGTGATAAGAAATCTGTCTAACCGCTTAGCCACTCAATCCGATCCTACCCGTCTGTTGCACCAGGTGGGGGAAAGTTTTTGTGGTTCGAATTCCACTAGGCCCCACTGGTCCAAGTAATTTAGGAATAAATCGTTCAGTGGGTCAGGCGCTGTCCTTGGACCCCAAATATCCAGAGCGCCTAGTGAGAAATTCAGGTCACCACCGAAAATAAAATCTTTTCTTTTGAACCAGTCACAATCTGTTATAGTGTTCCAGTAAAGTTATCTATCATGATGAGGTCCATAAATGTTTATGACCGTAAGAGAACGTCCCAGGGATGTAGAGAAGATATTGAGTCCTATCCCCAAGTTAAAACCCCAGGCTGTTTCCATTTTACAGTTCTTTTTCTTCCATCCAGAGGCCACGCCCCCCTAGCGTCCTCGGGCATCTACAGTTGTGAACGACCAACCCGGTAGTAAGGATTCCAAAATCTTAACTACAGTTGTGGCTTCTCCTAAAGTTTCCTATAATAGAATGACATCTGGCATACATATTTCAACCAGTCTTCGTAGAGACAATTTTTTATTAGGGTTCGCCAACCCCCTACAGTTGAAGGAGAGGATTTTCATTAGTTAACTCTGTCATGGGGAAGATTTTCTCTAAGCACCCATTCTATCGAGGATTGTCTCCTAGAAGCTAGATCTAGTTAGGCCTGATCTTGTGCCAGGTATAAGTGTGATTTACGACCTCTGCCTTTGCCCACCGAGGGAGTCTGTTAAATAGTTCCTAGTCCCTTGCCTGAATTCAGGTGAATACCACTCTCTAGAGGATTCTCTTTTATTATCGATATGCTTCTAAGATAATAGCGTACTCTGTTGTCTTTCGACGAGGAGTCAAGTGAGGTTGAGGGGGTGTCGGGGGTAATGGGGAGAGAGGGTGTGGTTAAGGAGTCCAAGGAGGGTAAGGAGTGGAAGGAGGGAGGGGGAGGGGGGACATCAACAACAGGTGGTTGAGGAGGATTGGAGGGGGTCAAGTGGCCCGGTAGTGGGTTTCACAAAATCCCTAAGTTTGGGGAGGGAGTGACCAGAAGGGGTGGGAAGATCGTCAAGGAGGAGGAGAAGGGGAAAAGTGAAGAGGCTAAGATGATGATGATAAAAGACTCCCCACCCAAAGAAGAGGTAATGGACTCATAAATAATAGGAGGAGCAAGGGACACTAAAGTAGAAAGAGAAGTGACCTAGGGAGACGTACCTGTAATAGCGTGTTCTCGCCGGAGGAGGTGGTCCAAGGAAGGAGAGGAGAGTGGGCCTGCATTCCAATATCCTATCCATCCCGAGCCCTGTGAGCGTCCATCATTCGACCCTATACTCGCTGAGCTAAGAACTCCCCGGTTCTTCAGAGCCTGTTTGCTGTAATCCCCTGAGTCCTGCAGCAGTGCCCATTTCTTGCGTGGAGGAGAGGTGGAAGTGATCATCCCTCTTTTCTACCTTTCTTTGCCCTTGTAGGTGAGTGGATAGTTGGCCACTCCATGTCCATAGACATGGCATCTGTGGCACTAGAAAGGAATACCCTCGTAATCCAAGGTTTATATGAAATTCCCAGCAACCGATTCTATGAGTAGCTCCTAATAAAGACCCAGACATAGATTGATCTGCACCAATATACGAGCCACTATCATGAGCCCAATGACCTCGAAGGACATATCCCCCTCAATGTAGCAACCTAAGAGATTGTCGATTTCCTCAAAGTGATGGGTATTCCAAAATTGCATCGGAAGGCCTGACAATCTAACCTAGATGGGTTCCTCATCTACCCACTCTGGGTTCGCGTCGAAATTGGGCGTCCATCATTTGAGGAGAGTCGGGGTTGCTACAATGGACCAAACCTTCTTGAGAACCCAATCAAACTCAGAGTTGGAAGAAAAAATAAAGGTGAACCATCCCCTGGTGAGGAGTCTGATAAGGGGCATCTGAGAGAGCTCAGGAAGCCAATATTTGTGAACCCAACTTTTGAGGTAAGCCAGACCCAGTTTTTTCCCTCGGACCCTGCCCACAAGGGCTCTTTCAGTATAATCTAGAACCCTGCCCATTGCCACGTCCTCCCCAAAGGCTAGTCTCCTTGCCCTCCGTCTTTCCTTTGCGCACCTGAGAGTTTTTGTCGACCGACTATCCGAGCATGGTTGGAAGTTGTGTGATATATCCCCCTTATGTGTAGAGGGGGAGTTCTTCTTGGCCTCGAAGGGTGGGTCTGTCGGAGAGGGGTGAAAAGTGATGCCACCGTCCAGACCCTGTGTCGTCGTCTCGATCTATTCTGCTTCCTCCAAGAAGTCCGAGGGAGAAAACCCTTGTGTAACGGTAGGATCAGTCGAAACCCCAATTTGTGACTCGTAGAATTGTGGTTCAAGAAGTTCCGTGAAAGCGGCGCTAAAACCCAAGGTAAAATCCCCCCCTGTAAAACCAATACTGGCACTGAGAACACCTGGTGGTTCAAAGAAGTATGGGAGTTTCCCATCCCAATCTTCGGGAAAATTCGAACCAACTTCTGAAGGCAAGTGCTGTTCATCAGTGGAAGGCGGTCCAAGCCAATCCACCTCCGGGGATCCTGAGCCACCGAATGTCTCACAACGAGGCTGTAAGCTGGCGTTGTCCCCCATTCTCAGGCCCCCAGAAGCTATTAAAGAATAAGGCCCACCTGTTCTCTAACAAATACCAGCTGGGAGGCAGTGTGAGGAAAAGAGAAAAATCGATGCCCGAGGCAAGGGTTATTGTCTGGAAGTGATAGCTTCGTCGAAGCCTACCCACACGACGCCTAAGTCCAAAGAGAAAAAGGGCTGCGAGGTCTGCGAGTAATCCTGTCAAGCCATTGTTGTAACCGCCACCGCCATTGTTGATGCTACCCCCTTAATTACTATTAATTGATTGGATTTATTTACTTATTATCGTACACATTAGTCCATTATTAAAATGTATATGCATTTTGTTCTGGTTAAAAATTCGTGTTAACTATTTGAATAGATTTTTAAATTCATGTACAATTGGTATATTCAAGATTTTATTCAGAAGATCTATATCTTTTGTATATTGCTTATTTTATTTAATTCATATGCAAATAGGATCATACCCAGGTGTTAGTTTAAACTTGTCTGTTAGATTAAATTCTCCTTAGATTTTATTTCATTTCAAATATCTTTGTTAAAGAAAAAATCAAAATCTCCTTTCATAGGAGTAATTCTCACATTTATTATAGCTAGTTTTCATTTCAGATAGTTATAAGTTTGTATATTATTTAGATTTATATTTTAATAGAAACATTGTATATAAAATATTATTACATACAACTAACAAGTGTATATATTTCTATTAGATTTAGTTCTTTCTATTTTAGGATAGTTAAATGTAACCAAACCTAAACCAGTCGGAATCACCATTTACAATGGATAAGGGTCTAATCGAGACCTTGAACGAGAGATTTCCTAAATGTTGAATATGGTCATATTTGGCCATCAAAATTTTAGTGCTAGAAGGAGGGCCATCTGATAATGAATGGCCGAAACAACAAACAAAGCTAAAGACCATTCAAGTAGATCAACTTTGCCCTCAATATATTTTGTAGCTGCACAATCATAATCTTCAATTCAAAGAACTATAAGTGACATTTCTTCTAGTTTTCTTAGTTCACCAGAATTCCAACAAATAAGAAAGCGAATAAAAGATCTAAGAAATCAAGGAAAAACTTCTCAAGGATCTTCTGATTCTATAAATCCTGTTATCTAAGAATTAGGTGTTCTTACTAGATCACATCGACAATGATTAGGTATTGAATCTATTCATTTTTGTGTCCCCTCCCAAATTAGAAAACCAATTGTTACAACTCCTCCTCCTTCACATACACCTTTGCATACATCTCCTCCTCCATCTCCTCCTCATCAATCAAATACTATGGATGGAGTACCAAGAACACCATGGAGAACTTTGGGGGCAGTTAATGTTCTTGGAAATCATCATGACCTATTTAAAAATCTAGATAAATGGTTACCAAAATTTAATCCAAAATCAAAAGAAGCTCATGATGACCATATCAATAAATTTGTTAGCTTTCAATCTTAGAGGCATTGAACATGAATACGTTGTATGTAGAATGTTTCCATATACTTTTGAAGGAGTAGCCTCTACTTGTTATTTATCATTACAGGCTAATTCTATTATAGATTGGGATACATTCAAGGATTTATTCATTAAAATTTTTGGAGATGATAAATATTCATCCACTTTGTTAGTAGAATTATCTAAAATTATAATGAATCCTAAAGAAAAAATTAAATATTTTAATCAAAGATTCCTTAAAATTCTTAATAAAATGCTTGAAAAATACAAACCTAGTTTAGATATTCAAATTGACTTTTATTCCTATGCCTTACCAGTTTACAGAAAATCATGAAAACATTAGCAAATGAAATAGTCGATGTTAAAAGAAAACTAGATGAAGTTTCTAATAAACCATTCAGACCTTTTTTCAAGAAGAATCCACAGATTCCACTTGGTGGCCAAAATTCAGTAGGAGTTAATGATGATGTAGAAGAAGGGGGGGTTTAAGATGAAGTTCAAGATACAAATTTGTTTTAGGATATTAATGGAATATTTGATGAAGATGATACAAAAGAATCTCTAGCTACTCAACCCTGAAGTAAAAATATACCTTCAACTTCTAGATCTTCTCCACCAACAAATACTTCAAATACACAGCCTAAAGAAAGCAGGTCAGCTTCAAAAGCGTTATGACATTTTATAAGATATGAAGAAGACTAGGGAAAACATTTCCCTTTATGAACTAAGTAAATTGAAATCTCAAAAGAATAATTTATTAAGGGCTTTAGGAGTTTCTAACAAGACTATCCCATCATCTTCTAAAACAAAAAATAAAGATAAAATTTCAACTGTACAAACCTTATCTTATGCTGAAAAAATTGATCCAATTCTGATAGGTGATAGATCAAATTCTCATACTTGTCCTTTCCTTCTTACTTTCAAATTTTTTAATAAAAATTTATATAATTTCTTAGTTGATTCTGGTGCATCCTCAAATATAATGCTTCATTCAGTTTGCCTTAAAATCAATGCACAACCACAAAAATCAGCTACTCAAATTGTACAATTAGATAGAACAAAAGTAAAAGTTTTAGGAGACTTGAAGGATGTACTTATTAGATTATCATCTAATCCTAAAGTTTTTCAAATCATAGATATTATCGTTGATGATATTCTTGATGCTTATGGATGGATTTTAAGTCAAGATTGATCTGGAAATATTAATGGATACTTCTCAACTGATTGGTCTCACATCTGGCTTCCATATAATGGGAAACCCAACCAAATTCGTATTAATAGGGAAAAACATATGAAGCATAATGTGACTAATTTAGATGGGGAGAATGAACCCGTGGATTTTTCTAATAGTATTGTAGGGAATTATTCTACTGATTCTTTTTTTGGAAATTTTAATGGTCACATTTCTCCTTTTCAACCCACGGTTAAAAACTCAAAGATTGATTTTTTTTCTCAAACAAATTTTTCCCGTTGTACTAATTTTGTAGATAATTCTGTAAATAGTTCTATAAGTTATCCATTTTGGAAATTATATTTTGATGGATCAAAATATAATGACAGAGCTGGTGCAGGTTGTATTTTAATCAGTCTCGAAGGCGAAAAAACTATGCTAACCTGCAGACTAGAATTCCAGTGCACTAACAACATTGTTGAATATGAAGCATTAATACAGGGTCCAAAAAAATCTATCAACATGAATGTACAAGACATCTTTGTCTTCGGTGATTCATAAATTGTCGTTAAATAGGTTAAAAATAAAATTCATTGTATTTATAATCATTTGAGACATTATCAACAATTAGTTCAAGATCTCATTTACAATTTTTCTTCATTTAATACTACTTATATATCTAGAATGAAAAATGCTCACACATATCTATTGGAAAATGTAGCTTCTAAACTTATCCCTCCTGAAGATTTCACTCCTGATAGATTCTCTGTTGAACTATTTTTAGACCTTCTGTTCTCGATAACATAACCAATTGGCGTGTCTGTAATGATGATGCTGACATAATTAATTTTCTCTCTTAAGAGGGAACATATGAAAATGATATCATTGATGAAGAATAACATGATCATGAGTTAAACAAATATCCTTCTGATGATAAAATCAAATATGAAAATATAATTCCTAAATCTGTTGTAAAATTGGAAGATTTTTATGATCTTAAAGATATATTTAAGAAACCCATAAATTGTAAAACAAATAGTCCTACCATGAATGTTGAACTCATTAATGTGGGTATAGAACAAAATCCTCAAAATGTCAATCTCGGATTAGGATGTTCTCCTCTTGAAAGGATAGCTTTCATAAAACTTCTTAAGTAATATAAGGAAATTTTTGCATGGTTATATGATGACTTGGAAACTTTTGATACATCCATAATTCAACATACTGTACCTATGCTTTCAGAATAAAAGCCCGTACAACAAAATTTAAGGAAAAATCATCCAAATATTGAAACCCAAATTAAAAATGAACTAAATAAATTGTTGAAAGAAAAAAATATTTTTCTATTGAGACTTTCTAAATGGCTATCTAATATTGTTCCTATAAGAAAAAAGAATGGATACTTCTGAATCTGTATTGATTTCATAAACTTAAATAGAGCTTCTGAAAAATATAACTTTCATTACCTCATATGGAATAGATCCTTCAAGCAATCCCAGGTTATGAAATGATGTCATTTTTAGATGGATTTTTCAGATATAATCAAATCTTAGTACACCCAAATGATAGACTCAAAACTACATTTAGAACTAAATGGAGTACTTATGCTTATCAAAAAATGCCTTTTGGTTTAATCAACGCAGGTGCAACTTTTCAACGAGCTATGGATATTTATTTTCGAGATTTAATCAACAAATCTGTTGTTTTTTATCGAGATGATATAATGATTTATTCCAAGAATCGTTCATATCATATTTCTCATCTTAAACAAATTTTTGAACGATCTCATAAGTATGGAATTTCTTTAAATCCTAAAATATCATTTTTTGCTCTTTAAGAAGGTAAAATTTTGGGATTTATAGTTTCCAAAGAAGGTAATTCAATTGATCCTTCTAGATTTAAAAACATATATGAAATCCCTTTACCTCATAATAGAAAATCTATGCAGTATTTTCTTGGACAAATTAATTTCATGAAGTGTTTTATCCCCGATTTCACACAAATAGTCTTACCCTTGCAAAATATGATCAGAAAAGACACAATTTTCAAGTGGAATACAATCGAAAAAGAATCTTTCAATTCCATAAAACAAACAATCATTTAAGCTCCCTCTTTACTCTCTCCTAATTATAATAAATAATTTGTTCTTTATACGTTCACTTTTGAACGATCTTACAGATCCATGTTGTCGCAAAAAAATGATCAAAATATAGAGGTACCAATTGCTTTTGAAATATCAACATTACAAGGAGCATAATTAAATTATTCTGATGTTGAAAAACAAGCTTATGCAGTCTTCAAATCCGTTACACATTACAGACCTTTCCTCATCAAGTCTCACACCAAATTAATAGTTCCACATTCTGCATTTAGAAGCTTGCTTATTTAGAAAGATTTGGGAGAAAAGAGAGCAAATTGAGTAACTGCATTACAAGAATATGATTTAGAAATAAAACTTGCAAAAATCGTATGAGGTCAAGGTTTATGTAAGTTATTAACTGAAACCATTGATTTTACATCTGAAAATGCGGATAATGTAAAGGACATTGAGAATTTACAATAGGTATGTGTTATTCCCGATATCCTTGATTAACAATATTCATATTTAATTTATTATCTAATGCATGGTACTACACCTTTTCATTTGGATATTAAGAAAAAACGTGCTTTACGAATGAAAGCTACACAATATCAACTCATAAATGGTGTTCTTTTCAAAAATGATTATGATTCAATGTTACTTAGATGTTTAGAAAAACAAGAAGCTGATAAAGTTTTATTTGACTTACATGATGGACCTGTAGCTGGTCATTTCGTGGGTGATACAAATGCTCACAAGATCTTACATGCAGGATATTACTGGCTGAACATGTTCAAAGACTCTCATGCATATGTTCGAAAATGTAAAATCTGTCAAAGTTTGACCGATCAAGATAAGAAACCAACATTACCTTTGTATCCCGTGATCATTGAACAACCATTTGAACAATGGGGACTCGATATCATCGATGAAATTATCCCTAACTCTTCCAAGCAACATAGGTATATTTTTACTGCCACCGATTATTTTACTAAATGGGTGGAGGCCATTCCCTTGAAATCAGTTACAATTGATCATGTAATTTCTTTCCTAGATCAATTTATTATGACAAGATTTGGTTTCCCAAGCACATTAGTTTTTGATAATGAAAGTTATTTTTATGCTTTGTCATTGATGAAATATGCACTTCAGAAATGAAATAAATCAAAACATTTTGCTAATTATTATCCTCAGGGTAATGGTTTAGTAGAATCCACAAACAAAAATCTCTTGAAAATTATCAAGAAAACTATTAGTGATAATCACAAAAATTGGCATAAAGCATTAATTTTCACATTATGGGCAGATCAAATTACTTATAAATCGTCATTGGGTACTTATAATTACTTTTTAGTTTACGGGAAGGAGACTACTCTCCCACCAAACATTGCTATACCATCCCTAGATTTAGTACAATCTATTGAGGAACAACCTTTTTCTAGTCTACAACATCGTATAAATCAGATTTTCAAATTAGAGGAAGCGATGGATAAAGCTCAAAATACTTTTTCCAATCATCAAATGATCATTAAAAGATAGTTCAACAATAGATCTGTAGGTGAAAAAAATTTCGAAGTTGGTGATTTAGTCTTGAAATGGGATAAATCTAATGAGGAAAAAGGTAAACACATGAAATTTCAAAAGTTATGGCTAGGTCCTTTTCAGGGTGCTAAAAAAATTGGGCCATCTACCTTTACAAACCATCGAAGGTATAGAAGAATCTCTGCATTCAAATGAGTTAATTCTATTTTTTTTTTCTTAAAGACACTTCAATTCTTATATATAGCTGTAAATATGTTTTTTGATATTTTGGGTTGAATTCATTTCTTTTGAAATTTTTAGTTTTATTTATTTCTGTTCATACTGTTTTTATGTTTTGATTTTTTTTTTTGATCTGATATAACAATTGGGTACACGTGTTTATAGTTTTCTTTGAAATCCATTTTAGTACAGAGAAATATTAATTTAGATTATTTTAAATGGGAAAATTCCTAAAAATTCAAAAGATAAATTTTATGACTAGTTTATCTTTTCCAAGAAATACAACCCATGAAAATACTCTATAACAAAGTCTATTTGGAGTAAAATTTTCTCCTAAAAATTAAATAATTAACTGGGAAATAACCTATCATAAGACAAATGGTTTAGTTTTATTTCATGTATAGAGATATATAAGTAACTCTCTATATCACCCCTCCTCTAATTTAGTCATTGCTCAATTGCAATCACTAATTCATTTACTAAAGATGAAAATTGGAAAAAAAAGAAAAGGCAAAGAGGATGTGGGAAGTATATGCTAACCCGTCGGGGTACTGAACATGCCTGTTGCCAGTGGGTCAAGGCTTATATGATATCAAGGCAACTTCAATGGGGTACTGAACAAGCCCACTGGCAGCGAAGCAATACCTGTTATAGTGAGTTAAACTTTTCAATTCTAACATGATAAATAAACTTCACTTATTATTCCAATCAAAATATTCCTTTCCCAACTATAAAATAAATAAACGTCCCTCATCCCCTCCAATGAGATGGAGTGAAAGAGTATTAGTACTATTTTATTTCTTTATTCTTTACAAACTAGTCATAAAAATAATTTATCTACATTCAATATATTTTCCTTATTTCTTATGACTTGATATATTTTTCTTTGACTCATTTATAAAGATAAATGGTTTAAGAAGAATGTCGCCATTTTTTGTAGCATACAACAACCTTCCAAATTTTGCATGTGATATAAATAAAATTTGGAACTCTTCATTTTCATTTAAAAAAAAAAGGAAAACTTTTAAATTTTTTGAAAGTTGTCATGTTTGTGTTTGAGCATTATTTATAGTTTTTTCTGTTATTGAAAAATTTGTTATATTGATCATACTCCCAAGTCCGTTGAAGTTTCATCTCGATTTTAATTTTGATATCTATGACATCTTTCCTCCTATTTTGTTTTCATTTTATAAGATTTTCGATCAGGGATTTTGATTGCCAAGTCACTAAACATTATTTATATTTATTAATTGATCAAAATGTCCTTGATTATTTTGCTCATACATACCTTTGACAAGTTTCTACTTGAGATACAACATTTGGTGAGCTACAACTTCTTGATTATATTACTTATCTAAGTTTTCTTAAGAGATTAAAAATTTCAATTTTTTTATCAAATTATAATCATGTTCATGAGATTCTAACTTACCTTTTCGAAACTCTAATCAAGTTATTATCATAACGATAATGATTCCCATGATCCAAAGAAAATACTTGATATTTGTTTATGGATTATCGTGCTTAACCTTGTCATCATAAATACAAATGATCTTAATTGATGATTAAAGTCAGGGTCTTTTCAAACTTCATACAAACAAGTGACATTTCCCAAGCTATACTCACTCCCCTCCACACATTGTAATTTTTTGTCTCATCTTATTTTCAAATTATCTTATTTTCGAATTAATGCCTCACTTCAAGTCATGGCAAAGCCTGTATATGATGTATTTACTTGATTTGGAGTGTTTTCCCCGGTTTTGAGGATTTTTCTTATACCTGTGGGTGAAAGTTTGTTATGTTTCCCTGAGAGTTTTCCCGAGTTGTAGCAGACTTTTAACATGGGTATGATATCTAGAAATGAGCCTAGCAACAAATTAATTCAAGCCAATGAGAAACATTATCTGATTTTTCAAAAGGTTGGCTCGTTATATTTCCTATGAATGTTCAATGGATATAACCTATAGGTTACCAGAGTCTTTTCTTTGAGTTTCGATGGTCAATCTATGAAGATAGGAGATTTTGAATTAAATTTGAATGAGGAGATGATTGCAAAGGCCACTAATTTTCCATTAAAAGGCGAATGTTGGTCCAAGACCAAAAGGGTAAAAGATATCCCCTGGTCTGAGATCTTAATCTCATCCAAATGAAAATATGATTATAAAGGTATTCCTCTCTCCCTGGTCAAGAATAAATGGAATTTTCTATTAGGTATAATCAAGGGTTATATAACCTGTGAAGGTCATTACGATCTCTACTTTATATATCATTTTCGATTATTGATGGTTTTCATGGGATACAAATTAAATATGTCATTCTTCTTACTCAAAAGTATTTTGAAAATGACTCATTTCTATCAGAGAGATCATCTCAGTTCTGAAAGAAATATTTTTCACCATGGTTTAATCAAGGTTTTAGTTGAGGAAAAATTCTAAACCAGAATCGATATCTTTTGATTAAATTGAACAAGATTCATTTGAAGCATCAGAGTAGACTAAAACTTCCTCTCTCACATATGAATGTAAAAAAGAATTAAATAACCATGTTCTTAATAAAATGAATGTTTCCAAAGAATCGAATGATTTTAAGAATAAATGACAAGGAAGAAATCTTTCCAGGTTTCTCAGAAATAAAACTAGTAAAACCACCAATGACAACTCTCCTATTCAGATAGAAGATGAACATATAGGAAAATCCCAAGTGTTTTCTTCTCACAAGATTGATTCCTCTCATACTGCGAAATAACCAAATTATAAAAACCCGTTGAAAATCCTATAGAAGAAAAACCCAAAATTGACCCAGGACTGGAAGTTTCCTTTTGGAAAGAAAAATATTTTTCAGTGGTCCCTGTTTTACAAGCAAACATAGTCGACTTGGAGTTGGAAAACCAATTACTCAATGTTAGAACTCTGTAATTTCTCAGGCTGAGGAAGAAGTTGATAGAGGTAACCACAAAACCACTTTGGAGTCCAGGATCTAGCCCTCCTAGAACCAGAGAGGGATCTCTCTGTAAGATTTATCTTTGTTTGCTGGGAATTTTAGGCTAGTTATGATAGTACAGGTTTTGGTTTTTAAATTATTTGGTTGGAAAAACAAGGGAGGGCCATTGGGAAATGGAGTCAAAGAGGCTGACAATAACTAGCTATGAAGTAGGAAGACCTCATAGGCAAGATAGATGCACCTTTCTTAGACATAAGGTTTGCTTTTTTAGTTGTAGGTCGAATGAGAAGAAAAACCCACTGCAATTAGGCATACAAGATGAATCTAAGAGAAGTTTAGAGGGAAAGGATGGAAAGCATTCTGAGAACTTATGAAAAATAGCATCATACAAAGCGAATTCTATTTCATCTTATCTCTGCTCAACATGCTAAATATAAACACATTAAAGAGATGAAAATACAAGGAAATAACAATTACATAAGGAAAATAACAGACTAGGAACATGCATCACATGAATCTGTGAGGTAATCAACTTCATATTCAGTCCTTGAACATTTTTATTGAACTCCAAACAAAATCTGATACAGAAAAAGGGCCTCCCTGGACCCCTCAAGTCCTAACCCCTTCATCATTGAAATCAATAGTTTAAATAAAATTACAATTTAAAACTGCCCCTAGTTCATAAGAAACACCATAAATGAACAATTATAAATAAAATCGAATCTTCAGAAAAATAGTTGCAATATGCCTCGAATGTTGAAGCTGGAGTGGAATCCTCTTCCCGAAGATCTGGAATTGATGATTTAATGCCTCAAAACTTTTCCTTTGAATCTGAAAATTGTATGTCTAACTGATGTTCTGCCACTTGTCTTTTGACTGCTGTAGAATTGCTTGAATATATTGGATTTGATTGATTGCTTGTTGATCCTATGTTTCTAGGTGTTTTGATTCATCTGACATCTGGAATGAGGTTGAAGCTACCTCCACGAACTCTGTTTACTGTCCCTTCATCTTTGCCATCTGTCTCTTTTGAATATTTTGCCTCCCGAAATTCTGAAAAAATAGGGTCCAAGGAAGTATTTGATTATCCCACTCTGAGAAATATGTGTAAAATATGGGGGAGGTTTTTGTATATCATCTTGTTCTGAGGAAAAACCTCTCTCGAGTTTTTGAAATTCTTCTCTAGCTATCCAAGATCTGCGTTTGAAAAAGATGTGTCAAACAAAAAAATCATGAATCCCGAAAAATGGGGCTCAAAGACGTTCTTGATTCTCTGAATCTGTAACAGATATGCTGAATCTAAGAGATGTTATTGTAAATTGGCCTGTGATAAGCAAAAACCTCTTACCCCCCTCTCGTTAAAGTTCAAATGGCAGGGGGGTCTGAAGTAATCTGACCATTGATTTGATTTGCATTGTTTTGGGATGTGTGCGTGTATGAAGTACTTGAGGTAAGTTATTTTGACTTAGGATATAGATCAATTTAGTTTTTTATTTTTTGTTTTATTTAATTTTTTATTTGATTGTTTTTTGTTTTATTTTTAATTGTTTTATTTTTTACATGTTTTTTATTTGTTTAGTTTTTGTTTTAATTTTATTTGTTTTGTAAACTTAGAATTTAAAAGTTACACCTCATAATGTTCAATATCTAGTTTTCATTTTATCTGTACAAAATTACTATTTTGTTAATTTAGTTTTTATTTCCTTTTTGGAAAGAGTAGTTACAAAATTTAAAATTTTGTAGCCACTCTAATTTTGGTTTTGTGTTTTATTAATTATTGCTATTTTTTATTTTACAGGTATGAAATGAATGACCTGTAAGAATATTGGGATATGGAATATCATAATTCCAGGCATAATTTCAAGAAAAATAATAGTTATTTATTTAAAGAAAACTTATCTTTTTTTTTTTAGTTTTGGTTTAGGAATTAAAACATTTTGATAATTTCCCATTCCTAATTTTGAAGTGGATAACTACTTTTAGTTATAGAATGTAGTTACATTTATGATAAGACTCTTTTCATATAAAAGAGAGAGAAACAATGATTGAAGGGGTTCAATTTTTGGGAAAAGAATCAAACTTGTGCACTGTTGTAGAATTTTTCTCTTTAAAACTTATACTGGATCATTTTGGATTTGAATATTAATAAAAGCATCAATATATTTAGCACTTGTTATGGTATTGAGTGTTTGTTTTTCATATCAAAGTCTTATTTGAATTATTTGTTACATGAATTACTATTGATTCAATTAATTACTATTAATTGATTGGATTTATTTACTTATTATCGTACACATTAGTTCATTATTAAAATGTATATGAATTCTTTTCTGGTTAAAAATCTGTGTTAACTATTTGAATAGATTTTTAAATTCACATAAAATTGGTATATTCAAGCTTTTATTCAAAAGATCTATATCTTTTGTATATTGCTTATTTTATTTAATTCATATGCAAAGAGGATCATACCCGAGTGTTAGTTTAAACTTGTCTGTTAGATTAAATTCTCCTTAGATTTGATTTCATTTCAAATATGTTTGTTAAAGAAAAAATTAAAATCTCCTTTCGTAGGAGTGATTCTCACATTGATTATAATTAGTTTTCATTTCAGATAGTTATAAGTTTGTATATTATTTAGATTTAGATTTTGATAGAAACATTGTATATAAAATATTATTACAGACAACTAGAAAGTGTATATATTTCTATTAGATTTAGTTCTTTCTATTTTAGGATAGTTAAAGGTAACTGGACCGAAACCGGTCAGAATCATCATTTACAATGGATAAGGGTCTAATCGGGACCTTGATCGAGCGATTTACTAAATGTTAAATACGATGACATTTGGTCTTCAACAAGTCCTTAGTAGTTTTTGTGAGAGTTTCAAAATAAGATATCAAATATTGGGCGTGTGGCATTCTGTAAAAGTTTACTCTCTAGAATAGACCAAAATTCAACAAGGTTTGGGAAATTTATCATAACTTTCATTTGGCACACCAAATTTTGGTTAGACCTATGGAATTGTAGAGAAGATATTTCAGAGTATTGCAGCTCGCAATTTCAGACTCATAGGGGCCTAAATTTCATAAATACATCAGAAGGAAGGTCATCTAGGAGGACATACTCCAAATTAGGGTTTCAAAGGTATGTTCACTTAAGACTATCATAACTTTTGATTGGAATTTTCGATTGAAATGATTCAAAATCCATTAGAAAGAGAAAAAATATAAGAGCATAATGGAACAAGGATATTAAATATTTGAGATAATTTTATGTTGTGAGTTGAGGGTTGGGATTAGACCTCACTTAAGAATCAATGGCAATACCTGAATTTACAGGAGAAGAAGATAAAGATGAAATCAATCCCGTGGAATGGTTAATGATGGTAAAAGAACATTGTAAGGATCCTTTTTAGAAAAGACTTAATTTTGATGGTGAAGCTTATAAGTGGTGGATAATACTTTATCAAGATACTAGACTCTACTCCACATGAGAAGAATTTGAAAAACCCTTCTCAGATAAATGGATTATGGATACAAAAATGGATGAAATGCATATAATTCAAGATGAATTCAAATAAGAAAAGGAAGATATTAAGAATAAGGGTGAGGAGTTATCTAATATACTATCCCTTAATGAATCACTCATTGAGAAGGTTAAAAACTTAAAGAAAGAAAATAATAGTAAAGCAAAGTGGGAAAATGATGATTCAAGGGAAGATTTGAAAAAGATATAAATATATATATATATATATATATATATATATATATATATATATATATATATTACAAAACCATAATAAAAAACTACTGGACGAGGTTAAGAGATTGAAATAAGAAAGGAAGAATTGTCAAAATCAAGAAGTAACAAGGATCTTGGATGAAGAAACTACCAAAAGACCGAAAGAGGAAATTTGCAAGAAGGTTGAGGAATCCTTAAATACTGATGAGGTAAAATCATAAATGCAATCCAAAAGTGAAGAAGGATGTCAAAATTTTATAGATGGGGTCACATTGTAGCTTTAAGAGGAGAAACAAGACAAGATTTACGAAGGTCAACTAAAGATACTTGAAGAAGTTGAACTTCATATAGAGGATGTACATGCCAAATATGATGGTATTATCTCCAAGGCTAGAATAATCAAGGACCAAGCAAAGAGGATAGATGATTCCATTGTCTCTTAAAATAAGATAAATGAAATGAGTGTGTAGAATGAAGAAAAACTGTCAAATGTCAAACCATATCAACACCCTTATTATCGGGAAAGATTTCAAGGAAGACAAGAAGATCAATATCAACATTATCAAGAAATAAGATGGAACAACCATCAATATTCATGGAATATGTCATCACACAACCATTATTCAACAATATATTATCATAGACAAGCATCTACTACAAATTGGAGAAGATTCAACAATGATACATGGAATTAAAGGAAATAAAATTATGCAACAACCAAACACCAAGGATTATGACTAAAAATAATTGATTTATGATGGATGTGTCATCGTCAATGGAAGGAAGAAAGAAGGAACATAATAAAACCATAATACTTGGTTTCATCGCATGTGAAGCCTTTAATTCCAAATCTTTAATAACTGTAATACCCCTAAGCTGAACCCCAGTTGAAATGTAATTATAAGTATGTGTATATGATGGTGATCCATGAACCACTTTTGGCCAAAGAGCCTGTTTTGTATTGTGTATTTTCACTTGGAAATTAATGAAAGAAAACATGACTGCATGCAAACCATCATGACAAGAAGAGTAAGGGGGATGAATTGGACTAGAATGGGAAAGGGGGGCTAAGATTCTAGAAAAGGGGCTAAGCTAAGGAGGCTTAAGCCAAAAAGGAATATTTTATCAATATTCTTAAAGTTAAAGTCTAAAGTAGGGGATAATGAATTTTATCCTAAGTCCCTATGAGAAGATGTATCACCATGTCAGGGATCCATGTGTGGCCCATGCAGTGTCCAACATGACAAGTGTCAAGTTGGGAACATGCACATAATTTTTAGGGACTTTAGCTTATTCACCCACCATTCGATCAAGATTCACCCACCTCACCTCGTTGCTGTCATCAGGACTTTCATGCTGCCATTATCATACCTGTACCTATACCAGGGAGAGTGTAGGATTTTTTTGAAGAGCATCGAAAGATAATTTTTAAGTTGAATAGGCGGGTTGTCAGGCCTGTTTGCATTCTCTCTAGGTGAGAGAATTGTAGGGAATTATATTCCCAGAGATGCCAAGTGGTCGTCATGGAACTCTGATCATTCTTGTACAACTTGTTGCCGAATATTGAAGGAAGTGGGAAGCCATAGGGGGCACACTTCCTAGTTGGGACACGCATGTGGGGAAAGTAGATTTTGTGGAACTTGGCACCTGTATTATTCCTGTCTGGCACACTTCCAAGGTGGGACAGGCATGTAGGGAAAATAGAGTCTGTGGAACTTGGCACCTGTATTATTCCTATCCGGATTGTTGCTAAATCCTAGAGGGAAGTGGGCAGCCATAGGGGGAACACTTCCTGGGTGGCACAAGCATGTGGGGAAAGTAGAGTCTGTAAGATTGTTGTTGAAATTGGCACCTGCATTGAAATATTGCTACTGCTGAGAGACTTCTAGGGATATATTTCCATTTACCTAGTGGAGTTCAAGCCCATCTCGGGGGTGAATTGTTCTCAGTTTGTGGGGAACACTGTCTAAGGTTGGGAGGAAAGTCATAGGTTTGCATGCAGTTGGTGTTTATTTCATGAGAATAATGTCTATCACATGCTTATTTCAATTACTGTGTGTGAAATTATGAGTTTTCTATTATGGAATCTCCGCTATTAATTCTATGTATGAATTGTTGTTGTTGTGTGTTTTTTTTATTCCACATAACTCTAAAGAAATCCCGTGTTGAGTATTAGTGTGCAAAATACTATGAATTCTGGTCATAATTAATTGTTATTTGTAATATCGTTTAAGTAATATTAACTATAAAAATTGTGTAGATGATGTAAACTGTTAATTATGTCACGGGTTCCATAATTATCATTATCTTGAACATATTGGCGATGAGACTGGTTCAATAATGGAGTTTATAGCTGTAATACCCTATAAATGTTTATCTATGGCTCTGTTTATATCTTCGACACACTATGTATAATTAATAATTAAACATATGATAAGTGGGGTAATTACCCATCTTGTTACAAGCAAAATAAAGTGAGTAAAAACTCAATATTTTGAGCTGTAAAGGCCTTGAACAACTACAGATTGTGTGATGGATGCCAATTCTCATCCTTACATTGTGTTGAGAAAATATTAACATTTTGGGGTGAGTTTTATAGCTTCCATATGGTCCTAAGAGTCTTATGAAATCCTTAGAGAAAAACTCAGAGCATTAAATACTAGATACAGACTAATTTAAGGATGTCGGAGTAGCATTGGATATGGGACTTCGATGAAAAGACTTTGAGAGAACCTTCTCCATCGCAGGATATCGGGATGACGTCGCCCACCCAATACATGGAAGAAAGTTTTTCTAACCTAGAAGGTCATGCCAGGAATCAATGATGACGTGTATCCCATGACAGTCCACGTGGAGGGTGGCTACGGTGCCATATGGCATGGTGTAAAGGTGTTTAGGAAAATGAAGGGTGACATGTTCTAAGGTGTCCAAGCCAAGAGACAACGTTGGGTAGGTCCACGTGTTTAACATGTAAGCAGTGGAATTCGAAGCATGGAAGTTTCACATAGATGGAAAAGTGACTAAGTGTTGAGACTTTCAGATAGAATTATGAAGGGGTGGAATATAATCGTAAGTCTAAGGGGTATGCATGGACAAAAAAAGTGGCTAAGTATCTAGACTTCTTAGACGGACTTATGAAGGGAGGGCACATAATCATGCATTCGCGAGTTTGTGAGTTTACAAATGAAGAATAATATAAGTGTTGGTGGCGGGTTCATGAGAGGTATGGATATAGACCATGAGTCCGCAAGACCGCCACCCGTTAGTTCATGGATATAGTAAGGCTTTTAGAAGAAGAAACAATTTTGATACCCCATCTCTTAGAAGGTACTTATAGGGTCGGGTATGTTACAAGGACAAAGATTTTTGAAGGAGGGTACTATGTTATGACCCAAGGGGAGCATATATAGGGATAAATGTATATGATATGACCCTAGGGGGGGGGTCTATATGGGTCTAAATGTACATGTAATGTGTAAATATATATGTAATAGGGTCGGCCTAATAGTAAAGGGGCCTTATGTGCAAGTGTGAATAGTTATATATATAGATCATGTATTCATTATTGGAGAGAGGTGAATTGTGATGTATGAATGTATTTTCTTATGTGGAGGAGGTTCTCCTATTCTTTAAGGAGTTATTGTGTAACTTATCTATATTGGATTTGTGCTCCATGCTCACATTTTGTACATGGTGTGTACTTCTTTTCTGTTATGATAATTTAAGCATTTGGATCATTACATAATAGCTCTAAAAAACATAGGTTTTGAGTTACCTCATTTATCATAAGTGTTTCGTTAAACTTCAAATACATACATACATAATGCGATTTCCCTTACTAAAATGTAAATGACATCACAAAAGTTACATTTCTAGAACATTCTATACACTAGACATGTATATGGAGGCAATTTCCTATGGAAAATTAACTAAGGAAAATCCAGTAGATTAATTTAGTTTTTATTTGAATTATCTCCAGGAATTGTGTTAAAGATAAGCTAGCTAAATTTCAATGAACTTCAACACTTCTGCTCTTTCACATGAATACCACACAACATAATACACTAGATTGTGCATAGGCAATACATAAAATGGATTGAATTGAGTAAAAATTCTCCTTCTTACTCATGACTATTTAATTGTGGGCAGAGTTTCCACTTGTCTAACATGCACAAAGGAGAATACTGAATGCAATTATACTATAAAGTTCATATAAATTTAAGGAGATACAAGAAGACAAAGTTGTTTAAAATAAGTCTTGCAAGGTTGACTTGAAATAATGGGAAAAAACAACAACATTGTAAACACCAAATAAAGGGAAAAATATTGAACTGTAAACACCAAATAAAGGGAAAAATATTTCCTACTTGAGGTGAATGGAGTTGTAAAATAATCCCAATATTCCAAGTACAAATGAACTTGTACATATCTAGCTAGTTTTAGGAAAGACATTTTATCCTCCATCAAATGAAATATTATTGAGGATGCATTCATTTTCCAAATAACTAAAATTATATAAAGGATTGATTCATTTGGAAATAATTAAGATATTCATTTTATTTTATTTCTCTAAATATTTTAATTTCATAAATTTAAATATCGTCTCAATAAACCCTGAATTTATATTATTTTATTTAAAATACAATACTTTTTTAGATTATTTTCCTTATAAATAAAAGCTCTAAGAATTAGAGTTCACTGTAAAATGAAAGTTCACTGTAAAATGAATGGTGTTAAAAAAATTGAAGTGATCTGTTACCCCCTCACTTCTAGGGGTAACTAGATGATATTTTTTCTCCATGATCTACATTTCAGACAACATATCTGATGATGTATTTTTAACTCTCCCATAGATTCCTTCCATTACATACTTAGCTTATCTCAGTCATATGACATGGTGCATTTACATAATTAGGTACATCATTCTGTCACTTCATTTAGAGTGATAATGCTAATACTCGAGGAATGAAAGTGGTGATCATGAGTTGATTTGAATAATGATTCATGGTGCTATGAAGTTATGTTTTTGTCCTTGTCTAACCTTGGTGGTCATTATCATCTTCTAGTCAAGTGTCGTCACTCTTGGGAAAAACTATACTACCAGGGTGCCTTAATGGGGGTAATGTGTCCATATCCATTACCATGAATAACATATTCCATCCATGACCTATCTGTTGTCCTTTATTTTGGATTGGTTGTTACATGTATCCCAAAAAGGTCCATGCTTCATAATCCCATGAGAAGAAGGGGCTTGAAATCCCGAATATGATGCAACTTTATGAAAAAATGATATAGTGTTGGGATAGGATTTTGGGACCAGTTTTGGGAACTTTACAGTGCATGAAAAAGAAGGAAAGACAATTGGCACACTTTCAGGGATCAACATGAATAAAGGAAGGAAGACCATTAGACATTTTGGGTCCATTGATATGAGCTAAGCCCTATTGTAATTGTATAAATATGTAAGGGTTTTGGGATAAAGTGTGTGTAGATGGATGCAATGTATGCAATATATGTAAGAGTGAAGAGAGACAGAGATAAAGAGACTGATAGGAGAACGAAAAGGGCATGATGTATGAGCATAGTGCACATATTTTGTAATGGATGATTCTGAATAATATAATAAGAAGTCAACCGTTTTGGATGTAGCCCATATTGGGTGAACCACATTAACTATGATGTCTATGTGTCATGATGTATTTATTGTTCTGTTTATTGCAAATATATGATAGATGTTTGTTATTATGAATATATTACTTGTTATTATGTTTTTGTGCACATGATATAAGATATAATGAACTAATGCTAAGTATAATGGTTACGAGGACTGCCTCCCATCCCTTCATCACTGCAAAAACCTGGTTCCTGTAGTTCCCATAGATACCACAGGTGAGACTTCACCTTCTTGCAGGTGATTCCGAAAGGGACGATATTTGAGGGTTTTATTGGTGAATTCATGTTGAACCCTGGGTCTGCCCACGACACATAATCAAATGGTTCCGTTGTCGAGACCAGGATCTGTGATTGAGGGGAATTTGGAGGACGACTAAGGAAGAGATCAGGAAATGGTTAGAGGAAAAGGAGTGCGAGTTTTCCAGAGATCAGAATAAGAACCCGCGGACCAGCTTAGAGCAGTGGCTACAAAGGTATGTATTTACAGACTTACATAGGATTTTCTTTGCTTATTTTTCGATAGTCTTAGCCGAGTGGTTACAAAGGTTAACTGAGAAGAAAAAAACATTCCACACTGTTTTTTTGAGGAGTTGGACCCCTAAGTTGATCCACCAATTTAATACCATAAGTAATCAGATCTCATGCACAGTTAATTTATGGATAGATAGTGTATTGGGGGGTTATATTATTGAGTTTGCTATAGATTGTACCCAGTCATATAATACTGTTGAAAGAGAGTTATTTAAATGTCAGCGTGGAAGATATTTGAAATCACTTTCTACTTGGATCAATATGTTGTTGTGTGATAAGGGGGTTATGAATATGGAATCCGATCACCCTAGTATCTAAGCACCTTTGCACATAGAGGGAATGGGGGATGACTATGGGATAGTATGAGTGTATGGAGAAGTGGGATGTAGGAAGGAATGAATAATGAATAGATGGGATGCAAATGTTGAGAGAAGAAGAATGTGCGACAAAATAAGAGATTGGAGCATTGCGCAGTGGAAAACAATCTCGGTATAGTAGGAAGAGGACTATTTCTCATAGAGAAGAGAAACACAATGAGGTTGATGAAACAAATACTGATGTAGTACTCTAGATCAAAGGAATACCACACACAAAGGAAAAGGAAAAGGATCATCAACTCAATACAACAGAAGGAGATACATTACATCCCATTAGCACCACTCAAGCTAGACTCTACATCAAACCCAAGACCTTGTATGCATTTATGAGATCAGAAAATTTGTTGCAAACACTTGTCTTTAGTGAAGGAAGAAAGGATAACAGTAAGGGTAGTCAGAGTAGTGGAAATAGTATGCCAACCCAGATTCAATTAGCGACATCAAAGAAGAATACTGCGTAGTACACCATGGTGGGGGTAGACCCCACGTTGAGAATGTTTGTCTTCCACAGAGCAGGAACAAAAGATCCAGAACAACACTTATTTGTTTGTGAAGCAATATGGACCATGAAGAACGTCCAGGATGACAATGCGAAAATCATGTAGTTAGTGATGGGATTCAGAGATTGCACGTTACTATGGTATATGAAGTATCAATCCATTGTGCCGGCGAGACAAGCTATAACGTTGGAAGACATTAGGCAAGCCTTGTTAAAAGAGTTCCAGAAAATGAAGTCTGATTCACAGTGTATTACAGAACTAAAAGAGATCAAGCAATTTTAGAATGAATCAATATGGGATTTTGATCAAAGATTCAAGATATTGATGGATTAGTTGACCTTCTAGAAATAGTATGATGCCCATTAATGGAGAAAAATATTAAGTCGTAGTTAGAAGAACTAGATATATCCATGAAGTTGGAAGAAACCCCTATAGGAGAAAATGGTGTAGGGATGGCTCAGGCTCAGTTGTAGTTAACAACATTGACAATTTAGTTGTAGGAGATTGCTAAAGGGAAGGAAAAGCATGAATAAATATGGGGTGTTACATGTAGAAAGGAAGGTCATGATAAGAATGAGTGTTCAACATTTAAAGAGTATTTGGCTACAAGAGCCCTAAATCCCTTGGCCCTAGGAGGAGGGGTATGGTGTGAGATATGCATAACAATGGGTCATCATCCAATCACTTGTCCTTTGATGCACAAGTATTAGAGCATTTCCAAAATTTTATTTTGTAATTTTTGTAAGTCAGTGGGACATGAAGAGAAGGAATGCCATGCACTCGATATCATGAGAGAACAAATCGCCGATGCATACAGAGTTCAAGGGGAAGACGTAATGGAAGGAGGAGTACTACAATATAATAATATGAGGGGCTACAATCAAGGATGAAGAGGAGGATTTGGTAGATGAAGAGGACCGATTATTTGTTATGACTGTAACTAGCCTGGGCATTTGGCACGAGATTGTCTGAATCCTTGTACAATGTGCACATACTATAGATTGCTATATCATACGATGAAATATTGTTCTCATTTGATCACGAAGTGGAAATAAAAGAGGAACCATAATGTTCAAATGATAACAATGGAAGAGTGCGATGATCGACCAAGGGTAGCAACCATTATGCACAAAGGAGAAAGAATAGGAGCTGATGCAACATAACAAGGAATTCAGACTGACCAGTGGGCCAGGAATGCAGTAGAACCTCCACCAATGTTTAATCATCGAAAGGAGACAAACACATATAAGCAAGCAAGGAAGGAGCTGCTAGAAATAGAATGGGTAGCATCAAATTCACAACCTGTGTATGATAGACCACCTATGTATGACATGCCTCCATCCTATGACCACTTGATGAAAAAAAGAGAAGTTGAAAAGGTAAGTACTCTGAAAAGTTTCTTAAAGAGTTTCTTAGAACTAATGAAGGATGGAAATGTATTGAACACATTGTGTGGGATGATCGATCAGTGCGTGCAATATAAATAAGCATCTAGTGCACATTGAGCAGTTAACCAGGTACAACATAAGAAAATAACAAATAGGGAATTCTGATTTAATGCATAGGTAGGAGACTATGACATGGATAATATCATCTTGGATCTGGGATCTAGGATCTGATGTGAATGTCAGTCTGAAGCACACATGGGAAATGATGGGAAAACCAAAGTTGATATGGTCACCGATTCAGTTGAGGTTAGCAAATCAACAGAAGATTGTTCTGATTGGAATAATGAGAGGGGTGAATGTTAACATTGATGGAGTGCACAGAACAACATATTTCAAAGTGATCGAGATAGTGGATGGTAGTAAACCTTATCCAGCGTTACTTGGAATCGATTGGGATTTTGATAACTAGACCATTATTGATTTGAAAAAGAGACAAATGATATTTGAAGTAGCAGACTTGAGAGTTACTGCGCCATTGGATACCACAGAAGGAAGATGATATGTGGAACCAAAAAGGGGGAAAGAACTTGATAACCTTTACAATATGACCGTGCAAATTAATGACTATATTAATCCTACTACTGAGGGTGTACTCAGTTGGTGAAGTATCAGTTCTTGTGTGTCAGATTCAAAAGAATCCCTGGAACATTTGCAATAAAGTTTACATGAAGTATCCACAAGGAGATGTTCTTGTATTAACCGATCATTGTGCTAGATTGGATCTGAGGTATGTGATCCCTCGAAGTATGATGGAATAAAATATGTAGATATTTTTGTAAAATAATTTGAATTGTAGATACCAGACCAACATAGACTGATAACTTTAGACATCAAACTAAAAGAAGCTCCAACAAGATGGTGGGATGCACATAAGGATAGAATAGATTTTGGAATCAATTCAGAAGGTTGTTACAAGTCAAGTTTTGGACAAAAACTGAATATAATTCACAAAAGTATACTGGGTTGAGTTGTCCTACAGATCGTATTACACAATGCACTATGACATGGAACTTAGTACCTAAGCATGAATGGACACACTTGTTTATACACACTCTGGATGTGATCTTGGAGAATTGGTATTTAGAATTGGAAGTATGCAAAAGAACAACAGACTAGGAATATTTGACTCACAACTTCAAGGGAACATTCAAGTTTGAATATGATGCCCCTTCGATAGACACAACTCGGTAGATTATCAAGAACAAGATATTTACACCATAATATTTGACGATGAGAGAACCCTTATATAGTGCTCCCATATATTCTGTGACTTTTCAAGAGGTTTTGGAATGCTATAATGTTGCTCGAGAAGACCAGGAGGATGAAGATCTGAGGAATTTGAAAATACTAGAAACTAAAGGATAGCGTGCGGTAGAAGGTCCTGAGCTTGAATCCGTTGAGTATGAAAAGCCATTGAAAACACGCAAGGTGAATATTGGTATGAAGGATAATCCCAAGTTCACAAACATTGGAGATTACTGGAATGAAGAAACTGTCGAGAAGATTGCTGATTTACTATGCAAATACCAATACCTTTTTCCAACTACATATTCAGAAATTAAATGGATTGTTGGGGAGATAGGAGAGATGATGATTCCTTTGAAGCAAGATGCCAAGCCTATGAAGTAGAGAACATACTGATTTAACCCTGTATATAAACAAAAAGTGAAAAAATAAATAGATAAAATGTTGGAAGTCAGGATTATTGAACCTGTCATAGACTCAGAATGGATCAGTTCGATAGTGATTCAGGACAATAAAATAGGTGGAATCATAATTTGCATGGATATGTGGAAATTGAATGATGCTTCCTTACATGACCCATTTCCTACCCCGTTTACAGATGAAGTTTTGGAGAATGTAGGAGGACACTCATTTGCTGATGGATTCTATGGATATCACCATATTAAGATTGCACAGGAGGACAGACATCAGGCATCATTTGTGACGAAATGGGGATGTTATCAGTATACAACCATGCCTTTTGGATTAAAAAATGCACCAACAATATTTTCTCAAGTTGTTGTTGCAACTTTTAAAGAATTTATTCATAAATTTCTAGAAGTATATTTGGATAATTGGAAAGTGTTCAGTTCATTGAAGGACCATATTGAAACTCTGCGCTTGATGTTGGAAAGATGTAAATAATTGAAAATTTCCTTGAACTTGAAGAAGGGTATTTTTTGCGCACCATTTGGTATCATGTTGGGTCATGTAGTATGTAAACAAGGACTTTTAGTTGATCCTATGAAGATTGTTGTTATTGTTGATTTTCCACCACCTACTTCAGTGCAAAAACTACGAGCAACATTGGGTCACATGGGGTACTATAGAAAGTTTAATAAGGGATACACGTAGATCACAACCCCACTGGAAAACTTGTTGAAGAATGAGGTCAAATTTCAATGGAACGAGGAATTCCAAAAGAGTTTGGATACCTTGAAGCAAACATTAGTTATCAAGCCGACTTTAGTATTTCCATATTGGAAGATGAAATTCCATGTCCATGTAGATGCATCATCTATAACGTTAGGCACATTTCTATCCTAGCCAGGAGAAGGAGGTTTGGATCATCCCATTGCATTTTCCTGTAGAAAATTGTCAACCACTGAACATAATTACACTACTACAGAGCATGAAGGACTAAAAATGGTATACAAACTACATAAGTTTAGGAATTATTTGTTTGGATCACATTTTAAGCTGTACATAGATCATTTTGTGATGAGATACTTAGTCAATAATCCAGTGTTGGGGGGGGGGGTTATATGCAGATGGCTATTATTATTTCAGGACTATGATTTTGAAGTGATTGTGAAACAAGGGAAATTAAACACAATGCTTGATCACTTGTCAGACATATTAACAGGGGAAGATGCATGAAATGTGGATGACAGTCTACCAGATGCACACTTGTTCACACATATAGTCAATGATTACTTTGTAGATATTTTCCAGTTCATGAGCACAAGATTTTAATTATTGATGGGGGGTGAATCATTAATAGATCAATCTAATCCTTTTTAACCATATAATGCAAGTGTTATATCAATGTAGTACTATCATCCAATATTTGCAGAGTAAATAAACAATGAACAAATGAAAAATAATACACATACACAATACACCAGTGTTTTTACATGGAAACCCAAAGCGGGAGAAAACCACGAAATGATTTTTCTTATATGTCTTGAAGAATTACATTCATTGGAAGCACCAACTTCCTTTGTTTTCCAGCTGTAATTGGAAGGAGGATCCAACCCCCTAGTTTCTTAGGATACAACCTGAGGGAAGCTCAAAATCCCCAATTCTATGGATACAACAAGAAGGAGGCTACAACCCCTTATGTTCTCCGGCTACAACCATAAGGTGGCTACAACCACCTGTCCTTTCCCCATCCAATCGCCCTGACGTATAAATAAAATGATGGAACCACTATCACACTATCACTGTGAGATATACTGCTGTAAACCTGTACCAATAAGCCTGCACCAAACAACCTGTACCAATAACTTGAACCGTGTATCAACCATGCATCAACCTGTACCTCAACCTATAATCAACCTGTACCATAAACAAGTGCATCAACCATGCACCAACCTGTACCTCAACTTCAACCAAAATCCCCCATCAATTTCATCATCCAAATATGATTTGTAACTCTGTAATAGACCTGGTGTATATGATCACATACATGTAAACCTTCCTTAACTTTAACAACAAGAGACTAGCATTTTCATCAAATTTTACTTTAGTCTCACATGACTAGTTTTGGATTAGTCAACAACCCTAACTTGAAATAATCATAACTATGTACCTGTAATGAATAAATATTTGAAAATAGTACACAATGTTCTTCAGTGTGTTTTATGCAATTCCTCCAAGTCTCACTACTTGGAACCTCTCAGAAAAGGAGTTATAGCAAAAATGGCATACCTTGTTGAATTCTAGCTTATTATAGAGAGAAAAATTGTAGAGAATGCCCCGCACAAAATATTTGTTGTATGGATCTGATATTTTTTACACAGAATACTAAAGACTGGACTCTAACCAACACATTTGGTCTTATTGAATTTGGATCTATTATGAAAAAGTTATGACGTTTTTACTTGAAACACTTGTTTTAGACTAGTTTTGGGACTAGCCACAAACCCTATTTTCCACGGAGTGTAACTCCAAAAATACAATGACCCACAAGAATAAATTTGTACCACAACTACTTGGATATGTTTTCTGAATGGCCTCCCAATTTCATGGTCTGAATCATTCTAGACAAAAAGTTATTGCGAAAATGGTGAGATGACCTGTAAATAACATACCTTAGAAAGCATCATCAAAAGAATTTATCCTCCCTTGAATTTCGGCCTTGTTTACTTCACCTTCCTCTGAAATTCGACTTAGATATGATTTGGTTATCTCATTCACCTGTAGATATTCAATATGCTCAATTGTGATTAAAATGAGAGAGCCTTGCCTCTTATTTATACTTTCATGTAGCTTCCTCAAGGGGTTATCTTTTATCCATATTAACCCAATTTCCTTATTTTAGAGCTAAACCACTTCTAACCACTTTACATAATTAGAAAGTTCTCCATTTACTTTATTATTTAAATAATCCTCCTTGACTTTGTCACTTCACTTTATTATTTAAAGAATCCTCTTTGACTTTGTCACTTCACTTTATTATTTAAATAATCCTCTTTGACTTTGTCACTTCAATTTATTATTTAAATAATCCTTTTTGACTTTGTCACTTCACTTTATTATTTAAATAATTTCTTCTTTGCAAGAACTTTGACTTCTTTGACCTTTTGGGGATTCAAGCCAACATATGAGGGTCCTCCAAATTTGTAAGGCCATAACTCTCAAACCGTAAGGAGTTATGTGATGTTCCACATACCACCAGAAATGGAATGACATGTAATATACATCTAGAATAGTCTTACCTACAAATATATAAAAACTCATACCATTATACATCAAACAAACTTGGGTCCATTACCCAAACCTTTGTGCTACCGAAATTCACTACCAGACTTTCTTCAAGGGTTGACATCAATGAAAACCAACCCAATTAATCAATAGTCTCCCCCTTTGGCATTGATGACAACACTCTGATGCAATACTCAAACCATATCACTCATGCTCCCCCTAGAACCATGCCTACATTTCTGTGACCAATGCTCCCCCTAGAACCATGCCTCTGTCCTCTGCATATGATAAATCTCTCCCCCTAACTGACTCGTCTGATCTCCCAACCTCAACTATCCTGTTTATGGTGCTTCCTCGTGTACATCTAAGACATATAAAATAAGCATTCAAAATCATTCATTTTGGAGTATAAATAACTCTGAGTCTCTGGCGAAGATACTCAAAGGCTTCCCGTTGAAGAGGTTTTGTAAAGATGTCTGCCACTTGTTCTTTGTGCCCACATATTCAACTCTAATGTTCTTTTCTGCAACCTGTTCCCGTAGAAAGTGATACTTGATTGGAATGTGATTCATCTTAGAGTGCATCACTGGGTTCTTTGAGATACTGATGGTGCTTGTATTATCACAATAGATTGGAATGGGCTCATCATACTCAACCTGTATGTCTGTCAGAGTTTGTTTCATCCATAGAACATGTGTACAACATGCTGATACTACAATATACTCTGCCTCGACTGTAGATAAAGATACTGATGATTGTTTCTTGCTTATCCATGATACTAAACACTCACCCAAGTAGAACGCTGCTCCACTAGTGCTTCGTTGGTAATCATTGCAACCTTCCCAATTTGCATCTATGTAGACAATAAGTGATAGATCCTTTCCTTTTGGATACCATAATCCAAATTCCTCCGTTCCTTTGAGATATCTGGAAATCCTCTTCATTGCTAATACATGTGATTCCTTTGGTGTTGATTGAAATCGTGCCACATGTCCAACTACCTGCATTACATCTGGTCTGAATGCTGTCACATATAGTAGGATACCAATCATTGACCTGTATTTCCTCTGATCTGTAGACTTTGAATCATCATCTTTTCTCAACTTGCAACTGGTTTGCATGGGAGTGATAACTGGTTTGCAATCTTCCATTCCAAACCTCTTTAGCATTTATCTAATATACTTGTTTTGAGAAATAAAAATTCCTTGGTTGCTTTGACATATCTGAAGACCCATAAAGAAGGATAATTATCCAAGTAATGACATTTCAAATTCACTTTGCATGTCCTTTGCAAATTTCTGGCTTAACCTATTGTTTGCACTCTTTTCGTCGATGTGTGAGCAAAAAGTGAGTGCTTACATGCCTAGTTGGGCTCTGCTAGTCATGACAGCTGTATGTAAAGAGGTTAGAAAGAAAACAATGGAGATATTAACAAGAATTAAACAAAAACTAAAA
>ML793176.1:214563-281509 GCA_009831015.1 Picea engelmannii
AATTTTTTAGCCAATTTTGTATAGTTTTGGCCCTTTTGTTGTGCTGTGGAGTTAATCCTTGTGCCATGAATGACTGTTTTTCTGTGCTGATGATGCAGAGTTCTTGTCGCCCTGTGCGGACGAAATTTCAGTGATAACACCTATCATCAATACTTTCAAAAATAATATCATCAACATAAACTTCAATTAATAAAATACTATCTTGAGTTACCTTGATGTAGAGGTTGCTGTCTGCACTTCCTTTTCTGAAACCCGCCTACTGTAGATATTTATCAAGTCTAGAGTACCATGCTCTAGGAGCATGTTTTAGACCATACACAACCTTCTTTAATTTACACACATAATCTGCGTTCTCCGACAACTGAAATCCTTCTGGTTGTTTAATGCAGACTTCTTCTTAAAGTTCCCCATTCAGAAAATATGATTTTACATCCATCTGATACACTTTAATATTTTTGGAGCATGCATAAGCTAAAAGAAATTAGATTCCTTCCATTCTGGCAACTGGGGAAAATGTCTCTTCAAAGTTGATTCCTTCAACATGTGCATATCCTTTACATACCAATCTATATTTTTTCCTTGTAACCTGTCCATATTCATTCAATTTATTCCTGTATACCCACTTTGTGCCGATCACATTCTTATCCTTTGGTCTTGAAACCAATTCCCAAGTGTAATTTTTCTCTATTTGATCCAATTCTTCATCCATGGACTTATTCCAAAATTCATCTTTGTTGGCCTCTTCAAAACAGGTTGGTTCAATCATAGATGAGAGTGCTAGGTGCGTTTGTTTTGGTGAACGAATTCTTCTTCTAGTCTCAACTCCTACATCTTTGTTTCCGATAATCTGATCTAAAGGATGATTCTTCTGTACTCGTCTACTAGGTGTCTTTGGAGGCACTTGCTGAACTTTCTCTTCTGCTTCTGTCGGATCATCTTCATCATCTTCTTATTCTTCATAAAGTTGTTCCATTGATTCATTTTCTTCTTCCTTTAATTATTGTCTACCTGTTTCATCAATTGTTACGTTGATGCTTTCCACAACTTTGTTCAATCTTAGGTTGTAACACTTGTATGCTTTCCTTGTACTTGAGTAACCAACAAGTACTCCTTTGTCCACACGAGAGTCAAACATTCCCATTATGCCATCTTCTCTTTTGATGTAGCATTTGCTTCCAAAAACTCTGGAGTGATTCACATTTGCTGGTCTTCCTTTCCATAGCTCGTAGGGATTTTTTTCAGTGTTGTTTCTGAGCATTAATCTGTTTTGAATGTGAACTGCTGTATGCACTACTTGTGTCCAAAAGATATCTGTCAATTTGGAATCCATTAACATTGTTCGAGCCATTTCCTGTAATGTCCTGTACTTTCTTTCAACAACTCCATTCTATTGAGGTGTCCTAGAAACAAAGAATTTCCTTTTTATTCCATGCCTGCTGCAGTAGTCCATAAATTCTTTTGAAGTGAAATCTCCTCCATTATCAGATCTCAAGCATTTGATTTTTTAATCCATTTCATTTTCAACCATTTCCTTGTAGACCTTGAAGTTTTCAAAAGCTTCCGACTTATTCCCGAGAAAGAAAACTACAGTCATTCTTGTATAATCATCAACTAATAACATAAAGTATTTCTCACCTTTTAAACCCTTTTTTGTAGTTGGTCCAAATAGATCAGTATGCACAATTTCTAGTGGTCTTGTCATTGAATATTCTTTTGATTTAAACCCGATCTTTGTTTTCTTTCCTTGTTGACAATGTTTGCATAAAGTGTTGGTTGGTTTCATGATCTAGGACATTTCTCTAACTACTTCCCTTTTGCTGACATTGACAAGGTTATCAAAATGTATGTGACCCATTATTTTGTGCCATAGCCAACTTTCATCTTCCTTTCATAGGAAACACTTTTCATTTCCAATTTCACTTAATGCATATATGTTGCTTGAAGTTCTCGCAACTGTCGCAATCAATTTTCCTGAACCTTCTTTTCTTATCTCACACTTTTGTGAATCGAAAGTAACTTTATGACCTTGGTCACACATTTGACTCACACTTAGAAGATTATGTTTTATATCTTCTACTAGTAGAACATTTTCTGCCTTGGTATTCTTGTTCCCAATTTTGACTGTGCCTTTTCCAATGATTTTAGCTGAATCATCATTTCCGAAGGACACTGATCCATCTCTTTCCTTTCTTAATGTAAGAAACCTATCTCTATCACCTATCATGTGTTTTGAACAACCACTATCAACATATCAACCACGTTTCTTCTGCTTAGCTAGTAGAGAGAGTGTGCATTCTTCATTGCTATACTGATTCTGCTTTCTTATCCATGTCTTTTTCTAAGGTTCCTATCTGTGACTATTGTTGTTCTGTTGTGGTTCTCTAGGAGGGACTTCCATTCTGCAATCTTTGTCCATGTGTCCAAATTTGTTACATTTGTAGCATTCCATTTTAGTGCTCAAAGATTCAAACATGTTGTAACTTCTTCTCTGTGTTTCACTAGGCCTTCTTGGATAACCCTTTTGTGTATGAATTTCAAAGTTGTTTACGTTCCTATTGTTAGCTCTGCAATTCACAACTTTATGTCCAAAATTATTACATGCATAACATTAACCAAAAAAGATAGTTTGATACCTGGGAGTTGAAGATCTTCTGAAAGGAGGTACTATTATGAATCCTTCTTCTTCCTGAAGCCTATCTATTTCTGTCGGTCGTTGATTCTAAAATCTGAATCTTCTCGGTGGAGGAGTGTCCCTGTAATTTTCTTTGTAGACCTTTCTATCCCCTTTGATTGTTTCTACATACCTTTTTGGATATGTTTCTTGTTCTATTGTTTTGGAGCTTGATCCCTCTTCTGTCTGATTGTATCCAAGTCCAGACTTGTCATGATGAGTTTTTTTACTGTTGATAATGTCATTCAAAACTTTTGAGCTGTTTTGAATATTTTTATTTTGAAGATCCTTTCTTAATGTGACAATTTCTGCTTCCAAATTTCCAATGATCCTGTCTCTTCCTTCTAGATGTTCTTTGAGTGTTTCTTCAATTCTTTTATCTTCTTCAATTTGAAACTTCAAATTTGTGATCATTTTTTTTAGTTCCCAAGTGTCATATTTCTTGTCTAGTTCCACTTGTAGTTTCTTGTTTTTCTTCTTTTCTCTTCTGATAACTTCTATGGAACACAACAATTATTATCGGTAGTCAACTTCTACCTCTTCATATTCTTCTTCAGATTCTTATTTATCAGAGTCTTCTACTACCATGAATATAACTCTTTCTGTCTCACTGTCACTGACTTCATCTTCATCTGATGATGAGATGTCTTCTTTGGTGCATACACTTTTCTTGAAAACTTTCTTTGTGGTTCTTTTGCCTTTATATGTTTGTTTGCTATTTGAGTAATCTTCATCATTTCTCTTTTTCTTATGAGGACATTTGTTAGCAAAATGGCCAATACCATCACAATTAAAACAAATCAAAGGAAGCTTACTTCTATATCTGCCATTGGTTCCCTTGTTCAATCTTCTGACAAAGTTGGCCGCTTCTTCATTATCTTCCGAGACGTCACTACTGCTGCTATGTTTTTTTTCTTTTTTCTTTCCCTTTTGCTTTGACCTTTTGGATTCTTTGAAGGATGCTTCTTTTATATCTTGATTTTTCTGTTTAGTTCTCATTTCATATGCTGTGAAGATTCCATGTAGTTCGTCCATGCTTATTGATTTTAGATCTGCTCTTTCTTCTAGTGCTGATATCTTAGGTCAAATCTTTGTTTTCTTCTCCCAATCCCAAGATTGCATTTACTGTTTCATCGACTCATAAAAAGTAAGCTGCAATATTCTCATCTTCCTTCATATTTAGTTGTTCGAACTGACCTCTGTAAGTTTGAATCTTTGTTGCTTTGACTTTTGAATCTCCTTCATAAATATTTCGAAGTTTGTCCCAAATATCTTTAGCAGATTTACAATGTGCAACTTTGGTGAATAACGATTCTCCAAGACCATTCATAAGTGCATTTGTGGCTTTGGAATTATTTTGACCGAGTTTCACTGCTTTGTCATTTGTCGACGGAACTGTTGGTGCTGTGTATCCATCTACAATTGATTGCCAAATTTCAAATCCTTGTGCCTGTATACATGTTTTCATCCTTATGCTCCAAAATGCATACTTTTGTCCATCAAACTGTGGTATTCCATTTTTATACATGTTGTTTCTCTCCATGATCTACCTTTCAGTGGTTAAACTGATTTCTGAAGGAACCTTCTTTGATACCAATCGTTGGATTACTGAGAGGGGGGATGAATTAGTAATAGTTCAATCTAATCCTTTTAAATAACATACCTTAGAAAGCATCATCAAAAGAATTTATCCTTCCTTGAATTTCGGCCTTCTTTACTTCAACTTCCCTCTGAAATTCGGCTTAGATATCCTTTGGTTACCTCAGTCACTTGTAGATATTCAATATGCTCAACTGTGATTAAAATGAGAGAGCCTTGCCTCTTGTTTATACTTTCATGTAGCTTCCTCAAGGGGTTACCTTTTAACCATCTTAACCCAATTTTCTTATTTTAGGGCTAACCCACTTCTAACCACTTTCCATAATTAGAAAGTTCTCCATTTAATTTATTATTTAAATAATCCTCCTTGACTTTGTCACTTCACTTTATTATTTAAATAATCCTCTTTGACTTTGTCACTTCATTTTATTATTTAAATAATCCTCTTCGACTTTGTCACTTCACTTTATTATTTAAATAATCATCTTTGACTTTGTCACTTCAATTTATTATTTAAATAATCCTTTTTGACTTTTTCACTTCGCTTTATTATTTAAATAATTTCTTATTTTCAAGCACTTTGACTTCTTTGACCTTTTGGGGCTTCAAGCCAACATATGAGGGTCCTCCAAATTTGTAAGGCCATAACTCTCAAATTGTGAGGAGTTATGTGATGTTCCACATACCACCATAAATGTCTTGACATGTACTATCCATCTAGAATAGTCTTACCTGAAAATATATCAAAACTCATACCATTATACATCAAACAAACTTGTGTCCATTACCCAAACCTTTGTGCTACCAAAATTTGTTACCGAACTTTCTTCAAGGGTTGACATCAATGACAACCAACCCAATTAATCAACACAAGAGTAGCCCCACCCAACTTTACAATGACGCAGAAGAAACAATTAGTAGTAAAGGTAGTGAATTATCAACTCATAATGGGGAATTTATATAAGTTAGGCATGGATGGTATTCTTCGATGATGTGTATTCGAGCACGAGAGACCTATGATATTATTGGAGGCACACGAAGGAATTGTGGGATGCCACTATGCAGGGAAAACAACGACTCAAAATATTTTGTGCACAAGACTTTGGTGGCCCACCCTTCATAAGGATGCTAAGGAGTTCTGTCAGGCCTATGATGTCTATCAGTGATTTGGGAAGCCATCTAGAAGAGATGAGATGCCTTTAATACCACAAGTTACATTGCAAGCTTTTGATAAATGGGAAGTTGATTTCATTGGACCGATTAACCCACTAGCAAAAAGGTTAGGAGCAAGATATATAATCACCATAACAAATTATTTGAACCGATGTGCTGAAGCAAAACCTGTCAGAGATTGCAGCTCGGAGGTTTCTATGCAGTTTCTATTTGAGAGTGTTGTCACAAGGTTTGGATGTCCAAGAATCCTTATGAGTGATCAGGGGACCCACTTTTTGAATAAAAAAATTGATTCTTTAATAGAAGAATTCCAGTTTTATCACTAGAAGAGCACGCCTTATCATCCTCAGGAAAATGAAACAGTGGAAGCATTTAACAAGATTCTAGAGAATGCACCGACAAAGATATGTAATGTGAATCAATATGATTGGGACCTAAGGATTCCTGCAGTACTATGGGTACTTCAAACTACATGTAAAAAGTTGACAGGACATACACCATTCTGATTAGTATATGGCTGAGAAGTAGTTATCCCCATGGATTTCATTGTGCCGAGTTTGCACATTTCCTCATTGACATAGCTCATTGATTATGATGCAATAGAAAAAATACTGTCAGAGCTAGTGGAACTAGAGGAAGACCACTTCGTCGTAGGATTTCACCAACAAGTCAAGAAAGTGTGTGAAAAGGCATGGCATGATAGACATATTAAATATAAGAAGTTACATATAGGAGACTTAGTTTTACTCTATGAAAATAAATTCTTACAACACCCTGGGAAGTTCCAAATGCATTGATTGGGTCTGTATAATGTGATAAGATTTGTGATAGAAGTAGGTGTTGTTCAGTTTGAAAAATTGAATGGGGAAATAATGGAAGGACTAGTCAACGATAGTTGGTTGAAACTGTATAGGGATAGTCATGCTTCCACGCACTAGCATGACTACACAGTATGTGAACCATAGTATCTGTATTATAGAAAAATAAAAGAAAACGAAAAATAAAAAAAACAATAAAAGAGCTTGAGGCAAGCCACAATAAACATTTGAAGGGACATGGGGCTTGAAGTTCTGAATCAGGCATTGTTCAAAAATTCAATTTAGCAGAAAAATAGATGAACAAGACAATGTCATAGAAAGGAAGGAGAATTGAACTACACGCAAAAAGGAGGATTGAAGAACCAAGATAAAGACCTACATAGAGGACGTGAAATTTTTTAAAGAGAAAACATAATGGTGAGACGGTGGGAACGCGTAGTTATAAATGAGAAGCGACAACACGATTTTGATAGGATGACAAATCTAGACCATGATCCATTGTAAAATACAAAATTAATGCAAGATCCAGATGAGAATTGAATGTGAATATAATCAAATAGGATTGAGAATTTGGGTGTGAAGAGGAAGATAAAAACTAGAAACAACCTATAAAAGAAGACGAGGGGCGATGAGAAAGGGTTATTTTTGCATGAATATTTGAAGAGAATAAAGAGCCAGATAAGAGTTGAGTGATTTGTGTTGGATAGATTGTCATTGATGTCAACAGTCGATGTGATGATCTGTTGTAAAATGATGGATTACCGCAGATGCGATTGTCATTGATGTCAATAGTATATCAGTTTGCATAAGATGTCAAACAATATGCAGAGATAAAAAGTGCAAGCTCAGGAGGAGGAGCGAACAATATGAAGATCAAATCTTATAAGGAAAAGTGCATTGCACAATATATCAGAAGAAGCGAACAGTATGAAGAAATTCATGTTTATTGTTGATCATGATAGGATCAACAATCTTATGATAAAATATTAGGAGGGTTAGCGAATGAAGATCAAAGATTAGAAGGAAGAAGCACATTGCAGAAGTATCGTCGGTATCGATGGAAATATTAAGAAGTCGATCATTGCACAGGAAAAGGTGAGAAGTATCAACAACCGTCCGATCAAGGAAATTGACGGTGGTGATCATATCATATAATGGACGACAGTCATATGAGTGACCGTGGACTTGAGGATCGTTGGAGGATCATGACCATCGGATCTGTAAGCTAGATCAACTACAGGGATAAATTGCGGAGATCGAAAGGAGAATTAAACGACTTGCTAGTTCCAACCCCACAATTGGTCTAGATCGTCAGATCTCATAGGGTCGGATATTGATGACTGTGATTGATCCAATAAGTGATCATTTTAATCCAGATTAAGCTGTGACTGTCAGATGCTCAATCGCCATATCAACGACAGGGGTGAATTGCAAAGATCAAAAGGAGAATTAAATACCGCGCTAGTTCCAATCCCGCAATTAGTAAGGAACGTCCGATATTATAGCTTCGAAGATCGACAATTGTGGTTAAATCACCAACATCGTAGAACTTCCAATTGCGGAGTTTGGGTGATGTATTAAATAACTCACAAGTTGTAGTTCCAGAATTATCGTCGACCGTTGATATACTTCGATAATCTCCACAACCGTTGGATCAATTTTGAGTGGAAGGATAGGATAAGCGAGCTAAAATGGCTGAGATTTTGATTATCTGAATACCCTTTAGCTGTCGGATCAAACCCGATTCCCGTCAGTCGTCAGATCGTGATAAAATGGAAGGACACGATAAGCTACAAGAGATGCATCTCAGATAGATCGAGTCATCGATCTAAGATCCTGATCGAACAGACATCCTTCACTTTGGGTCTAAAGATGTGAGGAACTTACGCTTTGTCAGTTTGAGACTTGAAATACCCAGAGCTCATAAATTCGAAGTGAATAAGGACTGTCGGATTTGGAGGACGTAACGAGGACCGTTGGATCATGGCTGTTGATCAAAATATCACATCAGCAAGGATGTGTGGGAGATCCACGCCAGTGAAACTCGTCAGCAAGGACACGTGGAATACCACGTCAACAAATACACATGGCATAATAAGATGATGACAACTATCAAGAGGAAATTGGCTCGTGCCATGTCAACAAGTGACGTATGCAAGTTATGTCACTCCAAGATATTTTCTTCGGGAGTTTTACCACGAACGAATGTAAAAAGTCCCGAAGTCCTAAAGGACGAAGGTCCAAATTTTCTCTCAGCTATTGATATGAGATACAGTTCGGGAGTCAGGACAACCGTTAGATCTAGGAGAAGAACATGTGTCACATCGGGACACGTTATCAGACCACGTCAGAAAAGACATGTGACATACCATGTCAGTAGTCCACATCAGCAAGGACACGTGGCGTAATCAACTAATGACAAGTGTCAGGTTGATTCAACATTTTAGGTACATGCAAATCATGAATCTAAGTGACACGTGGAAGCTACTCGACTCGTGACACATTAGAAAGTGACGTAAGCAACTTACGTCATTCCGAGATTTTTGCTTTGGTATTTTTACCACCAACACTTGCCCAGAGTCCCGAAGTAGACACGAGACGTCTGATCTGAAAGATCACTTTGGGAGCATTCCCGATCGTTGATCTACTATAGTGGAAGGATAGTGAAAGTGGATACATTAGCTGACATCAAGAGGTCTCCACCGCTTTATGACTGACTCAACAGGTGATCACTCCGGAAGAAATAAAGGATTGAGATTTGAAATCTCCGAACCCCGGAGATGCGAAAGGATCTCGATCATTGATCGAGAAAGGGACACACATCAACAGTTTGTCAGCTCTGGAAGAATGACGTATGGAGGAAAGAATGGGTTGAGACTCAAAATCTCCGAAGTCCGGAGACCCGAAGGAGATATCGACCATCGATCTGATGTTCGGTTGTGCTCTCAACTGTTGATCAAAATACAGTGGAATAATAGTGTAAGCATACTAGACGAAGTCAAGGAGTAAAAGGTGACCATCCATCACAACACCTGATTAAGTCTCGGCCGTCGGATTGAGGAATGAAAGGACAGATGTAAGGATCGAAGATAACCATTGATCTGGTTCCGAGATATAATGTGAACCGTCTGATCTATTTGGCGATATCGTATTCAGGAGATTTGAAAACTTTGAAGTCATGAAGACCTGAAGGGAGAAGACCCAAAGTCCCCCCAAAAATCCATCTCAACGGGAGAATGAATCATGGCTGTTGAATTGATAAGCGCTCATGTGCTCGTCTCACCTAATTTGAGGTCACCACCGTTGGTCATATGGTAAAGAGATTTTAAAGGGCAGAATGTATGGGTTTCTTAACTTGATAAGCCTATGGTTTATGCCTATGATCATATGAGTTGGTTTGAAGGAAGCTTTGATCTCTGTTATCACGGAGACGAAGGAAATCGATCCATGACTGTGATTGATTTGTGAAAGGAAAGGGGATTCTAGGTGTAATGCTGAAGACACGAAACAATGATCTCTGATGGTCCCAAAGTTGTTAATGAACAAATTGGTTATTGCACAGGTCGACTCAATAACTTAAACAAGTTTTGAGCACAATCCACTATAAATAAAACCATGATTGGTTCACTTGAAATGGTGCTTGTGGATGAAGCATGGATTGTGAAGTGAAGAGGCGGATCTGGACCTGAGGTCCATACAAATATAAGAAAGAGATGTAGAAGAGAAGAATGTGTGAAGACGTCAGAGGAAATATAAAGTGAAGAAGGCACAAATTTCAGAGAGAAGATGAAATGCGATGATGAGTGTTTTATACCTCTGATCATGAGATGGAGTTGATTCTATAATGGATCACTACTACTGGAGTTGAATAAACTCTAGTTGGATAAACCAGATTCTATCAACAAGCTGGGTCTTGCCTGAGAGTTGGTTCTCTCCGAGGAGTTGGTGCTGAAAAAAATCAGTTGATGATGGGAAAATCCTCTTTCACATATATTCATATCAATTATACAAAAGCTAATACAAACATCTGGTGTCTCTGTGTCCATTGAAATTATGATTTGATTATTCTTAATCTGTTCAAATATGTTTTAACTGCTAACCTGTGAGAAAAAAAAGTTAGAATAGTCCACACACTAATTCAATCCCCCCTCTTAGTGTGAGTGTTGTGTTCAACAATTGGTATCGGAGCGGGTTCCTTCAAAACACAGTTTAAACACTTAAAGGTAGACCTTGAAGAAATGGGTGGACAAATGGCTCTCTCCGCAATTGAAGCTCCCTTATTTGATGGAATAGATTATTCCTCATGGAGAGAAAATATGAAACAATATTTGAATTCAAAAGGATCTGAAGTTTGGAATTCAATAGTAAGAAAGCGCTGGGATTTAACTACATCAAATAATCTATCCAAGATTACAGTCCAAAGAAGAGCAAGGAAGAACAATGAAGTGGCATTGAAGATTCTTCTAAATGGATTATCAGATACAATGAAGGCAAGCATAGGACTATTGACATCCACCAAATACTTATGGATGAAGTTAGAAAATATGTATCAAGTCAAAAGTGAAGACACATAAGACATTCCTATCAAGGATGAAGATGAATACTCAACCATCAATACAGGTAAGGACTCTCCACAATATTCCAATTGCAATAATAGTGATATTGAATCCTCCCCTGCAAGTAAAGAAGAAGACGCAGATACAATAACAAAATTTTCTGTTAGCATTTATCCCATGGAAGAAGTAGAAGAAGAACACTCAAAGGCCAAACAAAATGTTGATTGGAGTCTCCGTGAATACCTCTATGACCATAATGAATAAGACTATAGCTATCTTCATGACTACACTAAAAAATTTCTTGAAAAGAGTCAAAATCATGTCTTGGAAATAAAGGAAATGCTCAAGGATAGTGAAAGGATAATATATGAGTAGGGCAATCAGTTAGAAGAGAAAGAAGAGGAGATCGATAAGCTGAAGAAATAAATTAGTCAAGTAAAAGAAAAGAAGAAGGAAGATGATGAGCTTAACAATTAGAAGCATATCTTGGAAATAAAAGAAAATCTCAAAGACAATAAATAAATCATATCTGAGCAAAAGATTCAGTTAGAAAACAAAGAAGAAGAGATCAAAAGATTGAAAACAAAAATTGCTGATCCAACAAAAGAAAAGGAAGAGGAAATCGAGAGACTGAAAAATGAAATCAGTCAAGCAAAGGAAGAGAAAATCGAGAGTCTGAAAAATGAAACCAGTCAAGCAAAAGAAGAAAAGAAGGAAGATGATGAAACAAACAAAAACCTTGCAGATCTAAAAGAACTAAGGGAAAGCTATGTCAATCTTAAAATCCAACTTGAAGAATCCAAAAGGAGAGAAGAGGTAGTAAAGAACCAGTTGGACAAAAAGGAAGAATCATTTCATGAGATGGAAGCAGAAGTTGTGAATCTTAGAAAGAAGGTTGAGAAGTCAAACACCCAAATCAAGTTCTTGAAATACTCCATGACCCTGGATGATATCTTAGATAACCAGAGATCACCAAATGACAAATCCAGTCTTGGATACAACAAGGAAGAGATCATTACTCCTAAGAAATCTGATGCAGGTCCTTCATTTGTAAAAGGTGAAAACAATGAAAGAAGGTATGAATCCGGTTCTTCACGTTCAAGGAGTAAAAGAAACACTACAAAATTTAGAAGATCAGATCAAGGAAGCCATCCAGAAGATACTCATACACCTCAAAGAAAGCCTAGAAGAGAGACACCTTTATGGATACATAAAAGAAGGTACGCGAGTGTCTTTAACAGTTATTATTTTTCTTGTAATGAATATGGTCATATAGCCTTGGATTGTAGGCATCATGGAAGAAAACAATTTGGTAGGTTCAACAAAAATATAAGATGTTGGAACTGCAATCATGTTGGACATATTGGTGCACATTGTTACACTATGAGATGATATAGTTGTGATAGATATGGCCACAAAGCCTATAACTATTGGAACTCAAGAAAACAGTTAATGAGAAATGCTTCATATAATACGACAAAAGGAGTAAATGGAACATGGAAGAAAAATGAAGTTGCAGCAATAGAAAATTAGAGAACAAAGTTCAAGAAACCAAGACACTCACATATGTGGATAGAAAAGACTGAACAAGTGAACATGAGTGAAGTTAATTGCTGCAAAAAGAATTGCAGTCATGTGACAAGCATAGTATAAAGTTGTCTCAGATAAATTTAGAGGAATGTTTAGTAAAGAAGCATCTTGGATAAAGATGGATACATGTAGTTAGAAAACGATGTGAATCAATGGGAAGATCCAAGAGTTGTTTGAATGAGATGAGATACACTTGTGCAGTGTTCTAGTAAGACAACGAAATACGCAGAAGCAACATTCTAATGTACAAAATGATGTACATGACATCTTGTAGAGATAACAAGGGGAGAACAGTCAATAAAAACTCAAGGGAAGTTTTGGTTAATAAGAAAGTAATTAGATTAAGTCTTGAAAAGATTCGATCACTACAAAAATTTGTATCAAGAAGACTACTCATTTGAAACACAAAAATCCCAATCAACTGAGATAGGAAGTTAGTAAATTAACAGGGGAAGAAACCTTGTCAGGAAGAACTATCTTTTCAGAAACAAAGGGGGAGAGTAATCAGAAGCAAAGAGAGAGCATATTGACAGTGGGAGTCATTCAGTTATGGTAGGTAGAACATAATTGCAAGAATTGTTACCCAAGTTCAGATTCCAGTCAATAACATACAAATATTTACCACAGGAGAAAAAACCCTTTGCCATTGATGTCAAAGGGGGAGAGAAAACTTCATAAAAGGAAAACTTCATAAGAGGAAGGCATCATCACAGGGGGAGTTTTGTATATGAAGTTAGTATGTTTCCCTCAATGACAAAGGGGGAGATTATTGGACAGATTGTCATTGATGTCAATAGTCAATGTGATGATCTGTTGTTAAATGATGAATTACCATAGATGAGATTGTCATTGATGTCAACAATATATCAGTTTGTAGAAGATGTCAAACAATATGCAGAGATAGAAAGCACAAGCTCAGAAGGAAAAGTGCATTGCACAATATATCAGAAGAAGTGAACAATATGAAGAAATTCATGTTTATTGTTGATCACGATATGATCAACAATCCTATGATAAAAGCTCAGGAGGGTTAGTGAATGAAGATCAAATCTCAGAAGGAAGAAGCACATTGCAGAAGTATCATCGGGATCGATGGAAATATTGAGAAGTTGACCATTGCACAGGAAAAGGTGAGAAGTCTTAGCAGCTGTTCGATCAAGGAAATTGACAGTGGTGATCGTCTCATATAAAGAGCGATGATCATATGAGTGACCGTGGGCTTGAGGATCATTGGAGGATCGTGATCGTCGGATCTATAAGCTAGATTAATGACAGGGACAAATTGTGGAGATCAGAAGGAGAATTAAACGACTCACTAGTTCCAACCCCGCAATTGGTCTAGATCATCAGATCTCATAGAGTCAGATATCGATGACTGCGGTTGATCCAATAAGCGATTAGTTTAAGCCAGATTAAGTTGTGACCGTCGGATGCTCAATCACCAGATCAATAACAGGGGTGAATTGTAGAGATCGAAAGGAGAATTAAATACCGTGCTAGTTCCAATCTCACAATTAGTAAGGATCGTTCGATCTTATAGATTCGAAGATCGACCATTGTAGTTAACTCACCAACAGGGCACAACTTCCAATTGCAGAGTTTGGGTGACGTATTAAATCACTCGCAAGTTGTAGTTCTGCAATCATCGTCGACCGTTGATCTGCTTCGAGAATATCCACAATCATTGGATCACTTTTGAGTGGAAGGACATGATAAGTGAGCTAAAAAGGATGAGATTTTGATTAACTAAATACCCATCAGCCGTCAGATCAAACCCGATTCTTGTCAGCCGTCGGATTGTGTTAAAATGGAAGGACATGATAAGATACAAGAGCTGCATCTCAGACAGATCGAGCCGTCGATCTAAGATCCTGATCGAACAAACATCCTTCACTTCAGGTCTAAAGATGTGAGGAACTTACACTCTGTCAATTTGAGATTTGAAATACCCGGAGCCCAGAAATCCGAAGTGAATAAGGACCATCATATTTGGAGGACATAGCGAGGACCATTGGATCAGGGCTGTTGATCAACAAATCACGTCAACAAGGATGTGTGGGATATCCACGTCAATGAACCTCGTCAGCAACGACGCGTGGAAGACCATGTCGACAAAGACACATGACATAATCAGATGATGACAACTATCAAGAGGAAATTGGCTCGTGCCATGTCAACAAGTGACATAAGCAAGTTACGTCACTCCGAGAGATTTGCTTCGGGAGTTTTACCATGAACGAATGTCAAAAGTCCCGAAGTCCTCAAGGATGAAGGTCCGGAGTCACTCTTAGCCATTGATCTGAGATACAGTTCGGGAGTCAGGACAACCGTTAGATCTAGGAGAAGAACATGTGTCACATCTGGACATGTTATCAGACCACGTCAGAAAAGATAGGTGACAGACCATGTCAGCAGTCCACATCAGCAAGGACACATGGTACAATCATATAATGACAAGTGTCAGGTTGATTCAAAATTTTAGGTATGTGAAAATCACGAATCTGAGTGACACGTGGTAGCTACTCAGCTCGTGACACGTTAGCAAGTGATGTAAGAAACTTACGTCATTCTGCGAGTTTTGCTTCGGGAGTTTTACCGCCAGCACTTGCCCAGAGTCCCAAAGTAGACACGAGACGTCCAATTTGAAAGATCACTTCGGGAGCATTCTTGATCGTCGATCTACTACAGTAGAAGGATAGTGTAAGTGGATACGTTAACCGAAAACAAGCGGTAGCCACCGCTTTATGACTGACTCAGTAGGTGATCACTTCGGAAGAAAGAAAGGATTGAGATTTGAAATCTCCAAACCCCAGAGATACGAAAGGATCTCGACCGTTGATTGAGAAAGGGACATGCGTCAACGGTTTGTCAGCTCTGGAAAAATGATGTATGGAGGAAAGAACGGGTTGAGACTCGAAATCTCTGAAGTTCAGAGACCCGAAGGAGATATCAACCATCGATCTGATGTTTGGTTCTACTCTCAACCATTGATCAAAATACAGTGGAAGGATAGCGTAATCATACTAGACGAAGTTGCAGAGTAAAAGGTGGCCATCCATCACAACGCCTGATTAAGTCCTGACCGTCAGATTAAGGAATGAAAGGATAGATGTAAGGATCGAAGATAACCATTTATTTGGTTCCAATATATAATGTGAATCATTCGATCTGTTCGACAATATCGTATTTAGGAGATTTACAAATTTTTAATTCAAAAAGACCTAAAGGGCGAAGACCGGAAGTCACGACAAACGTCCATCTCAACGGGAGAATGAATTGTGGCCGTTGAATTGATAAGCACTCATGTGCTCGTCTCGCCTAACGTGAGGTCACCACCGTTGGTCATATGGTAAAGAGATTTTAAAGGGAAGAATGTATGGTTATCTTAACTTGATAAGCCTATGGTTTACAGCTATGATCATATGAGCTGGTTTGAAGGAAGCGTTGATCTTTGTTATCATGAAGATGAAGGAAATCGATCCATGACTATGATAGATTTGTGAAAGGAAAGGGGATGCTGAGGTTATTGCATAGGTTGACTCAATAACTTAAACAAGTTTTGAGCATAAGCCACTATAAATAAAACCATGATTGGTTCACTTGAAATGGTGCTTGTGGATGAAGTGTGGGTTGTGAAGTGAAGAGGAAGATCTGGACTTGAGGTCCATGTGAATATAAGAAAGATATGTAGAAGAGAAGAATGTGTGAAGACGTCAGAGGAAAGATAAAGCGAAGAAGGCGCGAATTTCAGAGAGAATATGAAATGCAGTGATGAGTGTTTTATACCTCTGATCATGAGATAGAGTTGATTCTATAATGGATCATTACTATTGGAGTTGAATAAACTTTAGTTGGATAGACTGGGTTCTATCAACAAGCTGGGTCTTTCCTGAGATTTGGTGCTCTCCAAGGAGTTGGTGCTCCTTACTTCAGTTGGTGTTGAAACAAATCAGTTGATGTTGGGAAAATCCTCTTTCACATATATTCATATTACTATATTCATATCAATTACACAAAAGCTAATACAAACATATGGTGTCTCTGTTTCCATTGAAATTATGATTTGATTGTTCTTAATCTGTTCAAATATGTTTTAACTGCTAACCTGTGTGAATAAAAAGTTAGAATAGNCCCTTCTTAGTGTGAGCGGTGTGTTCAACAAGTTGCATAAAGTCATGGTGCCACCAAAGGCATGAGCATCCACATCGTAGATGAAGAAACCTCTTAGTAAACATAAATCAATACCGATGCAGGAAGAAACCCCAAGAGTAGAGGAATCATATCTAGTCAACTTTCCTAGGGCTTATGTGCCACCCAAGAAGCCAAAAAAAAAGCAAGTTATATTTCCTAAGGAGCCGAAGTACGACCTTGTTACACCGATGATTCCACCTTGGGTCACTATTGAGGGAGATATCTTGGGTGCATTAGGAAGCCTGAAGTTTTTAGACCATGACCTTGCAGATCTAAAGAAGTTTCCAGAGTTAGTGCCAATGAATTATATATGCACATCAATCAACCCAGAATTACTTGTACTCACAATCAATCTACAAGAGATGGAAACATGACTGCAACGAACAAGCGTACTAAACCTATTGGATATCCCACATTTTGGTAGAAGTTCAGAAATCAACATCTACATCAAATTAGTACTGATTTACGTCTACACATGATTCATATGGTTGGACAAGACAATGTTGATTGACACCCAACGCACTGCAAAAATTACATGATTTTCGTTAGCATGGGAAGACCCACCACCTCTGTTCACAGATAAGACTCACGATAAAGAATTAGAAGAAATGATAAAGGAAAAATATGGCACACATAGAGGAGCATGTGGATTGGATGTTGCAAGTATCAACAATGATTCTATCAGGTTTGCGATGCAGGTGATGGCTTGCAAGCTACTCAGGAAGTGTCACATAGATCAGGTGCCAGCATGAGTAATATCAACAACAGAGAAGTGCATATGAACTGGGCAACATTTTTGGTGAACCAGTTCTTAACCAAATGTAGGGAAGCATAAGAGAAAGGAACAAAGTTACATTATGCTTGGTTATTGATTTTAATTGCATTAGTTATTTGGAGGGAGCCAAAATAAACCCAATTCATGGAAGGTATGCAACACTCATTCCTCACAACACGATATGTTTCTTTGTGGCACACTGCACATAAGAACAAACAATTGGACAACAATATCACTGATCTGGATTTATGAGCAGAAAAAAATGAATAATAGGATGAATAAAATAACACAAAAATAAAAATAGATATCCATTGAACAATAACTTCTATTGAATAAATGAAATAGGCCAAAACTGTAAAACTGCAGAACTGGAACAACTTTCGCGAATGGTGGTAGCTATCTCTGAGAAGAGATATAGATGCTATGTGCATTCATATGAGAAGAATGATTACAATGAGGCCCCAGAGGCCTTTTTAAAATTACTCATGAATTCCAAAACCTAGACATCCAAAAACCTAGCCCTAGGAGATGAAACACCAAAAGTTATGTGGGCCCCTATGGGTAAGATGGTACCTCAACTTCCCGGGGTCGTAACTTTTTCATACGACCTCCATTTTAGGCGTGTGATAGCCCGTTGGAAAGGTCTTTTGAGAACTATGCATTACATTATCAAACTTTAACTTTGTTTATAGTTTGATTGTGGTGAGCCAAAAAACACTGTTTAGGGCCCCAAAATTACCCTAGAAGTACAAAAAGATGTGCTGACATGAAAACATACAAAGTGAGCCAGTTGGATTAGGTGGGAGGCCACCAGTATCCATTTAGAAGATGTGTAGGGCTTCATACAACCCCGAAAGTGTAGAACCCACAATTACAAAGAAGTACAAAAGAACATGCTAAACTAAAAACTGTCAAGAGGAGCTAGTTGAAATAGGTGGGTAGCCACCAATATCCACCTGGATCAATCCTCCCCCCTTAGGAAGCAATGGTATCCATTGCGTTGAGTTCCCCCATCAGGTGAGGAAACTTTTGCTGAATTTGGCCCTGGGTGAGCCACTTTCCTTGCTGTAGGAGATGCCTTGCCTTGACAACCTCATAAATATGTATCCTTTGCTGGCGAGTTCCCTTGACCTGTGTATCCACTATCTGATCAATGGATTCCTATTACATGTAGTTAGGGTTGATATTTGTTGGTGTCATTTGTTCTGTGATCTCTAAGGTGTCCAATAATGGTGGAAAATATGGCTGAAGGAGGTCCATATTGAACATGGGGTGCAAGCTAAGGAAGGGTGGAGTGTTGAGCTCAAAATCATTGCTACCCACATCCTTGGTGATAGTGTAAGGCCCATAGAGAAGTGGGAATAACTTCAAATGGGGCCTTGCAACACACTCTTTCTACAAATGTAACCATACCTTGTCTCCCACTTGAAACTGGTGCGGTGCCCTGTGTTGATCATGGCACCGCTTGTACTTAGCATTGGATTTCTGCAAAATCTCATGGACATGTTCACAAATGTGTTGAATCCACTCAATGAATCTGGTGGCTTTTTCAGTCTCAAACTAAGAATGGGAAGATTCCTATGTGGTTGCAATAGGTAGTGCAACATCAATGGGACCCAAGGGTTGGAATCCTAGCCCCACCTAAAATGGGTTATGGCCAGTGTAGATATGGAGAGCCCTATTGTAACTATGATGAACATAGGGGAGAATCTCATCCCATGTACGTGGATTCTTAGAGTTGTACATGCCTAGGATGTGTACAATCATCCGATTGACGAACTCTGTTTGGCCATCAGTTTGGGGGTGGAAAGCAGTGGGTTTAGTGAGCTTGGTGTCCAACTGTGACTACAGACTCGACCAAAATGTGCTAAGGAACCTGTTGTCCCAATCAGAGATGATGGTATGTGGTATCCCAAAATGGACCCACACTCATTCGAAGAAGATCTTGGCAATATTTGCCGCTCTGATGCTCTTCTTGCAGGCTGTGAGGATGATCATCTTTGAAAACCGATCAACTACCACAAATACACAATCATTGCCTTGATTGGTGGATGAAAGGCCAGACATGTAATCCATCGAGATGGATTCCCAAGGCCTTCCAGGAGTAGGAAGAGGGGTGTATAAGCCTTGCTTCTTGATGGTTGGCTTGGAAATGGTAAAGGCAGTGCAAGATATGATATACTTGCTGATGTCCTATCATATTTTTGGCCAATAAAAATGTTTCTGTAGAACAACCACGGTTTTATGCACTCCAAAATGTCTTTCCATCCGATTGTAGTGAGCCTCCCATATCATCTTTACAAGCAAAATTGCAGGAACACAAAGATGTCCAAGATGACATAACAATCCGTCCTGAATGTTAAAATTGATGACATTCATGTCGATTCCAAGAGATGATATGTGGTGGTGAAGTCTAGATCTTGCTGATAAAGTTTGGGCCAATAAGATGCCTCATGAACACAGGAATGGAGTAGGGTGGTGAGTGCATCCACGGGAGGTCAACTGAGGCAGTCAATGACACAATTTGTGCTCCCTATCTTGTACTTGATGTTGAAGTGGAACTGTTGCAGGTAGGTGGAACACTTCTGATGGCGGTTGTTCTACAACTTCCCCTGTGTCTGTATGAACTACAGAGGCTTGTGATCAGTGTGGATGGTTGTCTCCTTTCCCGTAATGTAATGTTTCCATTGACGACATGCTTGTACACTGGAATACATTTCCTTGTCATAAGTGGGGTATTTACGACAATATCTGAGAGTGTCTCACTATGGTATGACACCGAATGACCATGCTGAGTGAGAACTGTGCCTACAACATATTCAAATGCATCAATCTCAATCTCGAACGATTGTTGTAGATCAGGTAAGGCGAGTACTGGAGCTGAGCACAAACGATGCTTCATATCATAAAATTCTCATTATTGTTCCTTCCCCCACACGAATGTTTCCTACCACTGCCTTTGGTCACTTGGCTAAGGGCCCATGAAATATGGGAGAATCCCAACAGGAACCGTCGATAGAATTTGGCCAATCCCAGGTGTTAGCACTCCAAGAGTGACTCCCATAATACAAATGAGAGTAAGCTTGGTAACATAGAAATAAAAATAATTTACTGGTTTTTTGGATCAAGAAAAAGAAAACAAGGAAGGGAAAGGACAATAAGCTGCTGTAAATCAATGATGGACCATTGGGCTATGGAGTCAAGAAAACACCCTGCTCATTAAATGCAATTAATCTGCATATCAGATAAAGGTTTGTTAAATAGAGGAAGAAAAAGATAACACAAATAATAACATCCATCAAGCAGAGATCCTCTCTGCATAAATGAATCCAAGGTACTTGAATGTAAACAATGACAAATAGGAAAGATACATCAGATCCTCAGATGCTCAAGAATCCATTAATCAAAGGCAACCATGACCCTCAAGGTGTACAATTCATTCAAGTAAGAAGACAAGTTAGAAAATAAAACAAGAGATACAATCTGATAACACAGATATCACGAGCCTTCAATAACAAAAATGTTTGCAAAAACAAAAGCCCCTCAGGGTTACAAAGATCACAGGTAATGTGCCTCCTACATCTCTCTCATATCTCTTGATCATGAATCCAACCTTCCTACCCTCTTGTAAAATGAATATATAGCCATATAGGTCCTTTCCAGCTCACCCATTCGAACTCCAACCCCTTTCCAAAAATAGAAACAACTACAAACAAAAAATAACATGTTTTAACTAATTTCCTGCTTTTCAGGAGGCAAAATTATGAAAACTAGGATTCCAAACTCCACTTGTAATTGTCAAACCATAATAGATGTGTAAAATATGAGAACGGTTTTTGTATATAAAATCGTTATGAAGAAAATCCTCTCTCAGTTTCTTTAAATTCATCTCCATCTGACTGCAACAGGTGTCGCAAAAACATGTCTCAAACAGGAAATCACGAAAACTGAAAACATAGGGCTCAAAGATTCTTTTGAATCTCCCAATCCATGACACTTGTGTGAAACATGAAAGAGTTTAATGTTCTTGGGTATTTTATTGACAATAACCTCCTTTGGATTTTAAAAATTCATCTTATTTCACCTGGAAATCCTCCTGGAAGTCAACTGGTCAAAAATTCCAGTTCAATATTCTTAAAACAGAGTTTCAGCAGCACGTTCCGTAGCACTACGTCTATGTCAAATAACTCTCTAAGCATAGAAAATTTTGAAAAAATGAGATAGATTTTTGTTATTTGGTATGTGATGAACAAAAACCTCCTCCAGTTTTCAAAAATTACTTCCTATTTTTTCATAGTACAAGTTTTAAGTTTGTCACTCAAAATTGGCAGAATTTTGGTAGTGTCCTCCTGTATATCCTATCAAAATTTTGGTAGCGCCATCAAAATTCGCAACACCTTCACTTGAACATGTGTAGAATGGGTAGCAACCTCGAGTATTAGCAGTGCCATAAGTTTTAACAGTTTTGGTATAATTTTAGGTAGTAAAATGGAAGACCATGCTATATAGACAATTCTGCAGCGCCATGGCACTACATAATGTCTATGATTCTCTATATGATGAGACTAATCAAGAACTTTGAGCTGATAGATGAAAGCCTTTGTTTAGCCTGTTAGAGGTTATTTAGTTTCTTATGGAGAGGCATGCCTCTTCTAGGTAAAAATTCTTGTGCTAACACCAGGAAGCTTCGAAGATCGATGAGTGTGGTCGGGGCTAGCCAGTCACGAATGAATTGGATATTAGCTAGATCAACATGTACCCCAGGCTCATAAAAAATGTATCCCAAGTATTGGACCTTGTTCATGCTAAAGGAGCATTTTCCAAAGTTGGCATATAACTTGTGTTGCCGCAGAGTGCTCAAAACCTTTTGAATATGCTGCATGTGCTCCTACCAAGTTCTGTTGAAGATGAGGATGTCATCCAAATATACCACCAAAAAAGAGTTTGTGAAGGGTCTCAATACATCATCCAACAATCTCATAAAAGTGGCTAGTGCATTTGTTAAGACAAAGGGCATGAACAACCATTCAAAGAGACCTTATTTAGATTTGAAAGTTGTCTTCCATACATCAGTTGGTTCGATGGGAACTTGGTGGTATCCAGACTTTAGATCAATCTTTTTGAAGAAATTCCCCCCCCTTGAGTTGGTCAAGAAGGTAAAAAATTCTAGGAATTGGGTACCAATTCCTGACTGTGATTTTTTTTAATGCTCTTTAATCAATGCATAGATGCCAGGTCCTATGTTTCTTCTGCACCAGTACAATTAGGCTTCCGCAAGGGGAGGAGATGGGTCTAATGTGCCCCTTTTGAATAATCTATTGGATATGATGCTTGATTTTGTCATTTTCCATCAGTGAGAGACGATAGATTGGTCCATTAGGTAGAGGTGCACCGGAGGTTAGATCAATTGGATACTTGACTTGGCAGTGCGTTGGTACCCTGGTGGGTGAGGAGAAGATGTCTCTATACTCTTCCATGATTCTGTCCACTTGTTTTTGCTGCAAAGAGAGAATCTGTGTAGAGGCCAAGGATGTGGTGGCGACCTTCTTCTTACTATGAGCACTGATCACAAAGAAGATGAACTTCCCATTCTGTGAAATGACCTTAATGCATTACTTAACAGAGATTAAATAAATAGAGGTAGGTGGTGCCATCTCTGGTATCCTATAAAATTGTGTACCCAAAGTAATAATAACACTGGAGGGTCTAGACTCATACACACCATGTCTATACCACAAATATGGTTTTCCTTAAAGAACATCACAAACTTCAAGGGGAGGAATATCACACAATACCTCATCTTTGAACTGCTTGATGCCATAGGGAAGATGACACTATTGGATGACACAAATATCTCTTCCTTGGCGAAGCCAGACGATGGTGTAGGGCTACGGGTGTGGTGTCATTGATAGGTCCAGTTGCTTTACGACTGCTGCTAAGATCAGGTTCTTTTGACTGCCGCTATCGACAATGAAATGAAGCAAAGTCCCCTTTACCCACATCTGTGAGTGAAAGAGGCATTCCCATTCCTTTGGTTCTTCTGGTTCACTTGGCTGGAATTTGGTGGTAGCAACCGTGGCACTGGTTTCAACATCGATAATCCGCTTCCCTCCTTCTGGATTTGATTCAAAGTCAGAATCAACGTTTGACTCAGAAGATTTCATCTTGACCATGAGTGACTGCTTGGAGCAACATTCTTCGGTGTTGCTCCAAGGGATTTTATGGTATTCACACCATTTTCCCATGTCCTTATTTGACTTCTCATTTCCCTTCTTGTGTTGCGTCTTGGTCTGGTTGTTGTGAGAGTGGCCATCTTTTCTCTGTCCCTTGTTGTGTGGGTTTGGGCCACATTTTCCTTTCTTCAACTGTGAGGAGTTTGCAGATCCAAACCCTCGCCTCTCCTGCTTAAATTTCTTCTCAATCTTGACATCATATCTATACGCCATACCCAATGATGCGATGTCCATAAAATCCATTTATGTTTGGATGTATCTATGAAAACAACCGTGGTATTTGAGCACCAGATGCCGTTCAAAGTCTTTGATACCCAATTTGGTGTACAAGGTATAGAAAATATTGGTGAAATCTAGTACTCTCTAGTCCCTTTCCTAACACAGGGTGTTCCATCTGGTGTATTGGTCCTCATCGCTTCCAACAGGGTAGTATTGTTCTTTAATGGCATCTTTAAAGGAATCCCATGTGTGGGAGACCACAAATATTGAAAATTCCTCTATGTCCCTTTGTTCAGAGTAAGTTTCCCACCAGTCCTTAACATGGGTGACGACCTTGAGGAGTGCAAAAGTAAATTTTTCCCTATCGAAAAAATTGTGGACCGAAAAATACCCTTTGAGTAGATTCAACCATTTATCTATAGCATCCGCAGCTATCAATCCTTCAAATAATGAAATATCAAAATTTAATTGTACTTTGAAAGAGGTTGCATGGCCGCTTGATGAAGATGATTCTCCCGTGGGTATTCGCCGAAGGATTTGTGCAAAGTTGTCCATCATTTCATTCCTTTGTCGTGCAAGGGATTCCTCGAGCAACATTTTAAAAGGATCTCCTACTCCATCATATTTCTTTTCATCCCCCATGGGTTGTTTTCGGTCTCAGTGTGGCCGATATTGCAAAGGATCAACTGGTTTGAGTCCTAACTTCTTACACCCAGATCTTGTCAGGGAAATGCCCGAAGAAAAATAAATGAAGAGCAAACCGCTCTAATATCACTGATCTAGATTTATGAGCAGAAAAATATGAATACAATAACACAAATATACCAACAGATATCTAGTGAACAATAAATTCTATTGAATAAATGAAATAGGTTGAAACTATAAAACTGCAGAACTAGAACAACTTGCTCGAATGGTGGTAGCTATCTCTAAGAAGAGATGTGGCTTCTACACACATCTGTCTGAGAAGAATGAATACAATGAGGCTCCAGAGGAATTTTTAACATTACTCATGAATGCCAAAACCCTAGACATCCAAAAACCTAACCCTAGGAGATGAAACACCAAAAGTTATGTGGTCCCCTATGGGTAAGTTGGTACCTCAACTTCCCGGGGCCGTACCTTTTGCATACGACCTTCATTTTAGGCACGTGATAGCCCGTTGGAAAGTTATTTTCGAGAAATATGCATTACACCATCAAAATCTGATTTTGTCTATAGTTTTAATTTGGGGAGCCAAAAAAACAATTTTTAGGGCCCCAAAACAGCCCTGAAAGTACATAAAGATGTGTTGACATGAAAACATACAAAATGATCTAGTTGGAATAGGTGGGAGGCCACCAATATCCACTTGGAATATGTGTAGGGATTCAAACAACCCTGGAAGTGTAGAACCCATAATTACAAAGAAGTACAAAAGAACGTGATGAACTAAAAACTATCAAGAGAAGCCAATTGGAATAGGTGGGTGGGCACCAATATCCACCTGGATAAATTATCTTATACATCTATCAGGAGACAATCCAAAAATGCATTGAAGACAAACTGTACATTCTACCCTAGATAGTTGAAGCATACAGATAAATTGTGCGATTCAAGGAAGGGTCACACCATGTGTACATTCAAGCAAAGAGGGATCCATATCAGTAATGGTTGCCGACTAGTTACAGACTGACAAAAAATGATGTCAGCTAGATTTTCAATGAATGAGAAGTATAATGGAAAAACATAGTGACAAAAAACATGTAGACGGATACACAACAACCAGAGAAGGATGAAGAAGAAGAACATGAACATGAAGAACAAGGGAATGGCTAGGAGACATTGAAACAACACTACACACTGGAGAGAAGAGAAAGGAGCACCCTAAGGAGAAATAAATGCATAAACATAAGAAGAGGAAAGCCTCAAAGGGAGTAGCTATCCAAGACTTGACTAAGGATGACTTGGGGAAGATTGAGGATTAGGTCAAATAAGTATTGAAAGAAGCATTTTTACGAGTTGCACAGAAACATGATGAACTGCACACGAATGTCTAGGCACAAATATCTACACTACGCCAAATTTTGGAATCAAATAGGATAGCACACACCCAAAAAATAGAAGAATAACAGAGAGAGAGCACAAAAAAGACAACAGAGTCACGACCGATGACATCTCAACCATCATCAACATCAACAGAGCTTCAGATCATGAAGATATTCGTTGGACAGGCATTTTGGATACAGTTTTCAGGAAAATCCTAAGTATGGAGGATATGCGCAACAACAAAAGAAATAACACAAGGCAGGAGTGGAGTGCACATTAAGGAACATTCAGTCTTAGAAGTGTGCAATAAAAGCATACTTAGCAAAGTATAAAGAAGGAAAATAAAATAGAGAATAAAGTAGGAAGATAAAGTGGGTGAAAAGGAAGGACAATAATTCGACATGCCAAAAGAAGAAGGACGCACAAAAGTAGGAAGACCAACAGTTGGGAGAGAAAATGCAACATGCAGATGTAAAAGCAGGAAAATTAAGCCCAAACAATGAGTCAACATGAGTTTTCATGAGTCAGAATGAGATGTAATAGGGTTTTTGGGATTAGCAAAGCAGGGTTTTGAGCCCTAGAGTCCATGTATAAATATATAATGGGATGGGAAGATAAGGGTTCGTGAGGAGAGTGCAAGAATAGAATGAGAATGAATGGGTATATGTCTGATTGTTAGGGATAATTTGCAGAGAGAGGTTTGTACTACAAAGTGGCTAGGAAAGATGGAGAAAGAGATAACATGCTATCTCTATTGTAAGCGCAGTGTGCAAGCCTGAGATGATTACAACGAGAATAATAAAGAATCTAGTCATTGAGGACATGGCCCAAAGTTGGGCGAACCATGTTAATTATTGTGTCTGCTTGTATTTTATGTGATTGATCATGAATATTCTCTTTATGTATGTTAGACTAGATTTTTCTATTATATGATCACTGCATGATAATTATGAATGTTACAACAAATACTTTATGTTGCAATCTATAGTATAATGGTGCTATATAACTAAATTCACCAATTAATCAAGGAATAACACACAAGATAATGTGCACAGAGTAGATAAGTAAGAATGAATAAGATGATCACGTCCCATTCCCTCACTATTGTAGAAACTCGGTTCCTGCAACCCCAATAGATGCCTCGGGTGAGACTTCACTTGCATGTAGGTGATGACGAAAGGGTCGGTGTCTGAAGTGTTTTTTTGGTTGAAATAACTTGAAGCTAAGGTCTTATAACCACGTTCCAACAAATGGTTCCATTGCTCGAACCCATAATATGTGATTGAGGGAATGTTTTGGAGGCTGACTAAGAAAGAGATCTCAAAATGGATAGAAGGGAAGGAATGAGAATTTGTAAGAAAAGAGAATAGAAACCCTTAGATGAGCGATGAACAATGGATGTAAAGGTATGTGTACACAAAGCTGCATGAGATTGTCTTTGGAGAATTTATGATTATTTTGATTGAGTGGTTAGAAATATTAGTGGAGAATACTGGAAGGTACCGAACCACAATGCCGAGGAGTTGGACTCCTAAGTTGGTAAGGCAGCTGAATTCTATAAGTATTAAGACTTCTCACGCAGTTGGTTTATGGCTGGACAATATGTTGGGAGGTTATATTACAAAATTTTCTGTGGATTGTACCCAATCATACAATGTTGCAGAGAGGGATTTCTTCAAAGGTCCGCACAGAAGGTTCATGAAATAATTGGGTACATGGATAAAGATGTTGTCATGTGAAAAATGTGTGATGACAAAGGAGTTTTATTTATAAGGGGATTTGTGCACATAGGGGAACTGGGGGATGACAAGAGGATCGTCTGAAGGTAGGAAATAGTGAAGGAAGAAATGAAGTAAGGGAGGGACTGAGGGTGCATAGAACCGAAGAAGTTGTATAAGAAGAAGAAGAAGACAAATTTGGAGTATTGCACATTGGAAGAAGGTACAAAAGGAGGAAGACTGGGGGTGATAAGGGAGAGCCACGCAATGAGCCTAAGGGAAGGGAACCCCGAGCAATCATTCAGATTGTAGAAATACCATACATAGAAGGATAGGAAGAGAATTCTCAATTTAGTTATATAATAGAAGAGATGATAAGTCCTACTTAGATGGGACCCTGTGTCGATTCCATAACCCCATGTGCATCACCTAGATCATAAATCACATTTGAGGATTTGTCAAAAGCACTCATAGTTAGAAATGGTATACATAATAGCATTATCCAAAGAAGTGGAAGTAGTTTGCATAGTCATATTCAACCAACATTTCCTAGGGGAGGTACTACATAGAGCAACATGTCAGGGGTAGACAACACCCTCAGACTGCCTGAGTTCTAGGGAGTTGGTTCAAAGGACCCAGAACAACATATATTTGTTTGCGAGACAATTTGGGATGCAAAGAATGTCCAAGATGAGACCGTAAATATTGTGCAATTGGAAACAACATTTAGAGGTTGCGCATTAGTCTGGTACATGAAACTACAGAGTACCATGCCTACTGGACAAGCTAGGAATTTAGCAGAAATTAGACAAGCATTGTTGAAAGTGTTCAAGAAGCCAAAGTCTGAGTCACAGTACATTACAAAGTTGAAGGAAATAAAATAGGTGCAGACTGAATCGGTCTGGGATTATGACCAACATTTTAAGGATCTGATGGGTAGAATGACATTCTAGATATATGATCAACAACACTAAGAATGGTTTATTGCAAGATTTATACCACACATTCGCAGGTCATTGATTCAACAGAAGGTTGCATCACAACCTGAATCTTTGGATATTACAATGAAATTGGAAGCATCCCTTATAGGATAAAATGGAGGGATGGCGCAATTCCAAATGCAGTGATTTTCCTTGACAATTCAACTGGCAGAACTTACAAAAGGGAAAAAGAAACAAGAAAAATTCTGGTGTACTAAGCATAGGAATTAAGGCCACCATAACGACTAATGCCCAACATTTGTGCAATATTTGGCGATTGGAGCACCATATCCATTACCAGGAGGGGGATATTGTGAAATATGTAAGAAATGGGGACATCATTCGACTAAGTGTCCATTAATGTAGAAATATTAGAGTACGCCAAGGAACTTATTTTGCAACTTATACAACTTAGTCAAGCATGAAGAGAAGGATTGTCGTGCATTATATTTGATGAGAGATCGCACTTCATATATATACAAGATTTAGGAGGAGAATGATGCGATAGAAGGGGGTGGTCCATATTATAATAATCATAGAGGATTTAATCTAGGAAATAGAGGAAATTTTGGTAGAGGTCGAGGTAGAGGAAATTTTGGTAGAGGAGGTAGAAGACCGATAATATGTTACAATTGTAATCAATGAGGACACTTAGCTCGTTTCTTTTTGAACCCTTGTAAAACCTGCGCATACTGTAGAGCATTGGACCATGTGAAATAATACTTTCCTCAACTACTTGCGAAATGACATGCAAGAGGGAATCAGAGCCAGAACTCAAATCATAATGTACATAAAATATCCGTCGAAAAAATCAATGAAGGAGCTAGAATAACAATTGTTACACGTAGAGGAACTAGAACAGACGTTGATGTGATGAATGGAGGGAAGTAGGATGAGAAATGGGTAAGGAAATTAGTAGGACCTATGCCAACATTCAACCCTCAACAAGAAAAGGACACATATCGGAGGGAAATAAAAGATATACTAGAACTGGATTGGGTAGCATCAACATCATCTATGCTTCATGTTTGTGATTGCACTATGCCAAAGATGCCACTTGGGAAGGTAAGTACTCTAAGAGAGTTCCTGAGATGTTGCATAGATTTAATTAAAGATGAAACCACGTTGAATGCATTATATGGAATCATTGATCATTGCACCCAAGAAAGGTAAATTCCTATCGCACAGAGGGTAGTGAGTTAGGTACTGTGTAGAAAGAAGACAAATGGAGATATAGGATTAAGTGCGTAGATTGGGGAATATGATGTGGATAATGTTATCTTTGACTTGGTGTATAATGTGAATGTGTTACCAAAGTATACCAAAGAGATGATGGGGAAACCCAAGTTAATTTTGTCTCCTGTTCAGTTAAGGTTGGCAAACCAACATAAGACAGTACCAATTGGACGATTGACAAGAGTACCTGTGAATATAGATGGAGTGTGTAGTGTAGCAGAATTTGAAGTCATTGAGATTGTGGATTATAGTCAACCATATCCAACACTGATGGGAATTGAATGGGAATTTGATAATCATGAGATCATTAATCTGAAGAGGAGGAAAATTATATTTGAGGTAGGAGACTTAAAGGTCACCACACCATTGGATCCAATGGAAGGGAAGTGGTACATAGAGCCAACAAGAGGGAACGAAATTGAAAACTTGTATAATATGACTACACATATGGATGACTATGTTAACTCCACTGTAGATGGTGTGCTAAGTTAGAGAAGTATTAGTTCATGTGCATCAGATTTAGAGGAATGTATGGAACATTGGCAGCAAAGGATGCATGAAGTATAAACTAGACAATGTGCACACCTAACTCGATCATTGCGCTGGATTGGAATGAAGTTATGTGATCCAACCAGGTAGGATGGATTGAATGACATAAGGTCGTTTGTAAAGGAATTTGAGTTGTAGATACCCAAAAAATGAAGGTTGTTGGCACTAGATGTTGTCCTAAAAGCTACTCCAACCATATGGTGGGTTGCACATAAAGAGGGTATGGAAGACTGGTCGCAGTGTAGAAGACTAATGCAAGTGAGATTTGATACCGATTTAGAGAATATTATGCAAACTTATACAAGGATAAGCAACCCAACAGATCATGTGGAGTAGTGTAGAAACAGATGGAGTTCAACACTGAAGGAGGAATGGATACACAAGTTTATACATACTCTGGATACAATTATGAAGAATGAGTATTTGGAATTGGAAATGCACAGAGAAAAAACAAACTGGAACAAGTTGACTCAGAGGTTCAAGGTAACATTTAATTTTGAAAACGAATCTCCATTAGTAGATGTAATGTTATAGGTTATTCAAACTAATATCTTCTCAGAAGAAGGGTCGATGGAGGTGGTACTAGTGTGCAGCACACAAAAAGCTTCTACGTTTGTCCATGAATTATTGGAGTGTTACAATGTCACTAAAGAAGAGCATGATAAGGAAGATCCAAGGAATGTGAAAGTACACAAAATTGAGGGAGAGCACACAGTAGAAGGGCCATATCTTGAGTCTTTTGCATACACACAACCAATAAATACGTGAAAGGTAAACATTGGTACGACAAAGAATCCAAAGTTTGCGCAGATAGGAGATTATTGCAATAAAATTATGGAGAAGATTGCAGATTTATTGCATGAGTATCATGATCTATTCCCAACTACATTCTCAGAAATGAAGGAGATAGATAGGGAATTAGGTGAGATGAATATCCCTTTGAATCCAGGTGCTTAAGTAGTGCGACAAAGACCCTATAGGTTAAATCCGAAGTACAAAGAGAAGGTGAAATAAGAAATAGACAAGATGTTGGACACATGGATCATTGAATCGATGGTGGAATTAGAATTGATAAGTCCAATGGTGGTACATGATAAGAAAACCAGAGGAATACGTATTTGCGTAGACTTGAGGAAGATGAATGATGCATGCATACATGATCTATTTCAAACACCGTTCACAGATGAGGTGCTAGAGAATGTAGGCAGGTAGGAGGCTTATACTTTCATAGATGGATTATCATGACACCATCAGATAAAAATTGCGAAGGAACACATATATAAGACTAATTTTGTGACAGAGTGGGGAAGTTATTGATACACAGTGATTCCCTTTGGACTAAAGAATGCACCTATAGTTTTTTCAAGACTTATGGTTGTGACTTTTAAGGAATTTATTCATAAGTTCCTTGAAGTATACTTAGATTATTTCACTGTGTTTATTATACTGAAGGATCACATAGAAGTACCTAGGTTAATGTTAGATGGGTGTAGACAATGTCAAATTTTATTGAATTTGAAGAAATGTATTTTTTGCGCACCTTTTGGAATTTTTTTGGGCCATGTGGTCTGCAAGTAGGGATTATTAGTGGATCCTATCAAGATTGCAGTGATTCTGGATTTAAAACCACCTACATCAATTACAAAACTGAGGGAAACTCTGGGCCACACAGGATATTACAGGAAGTAAATCAAAGTTTATGTGAAGATTACAACACCTATGGAGAATTTTTTGAAGAAGGAAGCGAAGTTCCAGTGGAATGAGGACTGACAAAAGGGTTTGGACACCTTAAAACAAAAATTAGTGACGACGCCGATTTTGATATTTTCAGATTGGAACAAGGAATTCCATGTTCATGTAGATGCGTTGTCCATAGCTTTGGGTGCAATATTGTCTCAACTAGGGGAAGGAGACATATATCACCCAATTGATTTTTCAAGTAGGAAGATTCCCATAATAGAAACAAATTATACTACCACAAAATGAGAAGGATTGGCAATGGTATATGCGTTGCAGAAGTTTAGACATTATTTATTGGGTTCTCATTTTAAGATGTATACATACCATTCTACACTAAAATACTTAGTGAACAAGCCAGTGTTGGGGGGGGGATGATATGCAGGTGGTTACTGATGTTTTAGGAATATGATTTCGAGGTTGTTGCGAAACCAAGGAAGTTGAATGTAGGACCTTATCACTTATTGTGCATACTATCAGGAGACGATGGAGGGAATCTAGATGACAACTTGTCAGATACACAATTATTTGCAGTTAATATGGTGGACGACTACTTTGCAAACATTGTGCAGTTTATAAGTACATGAATGGTCCATCAAACACGACAGTTGCACAAAAGAAACAATTAGTGGTTAAAGAAAAAAACTATCAGTTGATTGCAAAAAACTATCAGGTGGAGCATGAAAGGCCTATGATACTCATAGAAGCACATGAAGGGATTAAAGGAGGACACTATGCATGTAAAGAAAATGCGCAAAAGAATATTTTCACAGGGATCTGGTGGCCCACACTTCATAAGGATGCTAAAGAATACTGTCAGGCATATGATTCTTTTCAAAGGGTGGGAACTCTATTGAGACCCGAAATTGACATCCCCATTACCCTATTATGCTCCTTATCTATACCTTTGTGGCCTACCTAAGCTTGGGTGAATGACAAGAACACTACCATTAGCCAGTGATAAGGTCATAAGGTAAAGTATGGTTAATTCATGCATTTTGTGGTTTATTTAGCTAGGGAATTAATGTTTCATGTACTAATGCTCAAATTGCCATGTATGATATTTGATCTCTAGATAAATCCAACCTTCCTGTACCAGCTCAACTATCCAGTACTTGTGCATCGAGACTGCTGCTGTCCGAATCTGGTACCAAACACATCCAGTACTAAAATCTCATTTGTTGTGATCTGGTACCAACGGCCACGCACTGTCATGATCTGGTACCACCTTTTGCGCACTGTCATGATCCGGTACCATCTACCTGTTACGATCCAGTACCAATATGGAATATCCTAATACACTAAGTTAAGCTCTAGATCTCGCCTAAGCCAATTGGTGGATGTATATTTGCTTTAGTAAGGCTATGATAAGAATAGTTTGTTGATTGCCTCATCCTCATGCACTTCATGTCATGAGGATGAAGCTAAAGATGTAACCGAATGATTGAATTTAACAATTGATTGATTTGCAAATCACTTCGCCTCCTTGTGTTTCACGATTAAGACTATTGAATAGCTATGGCAAGGATGGTGGAAGTGTAGGAGAGTTAGCATATTACCAATATGTGAAGCAACGTGTGATAGTACAAAACATATTCTGAGTGAAGATTAATAGGATGTCATTTATCTCCATATTTTGATTATCTATGATTAAGTATGAGTTGAGTTGTTAACGAAAGTTTGATTTTATGTTTTGAAATGTGAGTGAGAGTAATGTGTGTGTTCAAGACAAGCCTCCTATAGACTTCAGTAGCTGACCTGTTGAAGCAGCAAGGGCCCACCGCCCAACAAAGGTCAGCCTCTTCGTATATTAGCATTAGCATTTTTTTTCAATAGTATAAACATTAAATTAGCTAAAGCTTTAACTCTGTTAGATGATAGAAGTACAACTTAGACTAGGATTTCCATTATATAATTGCTTAGAGATCTTTACTTGCTCTGTTTTTGCATATGCCCTATTTCAGTTCTCATGAATTTGACTTCCTTGAGTAATCATAGATGTTGGTAGCAACAGTCAAAACTATTTGGATAAGAACTAGTGAAGTTCATTGTGAACCACAACAAAACCAACATATTGACGATTGAACTACCCATGCTATGCTTTGATGATTGATGCGTGATTTCCTTTCAGAAGTGTGGATTGCATAGTTAGTTTTCTGGGTCAGATAGCAGATTTGATCTATCAAACCAACTCCATATCATACTTGCATGTGCCATAATGGAGTAGATAGCCTCTCTATGAAAGACAACCAAAGTGCATTTCAATTCGCTATTTTGATTTGTTTCCAACATGCATAATCCAACTTAGTTCTATACTCGTGACATTAGAAATTACCTTTCTTACTGGTGTCTTGTAACTCCGTTGATTACGAATCCTGGATTGATAATTAATGAGTGCATTATACTAAACATATAAGTAGCACAACATTTTGGCGCCGTTGCCGGGGAGTTGCAAACAGTAGGAAGTGATTTTTAGCTTAGATTGTTTGCATAAATTTTAATGTTTTTAAAAGGATGTTTGAGGGAGGAGGATAAAACATTTAAGACGTGAGTGAAGAGACACACGACCACTAGAGTGGGGTTCTCCAAAGCTAGGTTGCCTTCTTACCTTCTAGATAGAATTAGGATTTCAATTCAATTAAAGAATCAAATTTCCATTTTATGCATAGATATAGAGATAACAAGGGTAGATTTGTAATCTTCAAAGATTCAAAAACAACCCACCCCACTAATCCAACTAACACTAGTGTAGGAAAAATTCCACCAACAGAAAATTCAAGGGGAGCCAGCGAGGCTCCAGAAAGAGAACCTAAAACAGAAGAATCAATATTGGGATAGGCAGAACGTGAGTCTGCTGAACATTTAGGAGACACAGAAAATCCAGTTTCTGAACCATCCATTAGTAGAATGGCAGAAGAAGAAGGAAATGCAGCCACAGACACTGAGACCTTTTGGTTTCCAATCTTGGATATTTCCAGAAACACCAGCATGAATAATATCACACTATCATCATTACCCACTTTTAGAGGTATGTCAACTGAAGATCCAGATTTATTTTTATTTGAGTTTGACATATTATGTAGAAGCTATAACTACTCAGACGATGCCCAAAAACTTAAGCTCTTTCCTGCTACAATGAAATATTTAGCCTTAAGATGGTTCATGAGCTTAGGAGAAAATACAATCCTCTCTTGGGATCAAATGAAAGACACATTTTTACGAAAATACCAAGACTATTGTAAGGATAATGTTAAAAATGACATTTTTAAAATGCAACAAACAGAAGATGAAATCCCTGAAGACTACTTAGAAAGGTTCTTATACAACTATCAGAAATCAAAACTATTCACCACAGACCCAACTGTAGTAAGAACTGTATTCTTGAAAGGTCTCAAAGATGTTTGCATAGAAGTTTTAAACTTGTTGAGTTTAGGAGATGTACACCAAAAACCTTTTTCAGAAATTGCAGATTACTATAGGAGATACTCAAGAGGAAAAGCTAAAACAGACAAAGGACCAAGAGATCCTTTTAGCAAAAATACAAAACAAAACTCAGGGACTGTCACCAGAACTGAGTTAGGAAACTTATTGGAGAACTTTAAAACATACATCTTGAGCACAATAAGTAATCAGTTAGATACTCTGAAACTGAAAAAGAAACAAGAAGAAGAGGTTGCTTTAGCAATATTTTGTCATAGATGCTGAAGGAAGCACGGTGAGAAAGAATGCCCATTAAATGTCATAGAAATATTTGGTTTGTGTACACTAGAACACCCCACATCTGGGTGTCCAACCTTGCTTGAACTACAAGCCATGTATAGGGGAGGAGGAGTCTCACAAGAACAACCATATCCTTCCAGAAGACCTTGGAGAGCCCAAAATCCCAATACCTTTTATGATCCTAATGCACAATATCAACAACAACAATGGGTCCCTTCCCCAATGACCTATCCACAATGGACACCTCAGCAAACTCAACCTTGGCAACAAGGTTGGAGGGGACCTATGTATGGAAATCCCTCTTACCCTACATATCCATAGTACCCTGCAAACATTTCCCAATTACTACCTGGATTCAATCCACCATAGATGCAAGCTTTACTCCCACCTCCTATACAACAACAATTTACAGACCCCTTGAACCCTAATCAGCAGCAACAAGTATCTATAAATGCCAATCGACAACCACAAAACCAAGCTGCCCACAATCCTCCGAGACCAACAAAAATCCCTACCCAGCTAGTCCCTAACCCCAATAATCGACCCACCCACCCTGTGTAGAATATAGAAGTTCAAACCTTTCCCACCTGTGAAATTCAACTACGATCAGGGAAAGTTGTAAACCAATAAGATCCTCCAGTAATAATTCAGGAAGAAAATGATAATCATTCCGAGGAAGAAAACACCCAAACCACCCCTACAGAAGAAGAGGCCTCTCCTCCTATCCCAATCATTTCTCAGTATGTACGAGTACCCCAACAAATTAATCTCCCACCTTACCCCGAAAGACTATTAGTAAAGAAACCCGACCCACCCTTGCATAGAGATATAGAAGATGAATTACAAAATGTGTGCATAAAAATACCTTTACTGCAAGCCATTAAGGATATCCCTATATATGCCAAAATCATAAGGGATCTTTGCATTAAGAAACCAGGAAGGAAGAAGAAGGAACGCCCCCTTGTTTAGGTGGTGGGACAATTATCTGAATTTATTTATGAAATGCCATACAAATGTAATGACCCTAGAAACCCAGTTGTCACTATTGAAATTAATGGTATTTCTCTACCAAATACACTCATTGATTTGGGTGCATCTATTAATATAATGCCTTTTGACACTATGCAAAAGCTCCAAATCAATTAGTTAAGACCAACCCAAACCATGATCGAGTTGGCAGATAAGTCAGTCATTAGCCCTTCAGGAAGTCTAGATGATGTCACAGTCACCTTAGCTTCTTGGGAATATCCAATGGACTTTTTAGTCATCTATTCTAAATCATCCTCCAAACCAGGACACCCTGTGGTTCTCAGCCGCCCTTGGCTGGCCACAACAAATGCCTTTATCAGCTGTCGGTCTGGTGAGATGACTATATCCAATGGCACACATAGCCAAAAACTTGTTCTCTTCCCTCCTGCCCAATCGACACATGAAATACCTATTTGGTTAGAAAACCCTTATGGAGAGGAAGATTGCATCAGACCTCTGTTAACACTTGAACAAGTAAGATGAATACAAGAACAATCAGATGAACAAATCTTAAGCTTATTTTTGTCTGACACAAATTGCGTTGAATACCCAAGGTCTTTTGCAGAATTGTCACATATTTTTAGTTCCGAATTTCAACAAACTTGGCAGCCTAATATCAATCAATTATATACTTTATCACTAGCCTCCTCAGATAAGGAAGAAACTACTGAACTTGTTGAGATTAGCCCAGGAAAACCGTTGTACATCAACTCTAGTTTGGAACCAGAACAAAAGACACAAGTGATTGAAATGCTCCAAAGAAAATTTGATGCCTTTGCATGGGATTATACAGACATGAAAGGAATTCACCCTGACACATGCACACATCATATCTACACTAATGACCAAATCAGACCAGTCAGACAGCCTCAACGAAGGATGAATCCAACCCTTAAAGATATTGTAAAAGAGGAATTGCAAAAACTCCTTCGAGCCAATCTCATATACCCCATTTCAGATAGTCAATGGGTATCTCCACTTGTCATAGTTCCCAAGAAAAATGGTAAGTGGAGGATATGTGTAGACTTCCGGGAGTTAAACAAAGCCACCCATAGGGATTACTTTCCCTTACCATTTATTGATCAGGTGCTGGATACCCTGTCCGGAAAGAAGTATTTTTCGTTCTTGGATGGGTTTAGTGGTTACAACCAGATACAAATAGCACTCGAAGACCAGGAGAAGACAACTTTCACCTGCCCTTGGGGCACATATGCTTATAGGGTGCTCCCTTTTAGACTTTGCAATGCCCCAACCACTTTTCAAAGAGCTGTCCTAGCCATTTTCTCTCACTTGACCAATGATTGTGTGGAAGTCTACATGGATGACTTTACAGTCCATGGACAAGACTTCCAGGAGGCATTGGCCAGTTTAGAAAAAGTCTTGATTAGGTGTAAGGAACTAATCTTTCCTTAAGTAATGAAAAATAAAAAATGATGCTCATTGAAAGTATTGTTTTGGGACATCACATTTCTCGTTCTGGCATGAGAGTTGATCCGGAAAAAATTTATATCATCACAAAAATCAGAATACCTTCCTCACAAAAGGAAGTCCACAACTTTCTAGGACATGCTGGCTACTATAGAAGATTCATTCCGAATTTCACAAGCCTAGCTACCCCTTTATTCAAATTATTATCTAAAGAAGCCAAATTTAAGTGGGATGATGAATGCCAAATATCTTTTGAAATTCTAAAACATAAATTGTCAACTACCCCTGTATTAAGAGGACCAAATTGGTCCCTTCCTTTTCATATCTGTACTGATGCCCCAGACACAGCCCTTGGGACAGTTCTTGAACAAAGAGAAAATCAAATGCCCTATGCTATTTACTTCGTCAGTAAAAATCTGTCTCCAATTGAAGTTAATTATATGGTCACAGAAAAAGAATTGCTAGTTGTAGTCCATGCTATCAATAAATTTAGACACTATATTACAGGATATCAAGCTTTTGTACACATTGATCATTCAACCATCCGATTCTTAATGAAAAAACCTATAACAAATCCTAGAGTTACACGATGGCTCTTATTATTACAAGCGTTTAATATCAACATTATTGATATACCTAGTAAAGATAATCTTGTGGCTAATTTCTTATCTAGAATGATTCATCTGGGAGATAATGCACCAGTAGAAGATACCTTTCCCGACGAAAATTTATTTTCTATTTCTACATTCACTCCATGCTATGCAGATGTCTCTAACTATCTTGTGACAGGGAAGATGCCTCAGAAATTGTGTCATAGAGAAAAACATAAAGTAATTCAACTAAGTGCAAATTACATGTGGCACGATGATTGCCTCTACAAAACATGACCAGATTTGGTGATCAGGAGATGTGTAAGGGAATATGAAATTCATGATATTTTTCAAGCTTTCCATGATGGCCCTTGTGGAGGACACTTCGCAGACAAAAGGACCACTTACAAAGTTTTGCAATCAGGTTACTACTGGCCCCATATTTTCAGAGATGCTAAAACCTATGTATCCAATTGTGATGAATGCCAACAAATGGGTAAGCCTACTGCACAAGACCAAATGCCACTTCAAGCCCAAGTAGTAATTGAACCATTTGAGAAATGGGCATTAGATTTTGTAGGGCCCATTAACCCTGCATCTAAAAAGAAAAAGTATATACTTGTATGCACTGACTATGTGACTAAATGGGTTGAAGCAAAAGCTTTACCGGATGCAAGTGAATAATCAGTGGTAGATTTCCTTTTTAATGATATCTTTACCAGATTCGGTGTACCTCGAGAAATTGTGACTGATCAGGGAACTCAATTTACCTCTCATCTAGTCAAAGCTGTTATAGAACAATACCAAATCAAACACATGAAATCTACACCCTATCATCCACAAGCAAATGGACAAGTAGAATCTACCAACAAAGTTATTGAGTCCATTCTTACCAAAACAATACAACTACACCATAAGGATTGGGCTGACAGATTATTAGAAGCCTTATGGGCTTATAGAATCACCTAGAAAAATACAACATGACATACACCCTATGAGTTAATATATGGGAAGCAGGTGCTTCTTCCCATAGAATTTCAGATCAAAACCTTCAGGACTGCAGTCCAAGTTGGCATGAACTTGGATGAAGCCCAACAACAAAGACTCTTGCAGCTTAATGAGTTGGATGAAACTAGGCAGGAAGCACTTCAAAGGACTACCCTCATTCAAGAACAGAGAACAAAATGCAATGACAAGTATCTCAAAAAGAAATTTTTTTGACAAGGAGATTGGGCCCTATTGTATGATAACAGATTCAAGAACTTCAAAGGTAAGTTAACTACCCGTTGGATGGGACCTTACGAAATTGACACTATCTACGATAATGGTTCAATCAGGATAAAGACAATTGATGAACAACAGACACCACTACTTGTGAATGGTCACCGGTTGCGAGTTTACAACAAACCCCTGAAGAAGAATTCCTGACTCGTATATTACAGAATTCAGACATGCAGATGATCAGTAAGGAAGGAGATCCTCCTACTGATCCACATTGATTGATTGGTTTATTTGAAACTTTTTGTACATAGGTGTGGATCGAATTTTGTTAATAAGCTGAAGGTAACAAGAGACTCTTACCTCCTTTTGTTTTACTTTCGCAAATTTTCTTTTCTTTTGTAAGCAAATTTTTTTAATCTATTTGATCCTTCACAAACTTGCTAAAACATCAGTTGTAGGCATCAACAATGTTCTATTCTGCTTCGGTACCAGAAATCCTGTTCTGGTCCGGTACCAGTCTGGTATTAGAGTTCTGTCCTTCTACAGTACTATCAAGACATATTACCTAATTGACAAAGCATACTACACATATTTCAAAATATTATGTCAATTAATCTGAAGTATGAAGCCATGCAACAACCACTAAATATGGAACCACGAAGCCGAATGAAGTATCAAATGGCAGCCCTTGTGAAGCAATAATTTCTTTTGGTTCTGTTGACAACTAAAGGGAAGTATTTTAATTTCTTTTGGTTCTGTTGCTGAGAAGTATTTTAATTTCTTTTGGTTCTATTGCTGAGAAGTACTTTAATTTCTTTTGGTTCTGTTGCTTAAAAACAAAATAAAAAGAGGAACACAATCTTTACCTATGATTGCTCAAAGAACCATAATCCGCTTTAAAGACTAGAAGTTGACTTTACCCAGTATTTCAGCATGATTTAAAAGGAAAAAATATATTAGCCTATAAGCAACTATCTCACCCTAACCAGACTTCAATAGTATTCATTGGATTATCTTATTAAAGAGTAACATATGAGTATATGAACACTCTCTACCATGGGCACACTACCAAAAATTTTATGGCAGAGGATGTACCCGTACCCTAAGGAAAATTTAGGTAATTCTCTTATGGACAAATTCAAACAAAATTATACATCTGGATCACTCTAAAGAAATAATGTGCATAAAAGTTTATTTTTCCTTCAGACAAATATTTAAAAGACATTCAAAAGAAGAGTATATGCCTTCCAACCCAATACCATCCCAACCTGTAAAAAGGTTTTCAGATGAGCCTCCCCTGTCACCATGCAAAACACTCTTTAATAAAAACCAAAATAGGTGACTATGGACAAGAAGCCTCTGATGGAAAAAGGGTTTAAGAGACTAACCCGTCGGGATACTGAACAGGTCTGCTGGCAGTGGGTACCGGTCTGTGGTATGACTAGGAAAACCCATCAGGGTACTGAACAAGCCTATTGGCAATGGGGAATTTTTCCTGGGGAAGGAACCTCTCACTAATTATCACAACTACCCCACCGGAGTACTGAACAGGCTTGCTGACAGTGGGTTCTGGTTGAAAAATGTCTCATCTATACTTGTCTGATTGAAAAATCCACTTTTTGTCATCTAAAACAAAAAGAGTAAAGGTCACTATTGGCTTTCATGAGATACAAACTCTAGATTAATCAACAACATAATGTCTTTTTGAGAATCACCCTAAGTCAACTTACCGGTCTGACATCTAAAGCCTACACTATCTAAGAAGGAAACTTCTTAAGAGTGGAGCCCTAACTAGGGAGTCTAATCTACTTATACTGTGAAATTTATCTATAACATCCAATGATAAGAAATCTCTGAAGAAAGTTAGGTGGGATCTATTCTTATAGAAAACATATATATATTCCCCTGTTTCACTGATGAATTCTACCTCTGTCATTAATCCATTAAAAGAAGGGCAATTTCATTTTTTGGCATGAGATCATATGATAGGTGATAAACTGTACTTCTAAAATTTGATTGTTTCTTTTTCTCTTATCATCTTTTCTCCATTATGATATAAATGTTGAATCTTCTTGCCTACAGATATACAACATCTTTGGCATGGGGGAAGGTCAAAGAGCCCCTTCAAAACTCTTTTCCGGACTTACATGATCACCCTGCAGAACCAAATACAAAAGAAGATAAGCACAGAATAAAAGAAGTACAGGACATTCCTTTACCAAGTTTTCAAGAAGCTTCAGTCTAAAAGGATGAATTCCGACAATTTACAAGCAGTCGCACATGTTATGAGAATTGATCATACAAAGGTAAAAGAAAAGGTAACATGGTATTTATTTTCATATGCTCCTAAAACTACAATAAGTATGCAAATATATACTAGATATTATGACCTTAGTATTAAAACCATGCACCTATCCCTCATACCCATACGTCTAAACCTAATCAATCCTCTCATAGTGCTCGAACATGGTTAAGTGCAACATCACATCAAAATATGAAGCATGTCCAGTAATGATAAGCCATGAATATATTTCATCCTTAAACAATTCACGAACCTATCTTATATCATGAACCATGATCCAACATCAAATTCACCCCCCAAAAGTCAAATCACCTATTCCAAAATGATGCCCTGATACCCACCGTCTTGTCTTTATCATTATAGTAACAGGTAGAAATGAAATGGCTTACCTGGGTGGCGAAGCCATCCAGATAAGCCTCATCTGGTCATAATTTTTCCTTACTGCATCCTTACTTAAACTTACCATTCACATTATCAACACCATCACCATATTTCCCCTTGTCGTGAGCTTTCTCCAGTCCCGAGCCTACTCCTTTCTGGTACCAAACCCTTCATCAATTAAATAAACCCTTGTGCTACAACCCGATCATTAATAGACACGAACCGGTCTTCCAAATTTATAGGGAAATCGAGGAGTTACAATTATGTCAAGAAAAATATGCTAGATCGAGATGGATACCATTTCTGGAAAAATTTACAGGCTGACACGAGAAGATATCTCAGGAATTTATACAGGGTTATGATGGAGAGATTGCACATATAGGAAATCTACAACTGACAATCAATGAAACAACCTTAAGGGAGGTCATGGGATTACCTAACAGAGGAGCCAAATACTTCAAAGGTGTAGGAATCAACAAGGAAATGTGCCAACAATTCTTGAAAGAAGACCATCAACACCCTAACTGGAAGAAGGGGATTCCTAGGAACCACATCAAGGAAGAATATCATCCAATGATTACCAGTCTTCAATGATTTGTCACCTATGAAGGCAAGTATGCTATGACCTTCATATATCATCTTAGGCTTCTATTACATTTTGAAGGAGGCTCTGAAATCAATTTCCCATATTTTCTATGGATGAGTTTGAACAAAATGGTAAGAGGTGTTAAATCCATCTCCAAAACAGAGAAGACTGGCATTTACCATCAAGGTCTCATTAAAATTCTAGTTTTACATGAGCTTAGGAAACAAAGGATTAGTTGGAAAACCCTTATTACACAACACCTTCCCACAGAAAACAAACCTATGGAGGAAACCCAACATGCTCCAAAGAAAAGTAAGGAACCCCAAGAGAAAAAGAGCAAGAAGGATAAGACAACTCCACCATCATCTAAGGCAGTGAGCCAACATGAAAAAGCAGGGTCCTCTTCCACAGTCAATAAAACTTTTAAAAGCTCCGAATCAAAAGGTAAAAACAAATTAGTAGAGGAGACTTCAACAGTGGCGGTTGAGGAAAAGGGCCATCAGAAAATGATGAAGAAAGGGAAGCATAACTCAGAAACTAAAAGTAAACAGTCTGTGGCACAACCCCCTGTCACCATTTCAAAATTAGAAAAGAAGAAAAGGAAGCCTGTGAGAATCCTTGATCTGGTGCCTCCTTGTAAAATAACCACGAGGAGCATGGCAAAGAAGGGAAAAACAATAGTCAGTCCTCATACACAGGAAGATCCAATCGATCTTACCTCCCCTTTTGAGGATTTATCAGTCCAATATGACATCCCTAGTTTGACCGAGGAGCAAGCCACTATTACTTTATGTGGGATGAGGGAGGAAGTCGAGGAAAGGGAGTGCATCCAGCCAGTAATGATGGAGTCAACAAAGACCTTGACAAAAGAACAAACGAAGAAAAGGATTGGGGAACTGCAAAAACAAAATCAGGAACTCCAACAAGAAGTAAAAGAATACCAACTCTTGGACAGGTATATCAAAAAGGAAAATGAGCAACTGAAAGCAACCAGCCAACAACTTCAAGACGACCATGAATAGACTTCTAACAAGCTCAAGAAGGTATTACAACTCCTACAATACGTTAGGGTCATCAAAAGGGAGTTGAAAGAAGAGGCTTTAGCCATCAACATCATTGATCCACCAAAGTAAAGAACATAGTCTCAAAGTTTTGAAAAATTTTGGGTTTGTTTTCAGTTGCATGAGGACATGCAATGATTTTGGCATGGGGGAATGTTGAGACCCGAAATTGACATCCCCATTACCCTATTATACTCCTTATCTATAACTTTTTGGCCTACCTAAGCTTGGGTGAATGACAAGAATGCTACCATTAGCCGGTGATAAGGTCATAAGGTAAAGTATGGTTAATTCATTCATTTTGTGGTTTACTGAGCTAGGGAATTAATGTTTCATGTACTAATGCTTCAAATTTCCATGTATGATCTTTGATCTCTAGATAAATCCAACCTTCCTGTACCAGCTCAGTTATCCGGTACTTGTGCATCAAGACTGCTGCTGTCCGAATCCAGTACCAAACGCATCCGATACTAAAATCTCATCTGTTGCGATCTGGTATCAACGACCACACACTGTCATGATCTGGTACCAACGGCCATGCACTGTCATGATCTGGTACCACCTTTTGCGCACTGTCATGATCTGGTACCATCTACCTGTTACGATTCGATACCAATATGGAAGAGCCTAATACACTAAGTTAAGATCCAAATCTCACCTAAGCCAATTGGTGGATGTCTATTTTCTTTAGTAAGGCTATGATAAGAATAGTTTGTTGATTGCCTCATCCTCATGCACTTCGTGTCATGAGGATGAAGCTAAAGATGTAACCGAATGATTGAATTTAACAACTGATTGATTTGCAAATCACTTCGCCTCCTTGTGTTTCATGATTAAGACTATTAAATAGTCGTGGCAAGGATGGTGGAAGTGTAGGAGAGTTAGCATATTACCAATATGTGAAGCAGCGTGTGATAGTACATAACATATTCTGAGTGAAGATTAATAGAATGTCATTTATCTCCATATTATGATTATCTATGATTAAGTATGAGTTGAGTTGTTAACGGAAGTTTGATTTTATGTTTTGATATGTGAGTGAGAGTAATGTGTGTGTTGAAGACAAGCCTCCTGTAGACTTCATTAGATGACCTATTGAAGCGGCAAGGGCCCACCGCCCAACAAAGGTCAGCCTCTTTGTAGATTAGCATTAGCATTTGTTTTCAGTAGTATAAACATTAAATTAGCTAAAGCTTTAACTCTGTTAGATGATAGCAGTACAACTTAGACTAGGATTTCCATTATATAATTGCTTAGAGATCTTTACTTGCCCTGTTTCTGTTCTCATGAATTTGAATTCCTTGAGTAATCATAGATGTTGGCAACAATAGTCAAAACTATTTGGATAAGAACTAGTGAAGTTCATTGTGAACCACAACAGAACCAACATATTGACTATTGAACTACCCATGCTATGCTTTGATGATTGATGCGTGATTTCCTTTCAGAAGTGGGGATTGCATAGTTAGTTTTCTGGGTCAGATAGCAGAGTTGATCTATCAAACCAACTCCATCTCATACTTGCATGTGCCGTAATGGAGTAGATAGACTCTCTGTGAAAGACAACCAAAGTGCATTTCAATTCGCTATTTTGATTTGTTTCCAGCATGCATAATCCAACTTAGTTCTATACTCGTGACATTAGAAATTACCTTTCTTACTGGTGTCTTGTAACTCTATTGATTACGAATCCCAGATTGATAATTAATGAGTGCATTATATTAAACATATAAGTATCACAACAAAATCCATCCAGAAGGGATGAGATGTCTTTACACCCACATGTTACATTACAAGTGTTTGATAAATGGGAAATAGAATTTGTGTGACCAATCAGGCCATCAACAAGAAGATCAGGAGCTAGGTACACAATCATTGTGACTAAGTATTTGACCAAGTGGGAATAAGCATCACCAATCAAACACTACACCACATATACTGCTGCACGGTTTCTATTTGATAATGTAGTCACATGATCAAGGTACACATTTATTGAATAAGATAGTTGCAGCATTCACTGAGGAATTTCAAATTCATCATCAGAAGAGTACGTCGTATCACCCTTAGGCTAATGGGACAGTAGAATATTTTAATAAAATTTTGGAGAATGCTTTGAAAAATATATATAACGTAGGGAGAGATGATTTGGACTTAAGGGTTCATGTAGTTTGATGCAGACCCACCTTCTATCCTCGGGGCTGTGTGACCTCCCGGTCAAGGATATTCAATAATACTGAGCCGAATAAGCTCTTCGAGACTCTATTATCCCCTGGGATCAATTTACACATGCCCCTTTTGGTTTCCCAAGAAAGTTTGTTTCTCCTGCATGCCCTTTTTCTAGCACTTCTGGTAACTTTAATTGGTGAGAACTAGCTCCTCTTTCCTTCTTCTTTATTACCATGGGATATAAACTTGAGATATCCCTCCTTTGCAACTTCGAGCTTTGGCTATTTTGGATGCGGCTGACCCATTTTTACCCGAACATCGAACCAGCAAAAACACCTGGACTATATCTACGACCCAAACTCCCCTGACGACCAACGAATGTGATCTACTTCAGAACTTCGGGACTTACGACCTTGGGGATTCCACTCTCCTATTTATCCCGAAGCATCCTATCATGAAAGTGAGGGATATAACGCCACATGTCCACACAATCTGATGACTTGGATTAACTTCCCCTGATATGATGACAAGCGTCCTCCTCAGATTGACGACCATGATCTTCTTTGCTAGTCCGACCTTCTAGATTTTAGATATTCTATCCTCTCTTTCCTATGAAGGGATCTTCCTCCAAAGTCCGTGGATCTATGCCACATTTCCTTCCTAGATCCAATGGTCCAAATCTCCTTGTCCTTCACGACTTTGACATAAATCTTTGTCTGCTCTACGCAATTCTTCCATAGCTCTACCTCATGAACTCTTTGATATGCTGCCACGTATCCTCCTTGAAACCAAGAACTAGGATTTCTTCATGGATTTGGGACTTCAACGATCCTTCTCCTCAAAAACTCTCAAAAATCCAAATACTCGGAGTGTCGAAGGACTCCAAGGCTAACTTCCATGCAACTCTCCCAGATCTAATGATCTGGAATGATCCCGCTTCCTTGGAACGAATCCTACTCATTAATTTGGGGAATCTTAAAGGGTTCCTCCCTATTGAAGAATTCTCGCCCACTACCTCTTCTGAGCTTGTTCTTCCTCGAAATATCTAACTCCTCAGAGCGTTTCTTCAACACTTAGTCAAATTTTGACTTTGTGCACACCTTGCGACATGTCTTCTTCCGCGACTCAACTTCTTTGTGAGAAACTGTGCACACCTTGCAACTATTCCTTACACGACTCGATTGTTCCTCCTGAATAATATGACACTAAGTGTTTTCCTTCCTGCACACACCTTGCAAGGTCCTCTGCACTCTTTGAAAACAACTTCAAATTAACTCTTCTGATATTCTGAGTCAAAATAGACTCTGTCAACACACACCTTGCGGACACTTTGCACTCCTTGCAAATAAAAGCTCCGCGTTATCTCTTCTGAGATTTTGCATTGAACTAGACTCTGTCAATGCACTCCTTGTGGACACTATGCACTCCTTGCATAAGCTCATAGAAGAGAAACAATTGAAACTTATCTAATCCTCATAGACTCATCCATTCAACCATGTAAATTCATTCATAAACATAAGAACAAGTAAATAACAGAGAATTGCAAGTAAAAAGAAAGCCTACCATTCATTCATTCAGATAGACACAGTAACAACAACACCCAACATTTGGAATCAACGCTTCTCTTTTATATTCATTCAAATGATATGTACATGGCCTCATACAATCTTGATAAGTTTCAACAGTCTCAACAATAACAAATCCAACAGCTCTCAACGACTCTTCCACAATTTTCAACAGCCTCGTTTGGGCAATAATACATTTTTTTTATACAAAAATATTCCTAGAGCTCTTTTTCTTCGACTACCTTAGTGCTATCCTATCAAATTAAATGCTTTTAACTACTAAGGCTTATTACAATAAATGATCGGTACAGATAGATAAGATCGAATTCTTCAAATTTGTACTGTTATCTACTACATTAAAGGAATTACACTCTCCATTGATCTCATGTGATGGCTCAGCCTCTAAACATTTAATATGTTCTTTAATTACAATATTTTAAAATATTTGAGTGACATGCCCTATTAAATTCAAAGTCACTTCAAAATGCGCGTTATGGTGCTGATTTTTCCTCCACTCGCACCTTGCCGACGATGCTCCTGCATCATACTCCTCTGGACACAAATTCATGGAATCCTGTCCATGAGCTCCTACATTGACTTTCCATGCTTCTGAATGTATTCTCTATTTACCCAACTGGAATCTTCTATTGAGTGTCTTTTCCACTTTACCAAATATTCAAAATAAGTCTTCCTCCTGGTCTTCTTACCAATCCTCTGATCTATGATATTCTCCATCTACAGATTTTCTAATACATGCATCTGCTTCTCCCACTGGATCTCTTTTTGATATTCTGATCCTTTGGTGTCACCTTCCCTGTAAAGATACATGTCTGAAATTTTGAATATGGGTGATATACCCACATCCTCTGGAAGCTCTATCTCATAAGCATTGGCATCAAATTTTCTTAAGATCTTTCACAGTCCTATCTTCTTTAACTTCAGCTTCTTATATGTTCCCCTTGGAAACCTTTCCTTCCTGAGATGTTCCAGAACTTGATATCCAACTTAAAATTGAATTTCTCTCCTATGTTGATCAACTCTTCATTTATATTCTCTGCTGCTGTTCTGTAAATGCTCTTTGATCTTATTATGAAGCTTCTGCATTTCTGCAGCGAAGTCTTCTGTTCCAGCGCTTCTGAATTCACTCTGATCTAAATATCTTAATTCTGATAATCCTCTTGGTTGCATTACATATACTATCTGAAATGGACTCTTCCCTGTACTCATGTTTGGTGAGTCATTGTATGCAAACTCTTCTTGTGACAGAATCTGATCCCACTGGCTATGATGTTCGGTGACCAGAATCTTTAACAAATTCCCTAAACTTAGATTTACCACCTCAGTTTTTCCATCTGTTTGAGGGTGATATGATGAACTAAAGGATATTTCCATCCCCAGATGCTTCCACAACATCGTCCAGAAATGACCAAAATTTTTTGTGTCCCTATCTGAGACAATACTCTTGAGAAACCCATGAAGTCTCACAAATTCCTTGAAAAACTAATTTGCAATATGTGTTGCATCATTAGTTTTCTGGTATGGGATAAAGTGTTCCATCTTTGAGAATCTATCAACTACAACAAATATGGGATCGCTTCCCCATTGTGTTCTTGGTAACCCCAACATGAAATCCATGCTTATTGCATCCCAAGGCCTATATGGAATAGGCAATGGTTGATACAACCCAATGTTCTGTCGCTTTCCTTTTGCATACTGGAAAATCTTACATATGTTTACACATTTCTCCACGTCTTCTCTCATACCTGACCAATAGTATGAACTGTTCAACTATGCAAATGTATTTTCATGGCCAAAATGTCCTGCTAGGCCTCCACTATGTTTTTCCTTCAGCAAATTATCTCTCATCGATCACTTTGGTATGCACAACTGGCTACCTTTAAACAATAATCCATATTGAATCAGATAATCTGTCCAATGACTTCTGTCTCTAAGCACAATATTTGCACACGCTTCATATGCCTCTTTAAAATTTGGATCATCATAATACATCTCCTTAAGGTGTTCAAACCCTAAGGTTTTCACTTGAAATTCCTGCAGAATTAGACATCTCTTTCTCAATGCATCAACAACTTTGTTAGCATTACCATAAATATGTTTAATGACAAAAGTAAAGTTTTTCATAAACTCTATCCACTTAGCATATCTTTTATTTAACTTATCCTGTCTAGTTATGAATTATAAAGAATGATTATCACTATACAAAACAAACTCTTTTGGAACAAGGTAGTGCCTCCATTTCTTTAAGGCTTGAATTACTGCATAAAACTCTTTATCATATGTGGAGTATTTCCTCTTGGTGTCATTTAACTTCTCACTGAAATATGGAATAGATTTATTATCTTGGCTTAATACTTCTCCAATTGCAACTCCACTAAAGTCTAACATCACATCGTACTTGAAATGTCTTCCCGAAATCTGGCAAGACCATAATTAGTTGTTCAGTTATCTTCTCCTTTAATATCATGGAACCTTTCTCAACTTCTTCTGTCCATTTGAAATACTTGTGTCTCTTCTTCACCGTATCTAACATTGGTGTACAAATTCCACTGAAATTTCTGATGAACTTCCGATAGAAACTTGCTAATCCATGGAATCTTCTCAACTCGAATATGCTTCTTAGCGATGGCCATTCTCATATTTCTCTCACCTTTTCTGGATCCATCTTCAATTCATTTGAAGAGATTACAAAACCAATTAAATGAGTTATGTCTTCATAAAAGATGATTTCTTTAGGTTTATCAACAACTTCTCCCGCTGCAATCTTCTCATCACTAAGGTCAAGTGTCTCAAATTCTCTTCTTCAGTTTTACTGAAGACTAATATATCATCCAAATATACAATCACAAACTTACCAATAAAATATTTCAATACCTCATTCATTAATGTCATAAAAGTACTCGGGGCATTATTTAAGCCAAATGGCATAACAAGCCATTCATACAACCCCTCATTTGTCTTGAAGGCTATTTTCCACTCATCACCTTCTCTCATCCTTATATGGGGATATCCACTTTTCAGGGCTATCTTTGAAAAACAGATTGCTCCACTCAAGAAATCCATTAAGTCATCCATCCTAGGAAAAGGAAATCTATACCTGATGGTGATTTTGTTTATAGCTCTTGATTCTGTACACATTCTCTCCATCCTCCATCTTTCTTTGGACTCAACACAGTTGGTACTGTGCATGGACTCAAGATTTCTTTGACCAAACCTTTGACCATCAAATCCTGGACTTGCTTCTTTATATCCTCATTCTCTTGAGGTGTCAATCTGTATGATGCTTTGTTCGACAGACTCACTCCTGGTACGAGGTCAATGTGATGGATTACACTCCTGATAGGTGGCAATGAGCTAGGTAACTCATCCACTACTATGGCAACAAAATTCTCTAACAACTCCTGAATTCCTTCAGGAAAATCATCCATAGAAGTACTTGTAAGGATTACTTTGGGCTTCCTCACCACAACAAACTGCATCTCCTGTTCCTTCTTGACTTCACTTAGGAGTTCCTTCCCACTCATGAAAAGTATACTTGTGCTGGATTCTTCCTTCACTTTCTTATCCTCTATTGGTAGTGTAATGTGGGTCCTACCATTTTTCTCCAAGGTATAAGTATTTTTCCTCCCATCATGAATGAAATTCCTATCACACTACCATGGTATCTCAAACAAAACATGACATACATCCATGGGAATTACATCACACAAAATCTCATCTCTATATCCTCCTATCTTAAATTCAACTAGACATTGTTTAGTTACCATTACCTGGTGACCTTTCTGCAACCATGAGACTCTATATGGACTTAGATGTGTAGTTGTCTCCATCTCCAAATTCTCCACCATTTCTGTGGATACCAAGTTATCAGTTCTGCCACTGTCAATTATCACCTTGCATACCCTATCTTTATTCTTGCAAGAAGTCCTGAACAAATTGTTCCTCTGCACTGGTTTTTCCACCTCTGGATCTAGCTTCAAGAGAAACTTCCTCATCACCAAGGATCTCCCATATTCTGTGCCTTCTGCCTCAACATTCTTCCTCTGTGCTTACAAAATGTGAGCTTCACCTCCTCCTTCTTTCTTTCTCTCAGGGTATTCCTAAGACAAGTGTCCTATTTTTCCACATGCATAACATTTCACCTCTCCCCCTCTTCCTCTTCCTCTTCCTCGAGGAAAATAATTCCTTCCACCATACTGTCTCCCTTAGGAACTTCCTCCTCTTTCTAAGTGACTGTGTGGATTTCCAGTCTCAACCTTAGGCTTCTGTGCCTTGTCATGGACAATTCCCTTACATCTGTTTAGACTTCTTCCTCTGCTTTGTTGACTCTGTTTCCTGGCCAACTTCTCTTCTGTCTTCAGCGCAATATGATAGGCATCCTCCACTGTCCTCACTGTTATCATGTTGAGTTCATCCTAGATTTCATATCTCAGGCCATTAATATATCTGGAAACCTTTTCATCATCTTTTTCTCTCTATCCAGACCTGATGTTCAACTTATAAAACTCCTCTGTGTATTCTTTTACTGTCAATCCTTTCCGTCTCAGATTCTGTAATTTCCTGAAAAAATTTATTTGGTAATCCCGGGGTATGAATTTATCTTTCATATTGGCTACCATTCTATCCCAGTTCTTGATATTTTACTTGCCTTTTCTTCTCTTGTTAGCCTGTAGTTCATCCCATCACAATGTTGCATGTCCCTTCAATATGGTGACAACATTTTTTACCTTTTTCTCCTCATCGACGTCTTCATAATCGAAGTACTTTTCCATTGATCATATCCAATCAAGTACTTTTCCATTGATCATATCCAATCAAGCAATTCTTCCACATCTAATTTTCCTTCATACATCAGGATGTCTATCTTTTCTCTAGCTCCCAATTTGACAACAACTTTCAACAAGCGTTCTTCTACAACATCCTCTACTACAACTTCAAATTCCCTTTCTTCTTTCTCTGCATAATTGACGTATCCAACATTAGGTTCTCTCCTTTGTGTTGTCTCCATAACATATAATATTGCGTGAAGTTCTCTCATCTCTCTTTCCACAACTTGATTTTCTACATGTGGCTCCGCATGTCTTCTAGGCAGAATGGTGCTGAAATTTTCTTTCACACAGAGCTTCAAAAGAAACATGATGATACCATACTACCTCTTCTTGCCTATAGAAATTAAATATGTGGCTCTGATACCACTTGATGGTATCAACCATAACCTTTTCCTAGGCTCAGATACCACTTGATGCATACCCCCCTTCTCTCCTCCGGGATGCGTGACCTCTCGGTCAAGGATATTCAAAAATATTGATCTGAATCATCTCTTCGGGACTTTGCTAGCCCCTGGGATCAATTTACACATGACCCTTTTAGTTTTCCATGCATGTTTGCTTATCCTACGTGCCATGTTTCTCCTACGTGCCATGTTTCTCCTACGCGCCATGTTTCTAGCACTTCTAGTAACTTTAATTGGCGAGCGCTAGCTCCTTTTACTAGGCTCTTCTTATTTATGACCGTGGAATATAATCTCAGGCTAGCCCTCCTTAGAAACTTCGGGCTTTGACTGTTTTGGATGCAGCTGACCCCTTTTTACCCAAAATCCAAACCAAAAAAAACACCTGGACTAGATCTACGACCCACAATCCCCTGTTAGCCAACGACTCTGATCTACTTCAGAACTTCGGGACTTACGACCTTAGGGATTCCACTCTCCTATTTCTTCCGAAGCATCCCATGACAGAAGTGAGGGATCTAATACCACACATCCACACAATATGACGGATGGGATTAACTTCCCCCGAAATGATGACAAGTGTCCTCCTCAGATCAATGACCACGATCTTCTCTGCTAGTCCGACCATCGGGAGTTTGGATATTCCATCCTCTCTTTCCTCCAAAGGGCTCTTCCTCCAAATTTCATGGATCTATGCCACATGTCCTTCCTTGATCCAATGATCTAGATCTCCTCATCCTTCGCGATTTCGGTAGAAACCGCTGTCTGCTCTACACAATTCTTCCGTAGCTCTACCTCCTAAACTCTTTGATCTGCTACCACGTATCCTCCCTGCAACCAACGACTAGGATTTCTTCACGACTTTGGGAATTCGGTGATCCCACTCCTTAGACACTCTCAAACCTCTGAATACTCAGAGTGTCGAAGAAATCCAAGGATAACCTTCGTGCAACTCTCCCAGATCTAACGGTTTGGAATGATTCCACTTCCTTGGAACGAATCCTGCTCATTAATTTGGGGAATCTTAAAGGGTTCCTCCCTATTGAAGAATTCTCTCTAGCTACCTCTTATGAGATTGTTCTTCCTCAAAACCTCTAACTCCTTAAAGCATTTCTTCAACACTTAGTTAAATTTTTACTCTGTGCACACCTTGCGACATGTCTTATTCCACGACTCAACTTCTTTGTGAGCGACTGTGCACACCTTGCAATAGTTCCTTACACGACTCGATTGTTCCTCCTGAACAATATGACATTGAGTGTGTTTCTTCCTGCACACACCTTGCAAGGTCCTCTGCAATCTTTGCAAATAACTTCAAGTTATCTCTTCTGATATTTTGAGTCGAAACAGACTCTGTCAACGCACACCTTGCAGACACTTTGCACTCCTTGCAAATAAAAGCTTCACATTATCTCTTCATTGCTTTTGAGTCAAACTAGACTCTGTCAATGCACTCCTTGCGGACACTATGCACTCCTTACATAAGCTTGTAGAAGATAAACAATTGAAACTTATATAATCCTCACAGAATCATACATTCAACCATGTAAATACATTCATAAACATAAGAACAAGTAAATAACAGAGAATTGCAAGTAAACAAAAATTCGTTCATTTAGATAGACATAGTAACAACAACACCCAACATTTGGAATCAATGCTTCTCTGTTATATTCATTCAAATGACATGTACATGGCCTCATACAATCTTGATAAGTTTCAACAGTCTCAACAATAACAACTCTAGTAGCTCTCAGTGACTCTTCCACAATTTTCAATAGCCTCATTTGGGCAATGATACATTTGTTTTTATACAAAAAGACTCCTAAAGCTCTTTTTCTCTGACTACCTTAGTGTTATCCTATCAAATTAAAAGATTTTAACTAATAAGGCTTATTACAATGAATGATCGGTACAAACATATAATATCGAATGCTTCAAATGTGTACTGCTATATACTATATTAAAGGAATTACAATCTCCATTGATCTCATGCGATGGCTCAACCTCTAAACATTTAAGATATTTAATTACAATCTTTTCAAATATTTGCATGACATGCCCTCTTAAATTCAAAGTCACTTCAAAATGCATGCTATGGTGCTGCGTTGTCCTCCACTCGTGCCTTGCTGACGATGCCCCTGCATCATATTTTTATGGGCATACAAGACTACAAGCAAGAAGTTGACAGGGTAGACACCTTTTAGGTTGGTCTATGGGAAAGAAGAAGTGATGCCGATGGAGTTTATTCTACCTAGCTTGCACATTGTAGTGATTATTGATCTTTTGGACTTTGGCATAGTAGAGGAGAGATTGTCATAGTTGGTACAACTTGAGGAGGATTGATTTGTCGTAGAGTTCCATAAACATGTTCAAAAGGCAAGAGAGAAGGCATCGCATGATATACACATTAAACATAAAATTTTCAAGTGGGAGACTTAGTATTACTCTACGATAGTAAGTTTATGCAACATCAAGGGAAGTTTCAAATGAATCTGTTAAGACCCTATGTAATTCAACATGTGACGAAGGTAGGTGCTGTGCAATTGTAAACTTTGAATGGAGAAGCCCTGGGAGGCATGATAAATGGAAGTTGGTTGAAACTCTATAGAGATGAACGATCGTCTGCGCATTAATATGAATTGTGCAAGAACACATGTATCATAGTAGTTTGTACTATAGTAGGGAGATAAAATACAAAACAATAAACAAAAAATAGAAAAAGGAAAGAAAACAAATAAAAAGGGGAAAAACAAGAAATGCAAAGGTAAGCAGGAAGAAGTGTCACACATAAAAGGGAGTATCACACAAATAAAAAAAACAACTCAAAGTCAATTAAGTGCGTACAAAATTTAAACGCGGATAAAATCCATTAAGGGAATTAAAGAACACAAACGACAATTAAAAAGCCATAAATGACTAAACGTACTTGAAATGTGTAGTCATAAATAGAAGGTGGCGCCAAGGAACGAGACAAACTGGCATATCGAAGGAAAAATATCGTAGAGGATTTGACATTAATGCCATATTACGAAAAGTATTGATTGCAGACTGTGACCGGATTCGACACTTCTATTGGGTGAAAAATAAATTATATAGTTGTCGAAGGGTGGTAAAAGAACATAAGATCTCAACAGGGAAGGTTATTTGCATTTGATAAGATCTGTGAGCATACAGAGAGAACTAGAGCTGAACCAGAGCCAAACGAGAACCAACACAGAAAAATCACCGAACTTAGTCACAGAGAACAATGACACCACTGAAAGTTGGAGCACCAACAACCTCAACACACAAGCAAGCAAAAAGACCACCGATTGCACCAATGTTCGAGGAAACCACCGGAGCTTTGACCTCACAGTAAAGTTTTAAAAGGGACTATAAACCACCATGGAAATACATTGCTCCACAAGTTAAAGTACCCACAGATGTAAAATATCCACTGGTCACACTGGAAATACCACTTGGTGTAATTGTTGAAGGGGACATGCTAGGAAATATTGTTTCCCATTAGTTTTTAAACCACAACCTCACAGATGAAAATAAGTTTCCTTAGATGGCACGGGAGAAATATTTGTGCTCCAAAAGTGTACTAGGGACATGAGAAATATTGCTTGAACCATAGACTTGGGCAACAATACTAGTGAGATGGGGAATACTGAACATGCTAGAGATCCCGCATTTGGGATGAACACTGGAAATAAATGCTTGTGTCAAAATGCTACTAAGTTTCATCTATGAAGGAACATTGTGTCTTGACCCACCAATATGAATTGATACACAACTAATTGTGCAGATCACAGGTTTTCTGAAATCAGGAGAGGATCCGACAACACTGTTCACCAACAAAAGAGGGGAGAAAGCACTAGCAAAATCTATGAAGGATAAGTTTCACACCTTTAGAGATAATAGGGAGATGATGTTGTGCACTTTGCGACGTATGTATTGGCCTGCAAATCATCGAGGAAATTTCGCAAGGAAGAAGTTCCAACTGGAGTAATCATAGCTATGGAAAAATGAATTGGGCCACATTTTTGGTAAATTAGTTTGTAATAGACTACATAGAAGCCTAGGATAAATTCATAGAGTTTCATTATGCTCGACATATCACTTTGATTTCACTAGTTGGATGGAACGAGATTGGCGATTACCAATGTATGAGAAAAACTAGTAGAGGTAATGCAGTTGTGCGATATGAAAACCTATGACATACAACAAACAAGAGGAGACAAATAGATAACAATGTTAAATTCTATGTCTACTTTGATCAGGTACATAGTAATACAGACGCCATGCATCACCACCCAGATGGTAGAGACTTACTAGGATATTGCGTGATTTAAAGTAGGGATGCACCATATGTACATTCAAGCCAAAAGGGACCCTGTGCACAAGTGGCTTCCAACTAGCTACAAGTTGGTAGTGGATGATGTATGCCTAATCGGAAATGATGGGAAGACGACTAGAAATTTCCAGGGGATAAAATGGAACACCAGGACGAAGAAGAAGAACAAGACAAGGATGATGAAGAACTAGACAAAGCATAGAGAAATGGATAAAACAATGGCGATGGGAATATTCCAGGACCATCAACAAAAGAAGCACAAAAAACAGTCCCAAGAGATGGGTTCAAATGAAAATATAAGGGGAAGGGTCCAGCCATAGGTGCACACAAAAAGATGAAAGAGAACAAGGTACCACCTGTCTATAATCTGACAGACAACAACATGGACATAATCGGCTACCAAGTATAGGATGTTGTAGAAGAGGCCATTGAAGAAGAAACAAGTAAACAAGAAGAAAAGCACCAAAAGGTGCAGGACCAATTGATAATAATACAACAACTATTAGAGACCGTGAATATAACACTAGAGAAAGGATCAAGTGAAGGACTGTCCATGAGTCCAGTTGAGGAAGCACATAATTCCAATCCATTCCTGTCTGAGTTAGTAACCAGGTGCAGAGTATTATAGATCGAGACAGATGAAGTGAAATTCCTGACACCAGAGATGAAAAATAAAATGAAAGCAATAGGTCACCTGGACGTACTTGTTTCAAGAATTCCTACAAAGATACTATAGATATTGTAGATCCGAATTATGCAAGAGATAAGGCTCCGCACAAAAGTAGCTTGCAGATAATTGATCAAAATGAAAAATGAGAAGGTCCAAATGTAACAAAAGTATGCAATTTCTCTATAGGAAAAGAGAAAATTTGAAGAAAAAGTGGAAAGAGCGATGAAGGATAAGAATGAGGTCGAGGAAAGGGCCAAAAAAGAATTAAAAGATAAGGACGAGGCCAAGAAAATGGCACAAAAGATACAAATGGTCGTCCAAAATTTGTATAAGGAGATCCCCAAAGTACCAATAGTAGTAGAGGCCACAATGGAAGAGTAGGTCTCAAGAATCAGTGAATTCATCAAAGGATTTTGCAGAAGGATCGAGGACTTGCAATTTCGCACCGTGCCAGGAACACCCCTAGAAGAAAGGGCATGAAGAGAGAGAACAAAGATGACTGTGGTAGAAAATATTAAGAAGCTGGATGAGGACTGTGCAAAGATATGTGAGGAAAGTGCACATATCTAGACCAACCTAGTGGAGGATCCAAAAATGAAGGCTGTGGAAGCTAGATTGAGGGATGCACACAAAAAGGCGCAGAAGATTTCGAAGAGCATAAACACTCTCCTGCTTACTAAATGAATGAAGACCATTTTGGCACAAAGTCAGTCATACGATGAAATAAAAAAGATACAGGACCAATAGAATATATTACAACAACAATTAGGACCACTACAAGAAGAATCACTAAGGGTAATAGGGGAATTGACAGTTGCACAGGGAAAAGTGAAGCAAGAAGTGCTTGACATGTAAGAGAAGATCACGACCTTGACTATGTAGGGTGTAGAGGAAATTTTGGGAACATAGGAATACGTAAAAAAGGAAGTCGCGACAACAAATGAAACTTCCCAAAAGTTCATAGAAGCATGGAGAAGCACACAACATTCCTAAGTGGCTCGGGACGAGCCACATGTGAGTGTTGGGGGTCTGTTGGACAAGAATTTTGGATACAATTTTCAGGAAAATCCTAAGTATGGAGGATATGCATAGCAACAAAAGACAGAGGACAAGGAAGGAGAATAGTGAGCAATAAAGGCACATTCAAGCTTAGAAGTGCACAATAAAATCATACTTAGCAGAGAATAAAGCAGGAGAATAAAACAAAGAATAAAGTAGGAAGATAAAGTGAGTGAAAAGGAAGGACAATAGTTCAGCATGCCAAAAGAAGAAATACATGAAAAAACAGGAAGAACAACAATCGAGAGTGCAAAAGCAACATGCAGACATAAAAGTAGGAAACGCAAGTTCGAACAATGAGTCAACATGAGTTTTCATGAGTCATAATCAGTTGTAATAGGGTTTTTGGGATAAGAAAAGTAGGGTTTTGATCCCTAGAGTCTATGTATAAATATATAATGGGTTGGTAAGATAGGGGTTCACGAGGAGAGTGAGAGAATAGACTAAGAATGAAAGGGTCCATGTTTTATTGTTAGGGAGAAGTTGTAGAGAGAGGTTTTCACTGTAGAGCGGCTAGGAAAGATGGAGAACGAGATAGCATGATATCTCTATTATAAGTGCAATGCGCAAGCCTGAGACGATTACATAAAGAATAATAAAGAATCCATCCATTGTGGACGTATCCCAAAGTTTAGAAAACCATATTAGTTACTGTGTCTACTTGTCTTTTATGTGATTGATCATGAATATTCTCTTTATGCATGTTAGACTAGATTTGTCTACTGTATGATCACTTCACAATAGTTATGAATATTACAACAAATATTTTATGTTGCAATCTGCAGTATAATGGTGATATATAATCGAATTCACCAATTAATCAAGGAACAACACACAGGATAATGCGCACAAATTAGATAAGTAAGAATGAATAAGATGATCACCTCCCATTCCCTCACTACTGCACAAACTCAGTTCCTATAGCCTTAATAGATGCCTCAGGTGAGACTTCACTTGCATGCAGGTGATGCCGAAAGGGCCAGTGTCTGAAGGGTTTTGTTGGTTGAAATAACTTGAACCTAGGGTCTTATAACCGCGTGCCAATAATATTTGTAGGGGCCATAGAGTTCCCCATGACAAGAATGTAGGAACATGTGCAAGCATTAAGTCATATTGACTTAGTTTTGTCACAATTACTGATGAACGTGTTACACAACTTGTAGACAAGTGTTACACAAGAGATCTAGTTTCATGCAGAGTTGACTTCTATGGATTTGGACAAAGTAAATGCAGTCAATGATGCACTGCATACAGAGTATAGTAAACTCATGCTGAAACACGATGAGGTCATGCTGAAAACAACAAGATTGCAACATGCAATGCAAAAGGTATACAACAACTTCCTAGAGATACCAATGGAAGTATATACTCCCTTGGAAGAGCAAGTAACAAATATAAGCGAATCCATTTAGGTATTTCACAAAAATATAGTAGATCTGGAAGATCATATAATGCCAATTACCCCACCAGAGGAAAGGGAGCAACAAGAGAAGATAGCCACGATGACCGTGGAGATAATTAGTAGCTTGGATGAGGAACGCACAAAGTTGTATGAAGAAAGTACACAATTGTGGTCTCATTTGATGGAGGATGCATAGTTACACGCATTAGAATCGAGGTTATAGACTACGCAGGAGAAGGCGTGAGAATTCAAAGAAACAATGAGCATTATAACACCAGTAGAATGAATGATTGCTATAGTTGAGAATATGCATCTATACCTCGAGATAAACTAGATAATATTTGAACAATAGACTCTTGCACATAAGCTTGAGCAACTATAGGAGGAATGATTTCAGATGACAAAAGAACTTGCGGTCGCACACGACATAGTAAAGCAAGTAGTGCAAGACATCACAGAGAAACTGAAGACACCCATTACTGCGTAGACAACAAAGATAATTTTGCAGAAAGAAGCACAAGCAAGAGAGAAGGTTGCAATTGCCAAGGAAAATTTTTCATAAATTTTTTGCGACACACCAAGAAGCGCAACAGAAGAACTGAGTGGCTCAGGATGAGACACGGGTGACTGTTGGGGGTGTAGAAATTTTAATAAAAATTATGTATTTCCTGGATTCTCCTAATCGAACAATTATATGACACTGTTAAATACATAATCGCTTCTACTAAAATTCTTGCGGAATTTAAAACACAATCGCCAATTGCAATATCAAGAAGAGAGATCAATCACACATAACACAGATGTTTTACCAGGAAAGCATAAAGCTAAAAACCCCACTATCATATATTATGTATATATCATGGATCATGAAACAATCTCATAAAAAACTCTAATCCAGGAGATCTCAATACAATATACAATCGTCTCACACTGTCATACAAAAATTGGCAAATGCATGTGCCAATTTACTGCCTCGAGACAACCTGCCCCCTCTGCGCAACCCCTGCTAATGGAAAACCCTGCAATGAATGAATCCCTCTTGCCTAGGCTGCACATTCCTCATGGGCACATCCAATGTGTGTGTGGTTGCATGAGTGCACTTACTAATGTCACAACTGATAGTCAAAGTGTCCCTTTCACATGTTATCTCAACTGGGTCTCCACTAGATCTGACATGCATGTAGTTAACAATGGTAAATCTTCAATTGCAAGTGAGACCACTGATTGTGAATTAATTAATAATTAATTCACTGATCTCTCACTAGTGTAAGTTTAGTTACAACTAGTACAACTGAGCTTAACTCACTTAACAGAGTCAAACTACTTTACAACTCACATAACTACACATATAACTCTGTTACAACTTCGAATCACTTAGTTACAACTAATTCGACTTGCATGTCCCACCAATCAACCTTTGAACTCAAATTTCCTATAGCTAACTGATTTTCCACTTTAGTTAACTATTTCCAAGTGCTAATTGAGAATAGATTAATATTTATTTTCCAACAATTATTAAGGGATAATAATAGTCGACATACATCTATAAATAGAATTCGCTCACCATCTATAAATATACATCATCTATAAATATAATTTGCTCATCATCTAAAAATAGACTTCCACCTAAAAATATCCTGAGGCTCCATCCTAGTGTAGGTGCATAATTTTCACTAGGATCTTCTTGTTGAATATCAACACTCCCTCTCAACAAGAAATGGATTATCCTTCACCCCGATCCTGTCTCTATGGTATTCAAATTTTCTCCTGGTGAGCGCCTTCGTTAGAATGTCTGCATCCTGATCTTCCGTAGGAATGTACTGAAGCAACATGATCTTCTACTGCACACAATATATGATATGATGATAAAAGATATCTTTATGCTTAGATATATCATGAAACACATCATTAATCGAGAGTTTAATGCAACTCTGATTATCACAATGAATCACTGTCGGATCTAAATGAGAAGCAAACAAACCAACCAAGATATTTCTCATCCAGATAGCCTCACATGAAACTTGAATTGCTTCCATGTATTCCTCTTCAACTGAACTGAGTGCCACTCTGCTTCCTGCTATACCAAGAAACAACTGTAGATCCGATACTAAAGATCCCCCCTGATGTGCTCTTTCTGTCCGTTGGGTTGCCTGCCCAATCTGCATCTGTGAAGCCATGCAACTTCACCTCATCCGTCTGTCTATACCATAAGACATACTCAGATGTGCCCCTCAGGTATCTCAGGACATGCTTACCCACCTTCCAAAATATCTTGGTAGGATTAACCATCGATTGACTCAGCTGGTTAACCGCATAGCAAATGTCCGGTCTCATGTTCACTAGATACATTAGCGAACCCACTAGCTGTCGATAGACAGTAGCATCCACTACCTCTCCAGAAGTAGCATCCTCTTTCCTCCAGTTTCTTGGAAGATGAGTATCCATAGGTTTGCATCCCTCCATGTGAAACTTACCCAGTATCTCCCTTGCATACTTTCCTTGAGACACAAAAATTTCACCATCTCACTGCCATATTTCCAATCCAAGGAAATAATGAAGGAGGCCCATATCCTTCATATCTAACTCCTTTGCAAGGTCCTCCTTGCATGAGTGTATCAACTGCTCATCACTAGTCAGTATTAAATCATCAACATAAAGAACAATGATTAAAAGCTAACCCTCCACCACAATTTAGTATATGTTTGCATCCGATTCACTTTTGGTGAAGCCTAGTCCGGTGGAATAACTGTCTATCCCAGTGTACCAAGCATAGGGTGTTTGCTTCAGCCCATATAGTGCTCTTTTGAGTCAGCACACATGTGAATCACTGCTGAAGATCTCAAATCCTTCAGGATTATCTATGTACACTTCTTCCTCAATGATCCCATTGAGAAACACAGTTTTTACATCCATTTGATGAATGCGCTAGCCCATCTGCGCTGAGAGTGAAAAGATGGATCTTATGGAAGAGTCTCTTGCGACAGGTGCAAAGGTATCATCATAATCTATCCCCTCGATCTGTGAGAATCCTCGGGCCACAAATTTGGCCTTATATTTCTCAACACTCCCATCAACAACTTGCTTTACCTTGTAGATCCATATCGAACCTATCACTGATTTGTCGACCGGTCTTGGGACAATTTCCCATGCACTGTTTTTGACAATGGATTCATACTCCTCCACCATTGCATCAACCCATGTGGGATCCTACACTGCTTTCTGAAAGGAAGATGGTTCAATCACAATAAATTTTCTCATGAGAGCCATGTATCTAGTAAATCGATCTGGAGACTATCTCTGTCTGCACTGTGAAGTAGGGACTCCTACATTCTGTTCAACATCTAGTCTCAATCTATCAGCTTTCGTGGTGCACTTTCTACTGTTTTTGATGGATGGCTCTGCATGAGTGGCTTCCTCCACTCCATGAACCTCCTCACGTGGCTAATCCACATCTTTAGAATCATATTTGGGAACCAACAGTTCCTCCTCTACATGCAAGTCTAGCTCCCTCTCAAGTGACAACCGCATGGATTTCCCCTCATCGAATTTTATAGCCCATCGCATAAAATTCATCTTACTGTTAGGAAAATACACACGATAATTATGGGGTGTTTCTGTGTACCCCACAAATATCCCAACTTTAGCAGTCGGCTCCGGCTTCTTCCTAGCATCCTTGGTCACATGCACATAAACAGATGAGCCAAAAATCTTAAAATGAGAAACATCCGGTTTCTTACCAATGAAAGCTTCTTCAGGTGTATTCATGCCAAGTACTCTATGATGACAACATTTTTGCACATAAACTACAATCTTGCATGCTTCTTCCCACAAATGCATTGGTAGGCCCTGATCATGCAACATCGCTCGTGCTGCACCCACGATCGTTTTGTTCTTCCTCTCCGCGACCCCATTTTTTTGTGGGTTATGAGGCACTATGAGTTCTCTTCGAATTCCTTCTTTGCTGCAGAAGTCTTTGATTTCATTAGAGATTTATTCTCCACCATTATCACTCCTCAAAGCCTTCACTTTCTTCCCTGACTCTTTCTCCACCAATGCTTTAAACTCATAGAACTTTGAGAATGTTTGATCCTTCTTATGCATGAATAAGATCCATCATTTACGAGAAAAGTCATCAACAAAAATAACATAATACTTATGTTTTGCTATTGAAGCAACCGAGAATGGTCCACACACATCTGTGTGAACTCTCTCCAGGATCACCGAAGCATGGTTCTCCTTTTCATGAAAGGTGGACTTTACATACTTCCCCATGGTGCAACCCTTGCACTGATCTAACTAAGCAAGTGTTCCCATTGGAAGTCCAGTAGATATTTGCTGTATGATTTTCAAGGCTCCATGATGAAGATGGCCCAATCACTTGTGCCATAATTCACCCTCATCCCGACTCACCACTTTTTATGCCTTGCCCATCATGGCAGCGCAACCATCTACCTCTAGCTTGTAGATATTCTTAACTCGAATCCCTATCTTCTTGACTTGAACCATTGTTTTATGTCCCAGGAAATCTTTTCCATCGCTAAAAACAATGTCATAGCCTTTGTCCTCCAACATTGCGACTGAAACAAAGTTTTTATTCAGACCTGGAACATGCATAACATCTTTCAATTGAAATGGTTTACCTGAATCCCTCTGAAAGGTAATGGTACTAATTCCAGTCATACTGTATCGTCCATCGTCGCCCATCTCTATATGCATTTTGAGATCTTTCTCCTCCAAGTCACTGAAAAGATCCTTATCTCCCATCATGTGGAAGGAAGTGCCACTATCCAAATAACACATTGATCTCAATGCACTTGATGCCATGCATGTGATCAAGGAGAATTCAAATTCAAATTGCGAGGCAAGGGCCTCACAAGATGTAGCTCCAACAACCTTCTTGTTCTTCTTCTTCTGCGAACAGTTAGTAGCGAGATGCCTATGTTCATGACAATAAAAAAACTTCACTTAGGACAAATCTAGCTTCTTGCCTTTAGACTTTGATTTTGAATGGAATTTCTTCCCCTTCCCTTTCCTTTCCTTGGAAGCCAAAGCACAATCCTCTTCATCATCATTTTTTGATGAAGAGCCATCTTTGGTGTTCCACCTGAACTCCTCCTGCGCTAGATTCAACCATAGTCGTTCCCAATCTGGCAATTTTTCCCTTCCATTGACAGAGTCTTGATAACTCTGCCAATTCTTGGGAGGTTCTAGGAGAGCCAAGCTCACCAAATGATCATCAACGACTGTTATTCCCACACTCCCCAACTCATCTTGACATTGGACAAACTTCGTGAGATATTTTGGAATGGAGTCGCCCTTCTCCATCTTGATCTTCCTGAGTTTATCTTTGAGCACCAATTTCCTATGGTCACTGCTGTTTTGGAATAGATCCGTCAAAGCCTTCCACATTGCATATGGTGTGGATTTCCCATGGAGGTTTTGTTGGATTACTGAGAGGGGGGGTGAATCAGTAATAACATAATTATAATCCTTTTCTTCAATGTTATATCAATGTAGAATTATTATCCATTAATGAGCAGTAATAAATAAACAATCACACACATACACAGTACACCAGTGTTTTACGTGGAAACCCAAATCGGGAGAAAACCACAGAATGCTTTTTCTTATATGTCTTGAAGAATTACATTCATTGGAAGCACCAATTTCTTTTGTTTTCCAGCTGCAACTGGAAGGAGGCTCCAACCCCCTAGTTTCTCAGGCTACAACCTGAGGGAAGTGCCAACTCCCCAAATCTCTGGCTACAACCAAAAGGAGGATACAACCCCCAATGTTCTCCGGCTACAACCGGAAGGTGGCTACAACCACCTGTCCTTGCCCCGTCCTGCCACCCTGAAGTAGAGGTAGAATGATGGAACCACTGCCATACTATCATTGTGAGATATACCGCTGTAAACCTGTACCAATAAATATAAACCATGCATCAACCATGCATCAACCTGTAATCAAACTGTACCATAAACAAGTGCATCAACCATGCACCAACCTGTAATCAACCTGTACCATAAACAAGTGCATCAACCATGCACCAACTTGTAATCAACCTATACCATAAACAAGTGCATCAACCATGCACCAACCT
>ML793176.1:297271-325164 GCA_009831015.1 Picea engelmannii
TTAATGCTTCTAGATATTTTGTATGCAATATAATTTACATATTCAATAAACATTCAATTAAATAGTTAATAATTTACTTTAATAATTAATACATTAATTACTTATACTAGTGTACATGGGTAGGGTATGTGTGTGTAGCTAGATGACACATATCTCATGTGTGTACTAACGATAAACAATCATTGCCTCTAGTGCATAGTTCCTATATGATCACCAAGACATGTAGGACAACATATCAAGTAATGCATCATTTAATAATCATAACGAACAAAATTACACCAATTCATCAATAACTCATTATCACACTTAAAATATTAAAAGGAAATCAAAGAGGGTTTTAAACATGACAGGAACCAAGTGAGTAAACAATAGTGGCATCTCTAATCCCCAATCAGTATTCTCAACTAACATCGAAGCATCCTTCCTTCATAACCTACTTCCATCTTCCATCCTATCCTTTCCTCTATTAGACTAAGCTGGAGCGTCAACTATATTGACCTAACTCCAGATAGAACCCGTAAGCGGAAGTGTCATACATCTCAACCAAGCTTCCCCAACAGGAAACTAACAGTCGTCATCACACATCTAGGGGAGCATGACTTCACATAGCCCTCCCACGACTCTAGGTTTTAGAGGATAAACGGTGGGAAATACCTCCACCCCTCCTCATAGAACTAGGGTCAACACAACTAGCAGTCATCATCACAGGTCTAGGGGAGTGTGACTTCACACAACCCTCCCACGACTCTAGGTTTCAGAGGATAAATGGTGGGAAATACCTCCACCCCTCCTTATAGAACTAGGGTCAACACCCTACATCAAGCCCTATTGTGAAACTACTATTCTTAGAGTCACGTCATCAAACAACCACTCTGGGAAAGTCGTGTGTCTTGTCAAAACCACACTTTCCACAGATCATAGAAATATTTGAAACCATAAATTAAATCATAAGTACAACTTATAACATACACTGTCTTTTGGATGTCTATGACATCCAAATTACGTCAACACTATAGTCATTTGGTGATTACATAACTTGTCAATATGCAACTTAGTTCACCAATACTCATATCCATGTATATACATCATAATTTCATATAAGAATCCATATTTTTATTGACGTTCAATTAAGAAATGTATGTTTATTTTTATCACACCTTTCATATCTTACGCATTGACAACATAACTTAAACTGGTATCCATGTACCAAAATTCCACATTTAAATTTACATGTTTAACCAAATCACATAATCATCATCATCAAAAACATATAACAACAAAATATAATATTGTGCACCTTTCACAAATAAGTCTAGATGTACACCTTTCACATGTCTAGATCAGTTTCACAGAGTCCAAATAGTTACTAAGAAATGAATTACTATAATGAGAAGAATCGAAGTTATATTTGCCTAAGGCCCAAAATATGGGGCGTTACACAATTACAAAGGGTTCCGGATCAGGTAAATTACAATCCCCTCCCCCTTATTTATGCACTGTCCTCAGTGCATCTTATACACATGTACATACAAAATTTTTAAAATATTCAAAAAAATGAGGATATTATGCTTGCATAACATCCTTGTGCTCTTAGGTTGCATCCTTAGGACAATACTAGGTCCATTTGACCTTTACCAACTCCATGACTTTATTATGGAGTTTCTTGACTTTTCGATCCAATATGAAAACCAATTGCAATTGAAATATGCCTTCTGGTTCCACTTGAATCACATTCCAATCAATAATATGATTAGCATTAGGTACATACTTCTTAAGCAATGACGCATGGAAAACATTGTGAATACACAAGGATGGAGGAAATGCAAGCATATAAGAGACATGACCAATCCTTTCAAGGATTTCAAATGGCCCACAATAGAACACTGCTAACTTATAACACTTTTCCAACTTCATGGAGCTGTGCCTGGACTTCACTTTCAGAAAAAAAACGTGATCACCCACTCCAAATTCCCTGTGGGTTCTGCCTTTATATACACATCTTTTTTGTCTGTCTTGGGTAGCCTTTAAATTCTTCCTTATCTTTACCATCTGCTCCTCCATTTCCCGGAGTAGATTTGGCCCAACTACTGCGTGGTCTGTTGGGTTTTCCCAACTCACTGGCGTGTTTCACTTTCTTCCATTTTGATGGATTATCCATCACATACATATTGATCATATCTTTTATCACCCGATTTACCCTCTCGGTTTGACCATCTGACTCAGGGTGATATGCTGTGCTAAAATTCAGATTTTCTCCAAATCATTTGAATAGACATTTCCAAAATTTCAAGGTGAACTTGGAATCTCTATCAGACAAAATTTTCTTAGGTATACCATGCAACTTAGCAACTTCGCATATGTATAACTCAACAATGTGAGGTGACTTGTAATTTGACTTCACTGGAACAAAATGGGCAACAATAGTAAGCTTGTCCACCACCATTATAATAGAATCATGTTTCTTAGTAGTCCTAGGGAACTTAGTTATAAAGTCCATGGTCACCACTTCCCACTTCCACTCAGGAATGGGAAAGGGTTGTAGAAAACCAGCTAGATGTTTGTGCTCAACCTTGACCTTCTGACATTTGAGACATATCGCAATAAAATTTGCAACTTCCTTTTTCATACATGGCCAAAAGTATTCTTCTTGACCGCATGAATGATCTTCTGGTAACCTGGATGTCCAACATAAGGAACCTTATGAATCTCTGACAATATCAGGCCTTTCAACTCTTGATCATTCATCACATAGACTCTATGTCTATACATGAAAATACCATCCTCTCGTAGTTCATAGCCTTCAAACTTCTACTGTGACATACCTTGTTGTAAGATTGCCTTTATATCCTCATAGCTCATATCTGATTTGACAACTTCCAAAATTATTTCACACACATATGTCTAGTACATGCTAATGGTTGTAGCATGCATCTCATGCATCCTCCTACTGAGTGCGTCATCCACCTTGTCTTATTTTCCTCTGATATGCTTTATGTCGAAGTCATATTCATTGAAAAAATCTAACCACATTCTTTGTTTGACATTGAGACTTGGTTGTCCAAAAAACTATTTCAAACCACAATAGTCTATTCTCAGCTCAAATATTTTACCCATGATATAATACTGCCACATCTTCAAAGCATGCACTATGGTTGCCAATTCCAAATAATACATAGCATAGATCCTTTCATGTTCTTTCAACTTCCTTTATTCGTAGCATACCACATGTCCATTCTGAATCAGGACTCCACTGATTCCTTCCTTGCATACATTTGTGCACACAACAAAGTATGCTTCTGGATCAACAATCCTCAAAATTCGCACACTTGCTAACAAGTTCTTCAAGTGATGAAAACTCCTTGCACACTTTGGCGTCCACTCAAATTGTACACCTTTCTTTTGCAAAGATGTTATTGGATGTGAGATCTATGAAAATCCTTCAATAAACCTTTTGTAGTACCCTGCTAGACCCATAGAGGATCTTACTTATGCAACATTTCTTGGTGTTGGCCATTCCTCAATGGATTTATCTTCATTGGGTCCACAACTATTCCTTCTTCTAAAATGATATGACCCAAGTAATGAATCCTCCTCTGGTAAAATGAACACTTGCTCAAATTTTCATTAAGTTGATGCTCCCTCAAAAACTGCAAAACCATCCTCAAATTATTCTCTTTCTCTTCTTTAGTCTTTGAGTAAATAAGAATGCCATCCAAAAATATGATGACAAACTTATCTAAGCACTCTCTAAAAACTCCATTCATTAAACACATGAATATAGCTAAGGCATTTGACAACCCAAATGGCACCACTGTAAACTCGTAATGACCATACCTTGTTTTGAAGGAAGTCTTGCTGATGTCTTCCTCTTTTATTCTCACTTGGTGATATCCAAATCTGAGATCTATTTTGGAGAATACCCTTGCACCCTTTAGCTGATAAAACATGTCATCTATCCTTGGCAAAGGATACTCTTTCTTCACTATTACCTTTTTCAAGAGCCTAAAGCTGACACAAAGTCTCAATGTACCATCCTTCTTCTTCACGATCAAAACTGGAAAACCCCAAGGAGACACTTGGGCGTATATACCCCTTCTTCAAAATCTCTTCAAGTTGCATCTGCAACTCCTTTAGTTCTAGCATACTGATCCTATAAGGAGTATTGGATATAGGTGCTGCTCCCGACATCATATTTATAGAGAAGTCAATATGTCGTTTCAGAGGAAATCTCGGTATCTCTTTAAAGACATCCTCAAAATATTTCAGCACTGTGCAGTCTACCACACTTGGCACTTTATTTTTAGGCGCCTCTTCCATGTGCGTTGTGAATAATTGAAATCCTTTCTGGTAGATTTTCTTTAGTTGCAATGTTGAAACTTCTCTGATAGTTACAACTCTTGGAGTGCCTTGAACTATTATCAAATTTCCTTGCTCATCCAGGTAAGTAAATTCCTAATGTAACGATACAGGAAAACATGGTGCTCATCCAACCAATCCATACCAATGAGGCAATCGTATGATACCAAATACATAATATTCAAATCAACATTTATGTGCAGTCCATTCATCTCTATTGGACATGCCTTAACCATCTCATTGATTTCCCTTTTTGCTCCTGTAGCTAAGTGCACCAATGAAGGTTTTCCAAGCTTGCTTCTTGGAAAATGAAATATTTCCACCATCTTAGGATCTATATAACTATGACTATATCCCGAGTCAATTAATATAGTAATGGGTTGGTCATTAATCTTACCTTCCACCTCGATCATGTGCAACTAAAATTCAACATGCTTGTTATCCAACATGGCGTAAATCCTTGGCACATTTCTACCCATGTCCTCCACCATCAGAAATTTTTGTACACTTTGCACAGTCCTAACTTTATCAATTCTTTGAGGGAAGTCTATGAACATATGTTTTCCTCCACAACCCTAACACTACATAGGTTGTTGCCATGAATTTTGTCCCACTGTTTCCGACATTCTAGGCTCCTGGAGAGTCATTTGTCCTTGTGCAATATTTCTGAAAAATGGCAGCTTAACTCCCTTCTTCCTCTGATGCACCTTAATTTTCATCTCATCTTCCTAAGCCTTTTGGAAAGTCTATCTTCCCCTTTGCTGCTCATAAAGACACTTAACGTGCCTTATGGTTTCTTCCAATGTCTCAGGGTCATCATACTATATCTTTTCGTTGATAAATGAGGGAAACCCACTCAAGTACCTTTGAATCTTCACTTGTTCATCCTTGATAAAAGGAACATAATTTAGTAACTCTAAAAATTTCCTTTCATACTCGTCATTTGTCATGCTTCCAATATTGAGTTTGAAGAAATCCTTCATTTTCCTATCATAGTAGTTCTTGGTTAAGTATTTCTTTTGAAAATGCCTCTTGAACTATCTTCAAGTCACTTTATTCTCATCAATGTGTTGATCCCACCACATTGATGCTTTCCCCTTGAGCTGATAAATAACAATTATCCCTTCTACCTGCGCATAATAGTTATGCAGTTGGAAGTATTTCCTCATACCTAGAAACTAGGTCTTCGCATATTCATCCTTTTTGTTCTCACCATTAAAGGTAGGAGGCTTGATATTATTCATTTCTCCCTATAGCTCATCCACCCCAGTCCTTCTCCTATGTTTTCTTAAAGGATATGGACTTGAGCTACTGCACGCTTTCCTGAAAGAATTCTTACCAACACTTCTTTCTTCTCCCCTTTTCTCATCATGAGACTTGGGACTTATTGATCTACTTGGCTCTGTCTCTTTATCCATATTATTTTCTATTATGTCCATAATTTTCATCAATTTGATATTGAAGTCATCTTGTTGCGCCTTGGCTCTCATAATCCTCTCATTATCAACCTTATAGCTCTGTACATCTTTCTACAGTCCCTTTATGGTTTCTACCAAATTCATGCGTTCCTACTTGTATTCTCTACCATCAACACCCAAAACAACATACAGATCCCTAAATTCATCATTAGGATTGTAAGTACTTTGCACATCTTCCATTCTTTAAACCCTCTACACTGACTCTGTCCTTCTCTAATCACTGATAATTCTGCAAAATGTGCAGACAATTAAGATTTGTTAGATGATTTCATGCAACGACTACATGAAAATTTTTCACCATTTTGTCAGAATATTTCCCTCAGATTTCTTGGATGATTTTAACATCCCAAACTCTAGTGTACACACCGATGAATCATTGTTCTTGCGTGCATCAAAAATCTATTCCACACACCAATAGTTTTCTATGCAAACTAACTCTGCACTATGCGACACCAATTCTTAGCACACACATATATTCATGCTAGTATCTTCCCCATAAAATTCCAGTGTTGAACCAATCACTCTGATACTAGAATGTAACATCCCCATACTGGGTGGCGTCACACAACCTCAACTTATGTAGCTCTAATTCAACCCAACTGTAACATCCCCAACATACTACTGAGCAATGTTACTCTAATAGTTTCACTCTGAAGATTCCACTTTAAACACAATCCACACAATATCTCTTGAAGTAGCACACTCAACCCAAGCTTGAGTTGTTCCACACAACTTATAACAATGAAAGAAACAATCTCTTCTTAATACAACCTTAAGTAGCGAAAGTAACTCACTAACTGCACAAACGAGCATACTGATCACATAATATAACTGCGCGCACATCCATCTAGGCATCATGCACCATGTCTGATTTCACTATGCGCAGGGTCTATATCCTTAAACACACACATGAATTCCTGCATCTTGATGCACACATGCTACAATCCTGCACACTCGACCACTCAATCCTGTTTTGAAGACTCATAACTAATTCAAAAGATTAACATATATGACAAGGCTATCATTAACTGACATACTTATGCATAACTACATATACATGCTATAAGCACAATACTTACATGTGCAAGAAAAACTAAATCGAATAACAACAAATACTTATATGAAACAACATATAAGAATTAACCCATGTCAAAAATAGACAAATAAGCACATAGTAAATATGACAAACACATAAAGAACACTTATCTTTTATGAAAGTCACCAATTGTGGCCTTGATGCAGACATTCCTCCCAGCCATAGACGCTGCTTCTCATAATATTTTAGCAACAAGTCACCCTTGCGATGGGGTTCAAACTCCATCAGAACAAAAGAATTCTAGTGACACACTAAGGTATGACTATAAACATAATTGCTCAGTCCTAGGTGCTCACTACTGCAACTATCCCATAGTACCCCATTCCCCATGAACCTGTCACACCCAAGGAAGTGTGCCCCTTCTCTTCTCAACAATCCTTTGACTGCCCCACTTTCCTTCCCAGGGTTACTAGCAATAGTCCAGACAAGAAGTCTCCGAGACCTACGACTAATGCTCAATGCACTAGAGAACACTTTTTAGCAATACTCTCACCTAGAGAGTATGCTCCCAGATTTGACAACCACTTCACAAAAACCAATCTCTCACCTAGAGAGACTACTCACAGTCTGTAAACTCGTTCCCTCGAAAATAAACTCATATTATAACACCACAAGTCCTTACAATCTTCTTTGTGCAGATAAGGTAATAATCATATTTTCCATACAGTCCGACCCACTTCTGCTCATGAGAGCCTGCAACATAAATTTCTCCTCCGAACAGCTGGATAATAATTCCATTCCCCCCAAAATACACTAAGGCTAGCAATATATCTTGCATGCCTTCCACTTGACACTTGCCACCTTTAGAAGTAGCTTTAAGACACTTGGTGACCTGTTCCATACCCTCACGAACTTAGGATAAAAACATATCCACAGTACACTTTTCATAAATATTATTAAAATATTCCCCTCCTTTTCCTTTTTTCGATGGAGTATGCCCCCCATCTCTTTTCGTCTGAGTCTTTCTACACACAATGATGCAATATTACATTAATAATCATGATTATATTTACATGGATAGGTGCACTGACCTATCTTCGTCAAGGATCACCAGCCTCATAATCACATAGGCTCTCTAGCCTCAAAACATATCGAGTCACATATATATATAACTTAGCTCCACGCACTTCGCACTTCTAGTCATTACCGCGCACTTACCCAAGTGCACACAACATAGTGAAATGTGTGCACTTACCTAGGTGCATGCAACACATAAAATATGTGCACCTTGTCTTTGATAACACTTCTCCGCACATTACTTTGATGCACACAACATCAAAACTTAATGCCAACGAATCACCAGCCTAAATGTACATTACATTTACACTTGATACCAATTAGCTCACTAGCCTAAATGTACATTACATTTACACTTGGTACCAATCGACTCACCGGCCTATATGTATAATTACAAAGGGTTCGAGATCTGGTACATTACAAAAGTTGTACCATTTTGTGGAAAATTTTAACCTAAATCTCTCATATAAATTGAGAATCATTTCTCATTTTGTAAATCATTGCTACTTGTGGAGATCTACTAGTAGACTTGTCTACTTCTACTTGTCTCTTTGATGAATAATGCTATGAATGGTTAATTAGAGTGAATTCTTTAAGATCTAATTCTTATGGATATTTTACTACTCTAATGACATGAAAACTAGGGTTTTGATGGATGTATGATTCTTTGAGTAAGTTTACTCTTTTCATCTTATGATTTTGTTTAATTATGTATTGTTAGATTGATGTTGTTCTCAAGTGGTGATTCTTCATCATCTTTGATCATTTTCAAACAAACCCTATTTGTCAAAACCTGAAGGTTTACTAATGGAGGAACATTCACTTCTCCCAAACATTTTAGGAGGATTGCAAGGTTAGCACTAGACAACCTCTAAGCCTCACCCTAAAATGATCAACTTCATTCTTTCAAAGAAATACGTTTTTTGACCCCATAAGCCAAAAGGACTAGGCACTAATATTTTTTTCCATAATAGTAAATGAAATTTGCTAAAATTTACTACTTAGGGTTAAGGTTTATTTGGTACAAGTTTTCATTTTGAGCCATAGAAACCTAGATGTATAGGGTGTTTAGACATATTATTACCCTAAACTCATTGCAATACAATACAATTTTATGAAACATCATTTCAACCATCTATAAGGATTATTTTTACTGCTCATTTTATTGATTTTGTTAGTAAACAAAACCCTAATTTCAAGTAGTATTTAGTCCTATATTTTACTGGATCATTTTATGATCAAAGGGTGATTTCACCTAGTATTTAAACCTATATTTTATTAGATCGTTTTATGACTATATTACTATTGCCATAAAATTAGTGCTTTGAAAATTCATTGTTTTACTATTGTTATACTTTTACTACTTTTTAAAATTACATTTAATACTACTCAAAATTATTTATTTATTGTGGAAATAATTTTCTTATTATTAGAGATAAATTTCTCATCACATTTCTTGAAAATTTTACCTCATCCTTACACTATCTCTTTATTTCTAGTGTTTTGGGATTTTATTGAATTCATACTTGACTTGTAAAGGAATCCTCTACAGTCCTCTGGAAACTATTATTCCACTACCTTCCCTTTACTTCACTTATCTTTATCTTGGTGGTACTCTGGAGCCCTAAACTTGATTGTTTCTTACTTAGGGATTCTTGGAGGCTACAATTAAGTCTTCATTGTGTTGGGTTATATTCCTTCACTAAACATAGAGAAGTTGTTGCACCTTCCATATTCCACTTGTCTTATTGGCTAGAGCTACTTGAAGAGATATCAATGGTGTGCTCAGTTATAATTTCATAATTTCCAGACCTTAGCCTTTCAAAGCACGTGGTAGAGTGTCATTGTATAAATCTACAATTGGGTTAAGAATGGCGTGTAGGAATGGGTGAAGTATGGCCATGTAAGAACTATAGAGAGTAGACGAATCATTTTCAAAGAAAGTTATCTTTTTCAGTAGACACTAAGCTGGAGGGCCAACCACATGGTTAAGTAGTAGTTCAAACTTTTTATTAAATGAATTTTTTCAGGTGATTTTTTTGGGACATTTGCTCGAAATTTGGTAAGAAATTGTTAGATTTTTAGATTAGAGTGATTATTTTTGTATAATTCTAGTGCCCTAGGTCTTTTTAGTATGCTGATTCTATGCATTCAGAAATAGATTTTAAACAACAAAAAATAGTGATTTCCTGTAGATTTATGTTGCCCAAAAAAACCATTTCGTAGAGCAGTTAGACAATGCCCAAAGTTAACCTTTAACTTTGTGGCTGATTCTTTGAATGATTAAAATAATCAAAATATACAGAATAGGTGTTGTCTAACTGTTCTATTTTTCCACTTTTTCATTGGAAGTAGATAATATAAATCTTCACAAAATCACAATTTTTTGTTATTTAAATTGCATTTTTGAATTCAGAAATGGATTTAGGGTACTGAATAATTTTTGAGGCACCAAGATTATACAAAATTAACCACTCAAATATGAAAATCCAACAAATTCTAACATAATTTCAAACAAAATTGAACATAAATGATCACCGAAAAATAATAAAAAACTTGGAACAGTTATACTACATTAAAAAAAAATCCAAATTTAACTCTGAATCTCGTCCATATATGCATCATTATTTCATCGCGTGGAAGAATTTTTAAGTTTGATGTCATAGGCCAGGATTGGAAGTATGGTTAATTTCTTAAGTTTGATGTCACAGGGCATGATCAAAGTAAAAAAAAACATAATTTTTAAAATTTGATATCTTGTAAAATCTGTGGATTGTCATTTTTTTTTTTTGTAAATAAAAATTAGGTCCTTGTATTAATATCAACTGTTATCTATACATTGCCAAGTGTTAGCCATCTGTTCTGCCACAGAAGGGAAACCATAACAGGTTCCTGCCATTAGAGACTCAAAGTTTGACACATCACCATATGAGCTAAAACTGTCTGAACAAAACCAACTGAACAAAATTGTATGGCCTAGTTGCATGAACAAAACTGTATGGACAATATAGAAATGGCCACTATGAACATCTAGTCCGCTACTGGAGTAATAAAAAAACATAAGCCTGCAACGAGAGAAAACAAAGAACACAAATGGATATTGTAGAAAATGGTGTACTTCTGGCCACACGTTGGGCATCGAGTCCTCGCAGGAGCATCCACTAGTGCATCGAACAGAATGTCCAGTCTTTGACCGAGGATGCGCTATGAGTACAATTGATCATCTTGTTTTTTCTGAATTTCAAAGATAAGTTGGAGGTTCTCCTTCATGAGACGATTTGTAAAAAGTTGAGGCCACTCCTCTTCCTTGTCCTCTCTAGCGACCACCATGTTCTCCTCCACCTGCCANAGGAATGCGCTCGCTCGGTGGTGGAGCTTCCTCTTTAATCGATAAATTTCCATGGATGGAGTGAGGGGGGGACGGAGGAGGTGCCGACGGCCCCTGGCTAGTACGTCTGGGGCCAGAGATACAAGAAACAATGACAAATAATTGGGAGGGGGAAAGTTTTCCATGCCTAGAGAGGGTGTTGTAGTACTGTGCAACACTCCTAGACTTCCCCCTTTCTCTAGGCATGGTGGTAAAAAAGCAGAGGCGATTGGAAAGCGCTCGGGAGAGCTCAAAAGAGCCGAGGTGTAGGTGAAATAGCCAAGGAAAATGAAAAGAAAAATCCTGTGAGCGCCGGGGACAAAAGCAGGGTAATGGAAGTGTGAGGTGAAAGTTTTCCACAGAGAGAAATGGAGCAAACACAGTTGCAGAGGGAAAAGGGCAAAAAACACTCAGAGGAGCCAAGGAGCAAGAGAAAATGCAAAAGGGGAAAGGATGAGTTCACCAGGGAAATTTCCCACTTAGTACTCCAAAAATTGATGGATGGGATAACTATTAGAGCTGAATTGATAGCCTCCCTAGGCCTGGTACACCTGGTATGGCTTGCACGAGGGACCATTAACCTTGCAAGACCATCCATACGCACTACCATTACTGTTTGCGAGGTGTGATCCATTCAGTAGTTATGAATAGTGGGATGGTGGCCGAGGTTAATAAATCCCCTGACTTCTCCATTCCAAGTGGCACCCCATCTGGGGATGCTGATTATTAACAATATGCTTATCAATTATAAATAAATTTTAACTTTTATTTTATTTTATAATAAGAAAGAAAATTCGTTTAATATCATCATAAATGATTATTAATAAAAAATCTGAGCAAATTTTAACTTTAACCATCAAGAAAATCAGTTGAATAAAAAAAATTGAAAATCTAATGCATACCACCACAAAAATAAATTTTAATTTTATTATTTAAATAATATTTGAATAAAATTAATATTTTTATAATATTTAAATAATATTAGTGATTTTATACCACTTAGAAAGATTAAAAGAATAAAACATTCTTCAATTTTTTTTATCATTATGTTATATTATTTTAGTAACTTCAATTAAAATTAAAAAATATTTATTTATTTTGAAAAAAATATTTATTTTAAAATTGCAATATACATACTGATTTATAAATTGAAAAGTAATAAAAGAGGTATTAAGATTGATTAGTAAGTTTTTTTTGTTTTTTAAAATAGAAAAGGAGAAACATTGAATAACACGTATACTCACACTTTAATTGTTTAAGTAATATGTTAGAGAAATTACTTTATTATGGTTTTTTTTAAGTAGTATAATGATCATAGTATATTGGAGCTTATTTGTTATTATAAGCCATATTTTTTAAATTGAGTTTTGAATCTTAATTACTTTATACAAGAGAATTGTCCAAAACCAATAGCACTAGTGGAATTTGACTTTAAAAATTGAAGGACACCATGATATCATTTAATATAATATCTCTAGATGCAACCACAAGTTCAGTGAAAAACCTCTTGCTTTCCACCATTAGATCCAACCCCTTTGGACACACAAATACACACATACATATGAGAACCTTCATAATTCCAAGGATCCATGAGGTGCAAACCTTTGTTCAATTTTTTTAATCTAAAAAAGTTTTCATCTCAAGGAACTTGATCCAGAGTTAAGATGGATCTAAGCTGGTTATTTTTTTTTAAATGCCACCTATCAACTCCATACTGAGTAGAAACACCTATGGGTGGAATAAACCTTTTTTTACTTTCAATTAATTAATTTTATTTTTGTTCCACATTGTAATATTTTTTGTTATTAATATTTTTTTTAAATGCCATGTGTGACCCTAATACTGAGTTGTACAAAGCACCTTTCCCTCTTGAGTGAGATTATAACAAAACTTATGCAATACAATTACGTTGTGAATGTGTTAGAAATTTAGATAAATTGTGTATATGTCTTTGATTAATTTCATGTTAATGACACTAATTTTGGTCTTTGATTTATATGGAATTTATTGTCTCTAGGGTAGAGAGATACATATACAACCTAGGTAAATGTGTTACATTAATAACATTATTAAATTATATTGAAAAAACTTAAAAAAATAGTGAAACATACTTCTAAAAAAATAAAAAATCACAATTCTTGTAAAAATTTACAACAAAATAAATCCCATAACTTTTAACTTTTAGGCATGAGAGAATTACATTTATGTTTCTTTTGATATTTTTAATTCTTATTAAATCCAAGTTAAAATGGATCCTTAGTTTGATTAATATCTAGATTTATTATGTTATTTATGTGTTCGAGTAACTTTGGAGATAAAATATGGAAGTTCGGTTAGATTTTATTTGTTAAAAAATAATGAAGATTTGCTAAATTAGATAATAGGAGCTTGATATTTTACTAAACTATATTTAACATGACTACTATCAAGTGTGCACGAGGGAATATAATGCCAAGAAGACAATGTTTTTATGAGTAGTTGGTTATGCCCTTTGGGCTCACCAATGCTCTAACAACTTTTGTAATTAATACCTTTATGATATTTCAATATTTAACTATATTTGACAAGAGTATATACAACATATCTTCCAAGTATTAGACATTTTGCACACAAATAAACTTTAAGTAAAACAAAAGAAAACATGTTTTTGGTTAGTAGTCTATTTCGGTTTTTTATTGTAACTATCAATATTCAACCAGATCTAAGTAATGTGCAGGCCCTCTTGGAGTGGATGTTACCACACTCTATAATGGAACTCAAGAGTTTCCTTGGGGGTGTCAACTTATATTGAAAGTCTATTTTTCTCATTTGGTAAAAATCCTCGCCTATTGCATCACTTATTTAACCCATGCCGCTTTGATTGGACACCATAGATTGAAAATACCTTTCAAAATTTAAAGTAAAAGATAAGTTTATAACCAGTATTGCAAATTCCCAATTTCCAATAACCCTTTGAGATTGAATGCAATGCCCCACACTATGCCATTTTAACCATACTTAAACATATAGGTAACCGTATGGTATATAATTAAGAGATTTAATAAATTCCAAACTTAAGTATATCACTTATAATAAAGAGTTAAATTTATGCTTTGGTACATAGTCACATAGTCTAAAGCATTAATGCCACTATTTGTTGGGTAAAGAAACAATTATGCACTCAGATGATTATCTTTTAATATTTATATATTCTCAATCGAAGATTGAAGAGGAACACCATCTAAAGTGTGTAATCAATATTCAATAGTTCCATTTGGTTCTCAAGTACAAGAAGGGATGTATTAATGTTATGATAGTTTTGTTCAGTTTTTCACTTGTATGAAAAAAATGTAGAATCAACAATTTGTAATTTGCTATTGAGTTTGATCATGAACAAGGTATTAGAGGTAGAAAGAAAGTTTGAAGTATTCTATTTCTCTCATATTTATAGAGAATACAAATCCAAAGCATATTTTCTTTCCAAGGAAAGGGATACATTTTAAGAAAGAGTTCAAAACTAGGTTCATCAAAAATTTTGAATATGGTCTTTATTGATCGAGTAAAAAGTACAGTTGTTTAGAAGCTTGCTGAAAAAGGAAGATATTGATGTTTTTTTGGCAGTTTTGTTTTTTGTTTTGAGATAATTTGAATGTATTTTTTGATTAATACCAAAAGGATGTCTTCTTTTGGGGGCAATGGAAGACTATAATATTGTTTTTTAAAACCACTTTGAAGACAATATTAGTAAGCCACTTTCTAGGTCTACTTGGTTGAATAATGTATATTTTGATTTCACTCTTGAAATATCTCACACACACAAACACACACACACACACACACACACACACACACACACAAATATCTATAGGTTAGTTCAATTGCTTGAACTACCCATTCAATGCATGTTGTCGACTAAGAGGTCATAGGTTTCCTATTTAAATCTAGTGGTGTCCCTTAGGGATACCAACAATTATTTTAATTGGCATTTGAACCACCCCCAATATAGATATTTAGGGGAAGAGGGGGAGCCTTACAACCTTTTCCTTAGAAACACACACACACACACACACACACACACACACACACACACACACAAAGCCATAATGGATGGTTTGGTTGGTCATAGGGAGGTTGTGATATTAATTCGAGTTACTAAACCTTATTTTGGTTGATGATTAATATCATTCTCTAATTGAAAAACCAAGGAAGAGAGAGGAATCTGCAAGTTTCTCATTGTGGATTCTTAATACATGTAGAGGGTGAGGAATTTTTTAGCTAGTATGGTACCAACACCCCTAAGGTGAGGTACCATTATTGACTCTAAATTTTTTTACTAATTTAAAATAGTTTTTAAAACTCTATAAATTTATAATATCATGATAATATAATCCTTAATTTTTTTTTTTTTAATATTTAATTTATATTTAAAAAAAAATATTTTTTCAAAACAATTAAATATTAAGAAACTTAAATATATACAAAGTATTTCATTAGTTTAAACACACTATTGAATTAACAAATGAATGTTTAACTAGTAAAATCAATTCAAATGTGATGAATAACAAGTAATAAATGTTTTACTAAGTAAAATCAATTCAAATGTGATGAGGTATACCAACATTATTAAATAACAAGTAATACAATAAGTAGTGTAATTAATAAAATTTTGAAAAAAAAACAACATAAATTTTGAAGCTAAAAACAATATTTTTACACACTATAAATTATTTTATTTTTAAAATGTGTGAGATCATATTAATGGTAATGGATATGAAATAATTTACATTGACATTCCATAATTATTAGATTTATAAGAAAAATAGACAAATAAGCACACAATAAACAAGACAAACACATACAGAACACTTATCTTTTATGAAAGTCACCAATTGAGGCCTTGACTCAGACATTCCTCACAACCATAGACGTTGCTGCTCATAATATTTCAACAACAGGTCACCCCCGAGATGGGGCTCAAATTCCATCACGACAAAAGACTTCTAGTGACACACTAAGGTATGACTGTCAACACATTGTTTAGTCATAGGTTCTTGCTGCTGCAACTATCCCATAGTCCCTCATTTCCCATGAACCTGTCACACCTAAGGAAGTGTGCCCCTTCTCTTCTCAACAGTCCTTCGACTGCCCCACTTTCCTTCCCAGGGTTACAGGCAATAGGCCATACAAGAAGTCTTCGAACCCTGCGACTAGTGCTCAATGCACCAGGGAACCATTTTCAAAAATACTCTCACCTGGAGAGTATGCTCCTGGGTCTAACAACCACTTCACAACAACCAATCTCTCACCTAGAGAGACTACTCATTGTCTGTCAACCCGTACTCTCTACAGTAAACTCAGATTATAGCACCATAAGTCCTTACAAGCTTCTTTGTGCAGATAAGGTAATAATCATATTTTCCATATAGTCTGCCCCACTTCTTCTCATGAGAGCGTGCAACATAAATTCCTCCTATGAACAACTAGATAATAATTCCATTCCCCCCAAAATACACGAAGGCTAGCAATATATATTGTATGCCTTCCACTTGACACTTGTCACCTTTAGAAGTAGCTTTAAGCCACTTGGTGACCCGTTCCCTACCCTCGGGAACTTAGGATAAAAACATATCCACATTACACTTTTTAGAAATATTATTAAAATATTCCCCCCCTTTTCCTTTTTCGGTGGAGTTGGCCCCCCATCTCTTTTTGTCTGAGTCTTTCTGCGCGCAATGATGCAATATTACATAACTAATCATGATTATATTTACATGGATAGGCACATTGACCTATCTGCGTCAAGGATCACCAACATCATAATCACATAGGCTCTCCGGCCTCAAAACATATCGAGTCACACACACACACACACACACACACACACACACACACACACACACACACAACTTAGCTACACGTAGTTCACACTTCAAGTCATTACTGCACACTTACCCAAGTGCACACAACATAGTGCAATGTGCGCACTTACCCAGGTGCACACATTACATAAAATATGTGCACCTTGTCTTTGATAACACTTCTTTGTGCACTACTTTGATGCATGCAACATTAAAACTTAATGCCAACGACTCACCAGGATAAATGTACATTACATTTACACTTGGTACCAATTGGATCACCAGCCTAAATGTACATTACATTTACACTTAGTATCAATCGACTCACCAGCCTAAATGTACATTACATTTACACTTGGTACCAATCGGCTCACCAACCTATATGTATAATTACAAAGGGTTTTGGATCTGGGACATTACAAAAGTTGTACCATTTTATGGAAAAAATTAACCTAAATCTCTCATATAAATTGAGAATCATTTCTCATTTTGTAAACCATTGCTACTTGTGGAGATTTACTATTAGACTTGTCTACTTCTACTTGTCTCTTTGATGAAGAATGCTATGGATGGTTAATTAGGGTGACTTCTTTAAGATCTAATTCTTATGGATCTTTTACTACTTTGATGACATGAAAACTAGGGTTTTGATGGATGTATGATGTTTTGAGTAAGTCTACTCTTTTCATATTATGATTTTGTTTAATTATGTATTGTTAGATTGATGTTGTTCTCAAGTGGTGATTCTTCATCATCTTTGATTATTTTCAAACAAACCTTATTTGTCAAAACCCTTGGAAGGTTTATTAGTGGATGAACATTCACTTCTCCCAAACATTTTAGGAGGATTGCAAGGTTAGCAGTGGACAACCTCTAAGCCTCACCCTAAAATCATCCACTTCATTTTTTCAAAGAAATACTTTTTTTTGACCCCATAAACCAAAAGGACTAGGCACTAATATTTTTGTCCATAATAGTCAATGAAATTTTCTAAAATTTACTATTTAATATTAGGGTTTATTTGGTACAAGTTTTCATTTTGAACCATAGAAAGCAAGGCCCGCCCTGCTTTCTTTCACGGAAAAACCTGTCCATATGATAGGGATGGGCTGAATCAAGCAGGTTATTCCCCACTACCAACCAATCAGGCAACATAAGAAAGAAATATTCACGCTTCGACTTACTTCAATCAATAGGGGCGCTTCTGCTTTCATTTCCATATTGACATTTAAACACCACCGGTTCCGCTCATCTAGTTCATTTCAGGCAGGAAGGATATCTCGTCTCTTCATTTAATTACGTAATAGGAGTGAGGAATATCTAAAGTGGCTTTCTGTCTTTCTTTGACGTAAGTCATTTACTAAGACCATTCTACGATAATCAGACCTTAACCGCGGGGCAATCCCTTCCTTAGTGAGAAAAAAAAGAAGCGGCCCTCGAGCTGGGCGCCTATTTATTTAGCGAGAAAGGGAGCGTTAGCGAGCGACAATCGCCATAAATTGAGAATAGAACGAATGATTGCCCACCCTTTAATCAAACAAACAAGAAAGTAGTTAGCACATAGAAACCTAGATATCTAAGATGTTTAGACATACTATTACCCTAAACTCATTACAATACACTACAATTTTATGAAGCATTATTACAACCATCTATGAGGATGATTTTTACTTTTCATTTTATTGATAAACAAAACCCTAATTTCAAGTAGTATTTAGTCCCTTATTTTACTGGATCATTTTATGATCAAAGGGTGATTTCACCTAGTATTTAACCCTATATTTTATTAGATCATTTTATGACTATATTACTATTGCCATAAAATTAGTGGCGCTAAAAATTCATTGTTTTATTATTGTTATACTTTTACTACTTTTGAAAATTACAATTAATATTACTCAAAATTATTTACTTACTTAATGTAGAAATAATTTTCTTATTATTAGAGATAAATTTTTCATTCTCACATTTCTGGCAAATTTTACCTCATCCTTACACTATCTTTTTATTTTTAGTGTTTGGGGATCTTATTGAATTCATCCTTGACTTGTAAAGGAATCCTTTTTTTTTTTTTTTTAAGTAAAAAGTGGAACCTTTCATATTAGAGCTTCATCCAAAAAGGAGGATACATGACACATAGGAGCTAGGTGTCCCGCCTGTGAAGGAAACTAGGACACCTGGCTGTCTTACTGTAACATGTCCAAAAGAGAAATATAACATAGAGCCACCCTGCCCGTAGGAAACCAGGGGGAGTGTTCAGAACTAACAACAGTTTGATAATATAGTTACTAAGGCTAACCAGACTGACACCTAGAGGACTGTCGTCCTGAGAAACTACAGCAGCAAACATAAAAAACATTCAAGCTTTGTGACCTGTTAACCAGTGCTCGCCTTGTCATCCTTCGCCTTGTCGTCCGTTGCTTCTGTGGCCCGAACTGGAATTGCAAAAGGCTGTGTGCAAGTAGGACATAGTCGCTTGGGCATGTCGTTGGAATAATCCGCGTAAAGCATGTCGAGGCGTTGGCTTGCGCAAACCGCTCTGAAGATCTGGTCTTCAACGAGACTTCTCACCTCAAAGATGAGCTGCAGCTACTTCGGGAGAAAAGGAGGTGGCGAGGCCTGCCCCTCTTGCATATCATTGCTGTTCAGACATCCTGCCTCCATGGTTGCACCCGTGTCCTTGGCTGTACCAGCGTCCTTCCCGTGCTCCTCCTCTATGATGCAGGTTTCGGTGCCGGGGTCCAAGGGAGCTTGTACGCGAGAGTTGGAGGAGGCCCTATCGCAGGGAGTAGTTCCAGGACGAAAGGAGCGGGTGTGGGGGTCCCAATCATCCGGGAAGGTAACCAGTTTTGATTCTGAAAAATCCTCTTGGAGCTGAATGCTCGTATCTTCTACCACAGTCGTGCCTGGAGGAGAAACTGCTGCTCGAATTGCTCGCCGGTGACGCTGTCTAGCTAGAATGACTGCGGTTTGGAATTCTCGGTGTCGTTTTCGTCTGGAGGTAGCTGCATACCAGCCCGCCCCCCTGCGTGGTCGCCCCCGCAATCGCGGCATGCCTGAGACAAGAGTTAGAACCGGGTCACCAAGAGTTGGAAGCAAGTCGCCGAGAGTCGAACGACAGCCTCGCTGCATAAGAAACTGCTCTGCAACAATGGAACATCCGGGACGGTTGATGGGCGGATAAATCGCAATGAACGCCATTAAAGCCATGAGCTTAATGCTCTAGCTGGCCGGACCAAGAGCGCTCGTGCTGGATCGCATCATGTTACAGAGGTAATCTGAGCTGACGCTCATATTGAATGGCGGAGTGTGTGGGGAGGACCGGTAATAAAGGCCCTCCCCTCGTCACCTCCCCTTGCCACCTCCCCTCGCTGTCGTCTCCGCGTGTCACCCCATCCGGGGTTGTAAAGGAATCCTTTACAGTCCAAATCCGGAAACTATTATTCCACTACTTTCCCTTTATTTCACTTATCTTTATATCTTGGTGGTAGTGTAGAGCCTTAAACTTGATTGTTTCTTATTTAGGGATTCTTGGAGGCTACAATAAAGTCTTTATTGTGTTGGATTATATTTCTTCATTAAAGATAGAGAAGTTGTTGCATCTTTCATATTCCACTTGTTTTATTAGGTAAAGCTGCTTGAAGAGATATCAATGGTGTGCTAGATTTTTTTGGACGACAGTTGCTCGAAATTTGGCCAGAAATTGTTAGATTTGTAGATTATAGTGATTATTTCTGTATAATTCTAGTGCCCTAGTTTTTTTTTGTATGCTGAATCTATGCATTCAGAAATGGATTTTAAACAACAAAAAATAGTGATTTCCTGCATATTTATGTTGCCCCAAAAAACCATTTCATAGAATAGTTAGACAACGCCCAAAGTTAACCTTTAACTTTGTGGTTGCTTCCTTCAATGATTAAAATAATCAAAATATACAGAATAAGTGTTGTCTAACTATTCTGTTTTTAGACCTTTTCATTAAAAATAGATAATATAAATCTTCAAAAAAATCATAACTTTTTGTTATTTAAATTGCATTTTTGAATTCAAAAATGGATTTAGGGTGCTGAATAATTTTTGAGGCACTAAGATTATACAAAATTAACCACTTAAATCTACAAATCCAACAAATTCTAACAAAATTTCAAACAAAATTAAACATAAATAATGATAAAAAAAATAATAAAAAACTTAAAACAATTATACAACATTTTTTTTTTTTTTTTTTAACTCCGAATCTAGTCCATATATGCATCATCATTTCATCGCGTGGAAGCATTTTTAAGTTTGATGTCATAGGCCAGGATTGGAAGTATGGTTAATTTCTTAAGCCTTGATGTTACAAGGCATGATCGAAGTCAAAAAAAAGTTTTGATGTTATAGGGCATCGAAGTAAAAAAAATATAATTTTTAAAATTTGATATCTTGGGAAATCTGCCTATTTTCATTATTAACAATATGCTTATCAATTATAAATAAATTTTAACTTCAACCTATATTTTATATTTTAAGATAAGAAAGAAAATTAGTTTAATATTATTATAAAAAAATTATTAATAAAAAATCTAGGCAAATTTTAATTTTAACTATCATGAAAATCTACTGAATTTAATTTTTAATTTTATAAACAAATTGAAAATCTTATATTTTAGGATAAGAAAGGAAATTAGTTTAATATCATTATAAAAAATTATTAATAAAAAATCTTAACAAATTTTAACTTTAATTTCATCATGAAAATCAATCTGTTGAATATAACTTTTAATTTCATAAACAAATTAAAAATCTCATATCATCATGAAAATAAATTTTAATTTTATTATTTAAATAACATTAATATTTTTATGATATTTAAATAATATTAGTGATTTTAGTACCACTTAGAAAGATTAAAAAAATTAAAACATTCTTCAATTTTTATTATCATTATGATATATTATTTTAGTAACTTCAATTAAAATTAAAAAAAATATTTATTTTAGAAAGTGCAATGTACATAATGATTTATAAATTGAAAAGTAATAAAAGAGATATTAAGATTGATTAGTAAGAGTTTATTTTTTGGTTTTTTAAATAGAAAGGAAGAAGGAACATTAAATATCAAGTATACTCATATTTTAATTGCTTAACTAATATGTTAGAGACATTATTTTATTATGGTTGTTTTTATTAGTATAATGATCAAAATATATCGGAGCTTATTTGTTATTATGAACTATTTTTCTTAAATTGAGTTTTGAATTTTGGCTATCTTAGATAAGAGAATCATTCAAAACCAATAGTACTACTAAAACTTAATTTTAAAAATTGAAGGATATGAGGATATCATTTAATATAATATCTTTAGGTGCAACCATACTGCTTGCTTTCCACCATTAGATCTAACTTCTTTGGACACACACACACACACACACACATTAATTCCAGGTTCAAGTTTTTTAATCTAAAAATGTTTTCATCTCAAGGGACTTGATCATTAAGATGGATCTAAGATGGCTAAATTTTTAACTCCATACTGAGTAGAAACACCTATGAGTGGAATAAGCTTTTTTTACTTTCAATTAATTTATTTTATTTTTGTTCCACATTGTAATATTTTTTGTTATTAATATTTTTTTTAAATGCCATGTGTGTCAACTCCATGTTGAATACATAAGGAATTACACATCTCCCTAATACCGAGTTGTACAAAGCACCTTTCCCTCTTGAGTGAGATTATAACAAAACTTATGCAATACAATTACTTTGTGGATGTGTTAGAAATTTAAATAAATTGTGTATATGTTTTTGATTAATTTCATGTTAATGACACTAAGTTTAGTCTTTGTTTTTTATAGAATTTATTATCTCTAGGGTAGAGAGGTGCATATACAACCTAGGTAAATGTGTTACATCAATAACATTATTAAATTTAATTAAAAAAAATTAAAAAAATAATGAAACATAATAATAAAAAAGTGAAAAAAAAGATCACAATTCTTTTAAAACTTTATAACAAAATAAATCCCATAAATTTTAATCATGTGAGAATTACATTTATGTTTCTTTTGATCCCTTTTAATTCTTATTAAATCCAAGTTAAGATGTATCTATACTTAAACTTAGTTTGATTAATACTTAGATTTATTATGTTATTTATGTGATAGAGTAACTTTATACTTAAACTTAGTTTGATTAATACTTAGATTTATTATGTTATTTATGTGATAAAGTAATTTTGGAGATAAAATATGCAAGTTTGGTTAGATTTTATTAGTTAAAAAGTAATGAATATTTGCTAAATTAGATAATAGGAGCTTGATATTTTACTAAACTATATTTAACACCAGACTACTATCAAGTGTGCACGAGGGAATATAATGCTAAAAAGACAATGTTTTATGAGTGGTTGGTTATGTCCTTTGAGCTCACCCATGCTCTAGCAACTTTGTGAGACTAATCAATGATTTCTTCCACCCTCATCTGGGACACTGTAATTAATACCTTTATGATATTTTGATCTTTAACTATAGTTGAGAGGAGTATATACAACATATCTTCTAAGTTCTAGACATTTTGCATACAAATAAACTTTAGGTAAAACAAAATAAACATGTTTTTGGTTAGTAGTCTATTTCATATCTTAGGTTTTTTATGGTAACTATCACTATTCAACCAGATCTAGGTAATGTGCATGCCCTCTTGATGTGGATGTTACCACACTCTATAATGGAACTAAAGAGTTTCCTTGGGGGTGTCTATTTATATTGCAAGTCTATTTTTTTCATTTGGCAAATTGGCTTTCCCCATCACTTATTTACTCAATGCCACTTTGATTGGACACCATAAGTTGAAAATACCTTTCAAAATTTTAAAAAGAAAATAAATTTAAAACCAATATTACAAATTCCCAATTTCCAATAACCCTTTGAGATTGAATGCAATGCCTCACACTATGCCAATGGAGCCATACTTAAACATATAGATAACCTTATGGTATATAATTAAGAGATTTAATAGATTCCAAACTCAAGTTTATCAAGTATAGTCTAAAGCATTAATGCCACTATTTGTTGGGTAAAGAAATAATTCTGCACACAACTCATTATTTTTTGATATTTATATATTCTCAATCGAAGATTGAAGAGGAACACTATCTAAAGTGTGTAACCTATATTCAATAATTCCATTTGTTTCTCAAATAAAAGAAGAGATGCATTAATGTTATGGCAGATTTGTTGAGTTGTCCACTTGTATGAAAAAATGTAGAAGATCAACAATTTGTTATTGAGTCCAATCATAAACAAGGTATTAGCGGTAGAAAGAAAGTTTGAAGTATTATCTTTCTCTCATATTTATAAAGAATACAACTTCAAAGTATATATTCTTTCCAAAGAATCTTTGTCTCTACATTAGGGGATACATTCTAATAAAGAGTTCAAACCTAGGTTCATCAAAAACTTTGAATATGGTCTTCATTGATTGAGGAAAAAGTATAATGGTTTAGAAGCTTGCTGAAAAAGGAAGATATTGATGTTTTTTTGGTAGTTATGTTTTTTGTTTGAGATAATTTAAATGTATTTTTTGATTAATATCAAAAGGATGTCTTTTTTTGGAGGCAATGGAAGACTATAATATTATTTTTTAAAACCACTTTGAAGACAATATTAATAACCCTCTTTCTAGGTCTACTTAGTTGAATAATGTAGATTTTGATTTCACTCTTGAAATATCACTCTCACACACACACACACACACACACACACACACACACACACACACACACACACACACACACAAATATCTATAGGTTAGTTCAATTGCTTGAATTACCTATCCAATGCATGTTGTCAACTCATAGGTCATAGGTTTCCTATTTAAATCTAGCGGTTCCCCTTAGGGATACCAACAATTATTTTAATTGACATTTGAACCACCCCCAATATATATATTCAGGGGAAGAGGGAGAGCCTTAGAACCTTTTTCTTAGAAACACACACACAAAGCCATAATGGATATTTTGGTTGGTCATAGGGGGGTTGTGATATCCAGTTACTAAACCTTATTGTGGTTGACCATTAATATAATTATCCAATTGAAAAACCAAGGAAGAGAGAGGAAACACATGTTCTTAACCATTAGGCCCACTCAGGCTCTTTTAATACATGTAGAGGGTGAGAAATTTTTTAGCCAGTATGGTACCAACACCCCTAAGGTGAGGTACCATTATTTACTCTAATTTTTTTTACTAATTTAAAATAGTTTTTAAAACTCTATAAATTTATAATATCATGTTTTTTTTTTTGTTTGCTAGTTTGTGTGTGACTCAGGGGCATCTAAGCCGTCAATGACTTATCTTTGGGGTGCAACCACACGTTCTACCACTACTTCAAGGTGTTCTCATGACTCCAGGTAAAGCCCTCACGAGAATTGAATGTTGTCCAAGGGAGAAAAACTCTTCACTTTACACCATTGGATCCAACCCCTTTAAGCATATTATCATGCTAATATAATCCTTAAAATATTTTTTTTTAAATATTTAATTTATATTTAAAAAAATATTTTTTCAAAACAGTTAAATATTAAAACACATAAATATATACGATGTAGTTCATCATTTTGAACAAAAAAGTTAGTTTAAACACACTATTAAATTAACAAATGAATGTTTCACAAAATAAAATCAATTCAAATGTGATGAAGTATACCAACATTATTAAATAACAAGTAATAAATATTTCAAGAAGTAAAATCAATTCAAATATATCAAATAAATAAAATTAATTTAAAAATTAAAAAAATATTATTACTCCAAATTAATCTTGGAATTTCAATGCCTCCCTAAATATCTTTATATATGAATGACAGTTATAAATTTAAACCTTTTTCATTTTAAGTTTTGTGCAAATTCATAGTGTCATTTACTTATTTCTTCTATGTGTGACAATGGTTCATGTGTGACAATGTTAAGAAAAGATAGGGATGAAAGCAATGCACTTGGATTAATTCAAAATTTTAATTTCATAAATGTTCCATGCATACAATGCATTTAACACACAAAAAAAAAAAAAAAAAACTTTTCAATCAAGGTACTATATTTAATACACAACAACTTTTCAATCAATAGGCTATATTTGCCACTTGAAAAGTTTAATAGAGGGTATATTTCATTTGAGCCAACCATGTGTTATCAATTCATTTATCTTTTCATTAACAATAATGACACTAATAGTGGTGGTGGGTAGTGTTGCAGGTCTGTCAACCATCAAAGAAAACTAAGAAAAGGTGGAACAAATGTCAAATTGAAGATTGAATTATTTTCATTCCTGTCATTTTTGACTCACCACCTTGTACTCTATACTCATTCATAAATTGACCACTCTTTCCATCTTTTACTCATTCATAAATTGACCACTCTTTCTGTCTTTTTTATTCATCTCTGAATTATTTATTCTATCAATCCATGTTGTACAACCATCATAATCAATAAAACTCATTCATAAATTGACCACCTTTTCTGTGTTTTTTACACCCTACCACTCATCTACTAACAATCTATGATATACAACCATCATAGTCAATAAGTAATGCAGCTGGTGTTAGTGAAATCTTCTAGACAGAGCTAAATTTAGCTATCTGTCACTATACTTGGCAATTTTATTTCATTTGACAAGACTCCTCTTGAATTGGCGGATTAAACACTTTATGGTTTGCTAGCACCCAACAGAAATATTACTAAGCACCTTACAACCATACGACATGACGATAACCCAACGGAGAACACCACTGGCACTTTTTCGTACTTACCTTCAATCTCCGCTTCCATACACCGATGGACACGTGGCTGCAATGGAAAACACCAAACGCATCGGAGTTTGAACCCTCCTCCTTCTGCTAAGATCTGGGTTGTCGATCCTTAGTTGTTTGGTTCCTCTCAGATCTTGGTCGTCCATTTCTGGATGATTGGCACCGTTGATCCTTGATCCCTTCGGATTCCGCTTTGCTTTCCACCGTCAATCACAACACTTGCAGAATGAAATATCGGTTCATTACAGTATGGCTTCGATTCCAGGGATTAATAAAAACAATATTGACAGATCATATGAGAACAAAGATATCATGATCACACACAAACGAATAGGGTTTCTCACATATAAGATTGTTGCATAATAGATGGAAACTTTTATTAATGAATTCTCTTTCTCTCCCCTGCAACAATTCTGTGCATTCTCTCTCCCTTTCCTGTATCTCTCGTCCCCCCTTTTACAATCGAACTTAGTTTGCTTAAATACAATTCAAACTTAGGTTTTTAGATCCACAAATTCTGGATCGAATCCACTTAGATCCTACAATTTCTGCTTGTAATCCTAACTTCTCCTACAGCTATTACATTGTTAGGATTCGAGATCCTTTGACAATTTATTCAATTTGAACTGAATACAACAAAGTAAATTTAAGAGCATCCACTCTCTTTAGTAAAATTTGGCTTTGACTCTCAATAGCCGTAGATCTTCTAGAACTGTGAGCTTATGCTCCTGCATCAAACTCCTCAGGTCAAAAAAAAATTCATGAACTCCTGTTCATGAGTTCTTCCACAGTGCTGCCATTTTCTTGTATAAATGCTTCAGTCATCCATGTAGCATCCTCCACTGGCTGATTCTTCCATTTGATCAAGTACTCATAGTACTCATGTCTTCTGGTCTTCTTCAGAACTCTGGTGTCCAATATCTTCTCCATTTCCAGCTTTTGTGTAACAGGAATTT
>ML793176.1:350056-364906 GCA_009831015.1 Picea engelmannii
CTGCTGTTACATATATCTATAGATCTGCTGCTACAATATATCTATAGATCTGCTGTTACTTGTTGAAGAGATTATGCTATTGATTGAGATATAAGTTTGACATCACTATCTGGAACTTAGATCTCTGTTGTATTCATAGAACTAATCTAATTGTCTATGACTTGAAAATTGTTCTTGTTTTCTATTTATAGATATGCTGTCCATGCTCTTGATCTGAGTTGTCTTGTTTAAAATTCAAAAGATACTATTTTTTTCATCTTTACCCTAGAAATCTAACAGGAAATTCATCAAATGGATGTAAAAAGTGCTTTTCTACATGGTGATTTACTTGAAGAAATTTATATGAAACAACCACCAGGTTTTATAAAAGTTGGTCAAGAAAATTGTGTTTGTAAGCTTAAAAATCCATTGTATGGGTTAAAATAGGCTCCAAGAGCATGGTACTCCAAAATTAATGAGTACTTCTTGAATGATGGATTCAAAAGAAGTCCTTACGATCCTCATCTTTATGTCAAAAATTGCAGTGGTGATATCATAATGGTTGTCCTATATGTAGATGACTTAATCATTACAGGAAAGTTTAAGTCAGGTATATGACTTCAAGAAGCAGCTAAAGAAGGCTTTTGATATCACAGACTTAGGATTATTACATTGTTTTCTTGGCATCCAGGTTTGGCAAGAAAAAGATAGAATTCTTCTATCACAACCAAAATATGCACTTGATCTATTGAAGAAGTTCAAAATGGAGAATTGCAAGTCAGCTCCAACTCCAATTGATGCAAGGACCAAGTTAAGAAGCAACTCTATTTCAGAAAAATTTGATGGCACACTATATAGAAAGTTGGTTGGAAGTTTGCTCTATCTAACAACCACGAGACTAGATATTGCATATGCAGTTGGAATGGTTTCTAGATTTATGTCTGATCCTCATCTTGAACATTCGAATGCAGCTAAAAGGATACTTAGATACTTCAAAGGAACTTATAATCTTGGACTTGAATATCAAAATGGTGGTAATGTTCAACTTGCAGGATATACAAACTCTGATTGGGCAGGAGATATTGATGATAGAAAATCAACTTCTGGATATATATTTTATCTTGATTTGGGAGCAATCTCATGGAGTAGCAAGAAGCAAGCTACAATCTTTTTATCATCAACAGAAGCTGAATATAAAGGAGCAACACTTGCAACACAAGAAGCTACATGGCTACGAGGTATTCTTGCTGAATTGAATCATCCTCAAACATAAGCTACAACTATTTACTGTGATAATCAAAGCACAATACAATTAACAAAGAATCCAGTTTTTCATGCAAGGACCAAACATATTGAAATCTATCATCATTATGTTCGAGAGCAAACACAGAAAGGCAACATCATGTTGAGATCAAGTTGCTGATATATTTACTAAAGCTTTGAGTACTGTAAAGTTTGTAAAGTTCAGAAGCATGATAGGACTTAAAGAAGTATCCCCTTAACAAGTGTATGTTAATCCTAATAAACATTAAGGGGGAGTGTTAAAACAGAGATTAACCTGTAATGTTTATTAGTATGGCCGTAGGAAGACATCTAGAAGCAGAGAATTAATTGTGGTAGTTGGCAAAGATGGCGGACTGCAGAAAAATATCAATAGACTTCTAGAAATCGCCGAAAGCTCTGGAGGCTTCGAGACAATCCTACAACTTGTAATTTTTCTATAAATTCATATCTATCTAACATGTTCAGCATCGGTCTGAGTTTCAATTCAGCTGTGTATATGTTCCCTTCTCTCTGTTGTTTTTAATTTAGTGTTCTGTTCTTCCTGCTCTCTTCACCAAAGACGTTAATGCCGCTATAGCTGTCGCTTGACTTTCTACAGGCTAAAATTATAACATAAGGTGAAGTTCTGATCCCTGGCTCCAATTGAATGCCATCATATTGTGAAGTTGTCATTTGTTCCTCCCGTATCTTGAAACAATAGCGGCAAACCCTAAATACCCTCCCCCTCTACCTGATCATTCTTCCAACCATCGACAACAGGAGGGAATTGTGTTCATTGCCGGCTAAAAAACCCGGTCGCAAATCCGGCAATGGTGCCGCCGATTGAAGATCGTAAACTGCGACTCACAATCATAACAAACCCTGCAGCTCTGATCCGACATCCAATAGTCCCTCGAAACGGTAGATGCTTTAGCCATCTGAGGAATCACGACCTCGCCTTGTTAAATAAACCAGATAGAGCGGCTTCCGTTTTTTTCATCTACCATGAAATCCCTGCTATCATGATAAACCGCGCGTTTGCTTCCGAAACCCTGGTATCGAGTCCTATGACATAAAACCCCAGATTCTCCCCCAATTTTGCACAAACCCTAGAAACCCTATCTAATTAATCTCTTAAATTCTGAAAACGTACTGAAATATGACCAATTTTTTCAATTCGAAATACTACCTGTAACTGGTTCGTGGTTTTAGATTTCCTCTTATGCAACAACCGGCAAAGGGAACATTCGAAAGTTGAAACAGTCAAGCGCTAGAGTCTGGAACAACGACCGCAATATCTAGAACAATCCCTCGTGCATCTCCGCGTATTACAATAAATGGGGCGGGGAGTGGTGAAGCTGGGAATGAGAGGCGGTGTATTGATGGCACCCTAAACAAGGACCACGGTGTCAACTAATTAAAACGAAGGTGGAAACATAGCCGGAAAAGGCTTAATAAACCAAAAAAATAAAATAACAAATTTATATACAGCGGTATTGATAAGGGTGGTTTTCTTGGTTGATAGTTGGAGTGATAAGGTGGTTTTCCTTGTTCACAAGTTTTGGTTGACAGGTTTTGTTTGTTGAGAGGTGGTAATTAAAAACCTGTCAACTAGTTAACAGGTTTTCTACAAAATCTAACACTAAAGTATACCTTCAGTATAATTAATTTATATTTTATTATTAGATTTATTCATTTATTTCTTAATTAATGATACTATGTTATTTATAGTAAATTCTTATTTTTGAAATAATCACTTAAAAATTAATTACAAAATCTAAGAGTAATATCATGGTTTTCACATTTTAAAACAATGCATATCAAATTAAGATCACATTAATTTCACATTTAAAATTTAATATAAAGTAAATATTATATATAAGGCTACAAAGTTATGAATATTATTATTATTTTTTTTTCATACGAAAAAAACAGTTCCATTGTTATTCATATAGAATCAAATGAAACTTATGATTATAATAATCGAATTTCCAAGTGTAGAAAATTCCAAGTATAGAATATTCTTGATTGTTCAGCTGGGTACAATGTTTGTCTTTTTTTTTTTTCCTTTATAATAATTCTGTTTTTAGTCACCTTAGAGCTTTCTTGGATAGACTGTGAGCTATTTTGTTGAATTTTATGTGAATGTGCATAAAGTTTAAGGTTTCAAAGCCTTGCTATAAGTTGCTAATCATGTCCTTCCAATGGCTAAGGTAAATTATCTCTAGTTTCGCTTTGTCACTAATCTAGTCTATAGTAACCTTAGAGTCCCCTGCCATCATTAAATTCTTGATAGAGAAATGAGTGGCAAGATAAAGTAGACCCCATAATCCCAGGAGTGATTTTTAAGTAAATACCTATACCACAAATGTCTGTTGAAGCTGCCCCATCAAAGAAGCCAAACACCTTTCCTCTTTATATAATGAATTTCAAATTTTAATATAACAACATTATTTATCTAATCATAAATATTATTATTATTATTCTTATTGTTTACTTGTTAAAATTAATGAGATGATATTAAATAACTTTTACTTCAAATTTTAATCATAAATATATAATATAACATCAAAATTGAATCATAAATATATTGTTTAGGTTAAAATTAATTATGTGATATTAGATGAATTACACATTTTATTGCTTAGAAGTTTAGAAAAGCAAGTGTGTTCTAGTTTAACCATACTTTGGAGTATCATGGATAGGAGTTATATGCCACAACTTTTATTCATCTGTTTATTTCAATTTTTTTGAAGACTTAAATTTATATTAGTGATATTGTTAATAGTTATTAACACCTAGATCTATCAACTTCCACTTTTACTTTTAAAGACATGGAGTAGCCCCCTTTACTTCCCTTTTTGCTTTTAAATTATGCATAAATAATACATTATTACAAATCTCAATTGTTTCCACTTATCTTTGTGAATTATGTAATTGAATTAATAGAATTACTCAATATAAACAACTTTGCTACTAATTTATATTCATATTTTTATATTAGAGTTGAGTATATATGTTGAGCATGGACACAACCATATTAATGGAAAATATTAATGTTTCTAGTTCTATACCAATTTTAATTGTTTCACTTTATATTATTTTAAATTACATATAACTATTATATTATAACATTTCTAAAATATAAATATAAATAGCTTTATGACTAATTTTTATTAATTGTTGGACTCGTAGATTTAAGTGATTATTTTTGTAGAATCCCAGTGCCCTGTTTTTCAGCATGCTAAATCCATTTCTGCATTTGAACAACAAAAAATAGTAATTCATGTAAATTTATATCATGAAAAAAACCATTTCTTAGAATAGCTAGCCAACCCCTAAAATTTTTGTATGTTGAGAATAAACAAAACCATATTAAAGTTTCCAGTTCTCTATGTGAATTATATAATTGACTTAATAAATTTACTCAATATAAACAACTTTGCTACTAATTTGTATTAATAATTTTATATTAAAGTTGAAATTAACATTATTTCAACACAAATATATGTTGAGCATCAACAAAGTCATATTAATAAAAAATATTAATATTTCCAATTCTATACAAATTTCAATTGTTTCACTTTTTATTACTATAAATTACATATAAGTAAATTATATTATGACATTTCTAAAATATAAATATAAACCTAACTAAATTATATTATGACATTTCTAAAATATAAATATAAACAATTTTATGACTAATTTTTATTAATATTTTAATATTAAGATTGAAATTAAAAATATTTCACCATAAGTTGAGGATCAACAAAGCCATATTAAAATTTCCAATTTTCTGTATGAATTATGTAATTGACTTAATAGTTTTACTTAATATAAGCAGTTTTACTACTAATTTATATTAATTATTTTATATTAAAAATGAAATTAATAATATTTTAATACTTTTATACTTTAAGGATAAACAAAATCATATTAAGTTTCCAATTTTCTGTGTGAATTATGTAATTGACTTAATATATTTATTCAATATAAACAGCTTTACTCTTAATTTGTATTAATATTTTTATATTAAAATTGAAATTAAAAATATTTTAACACTGAAAATATATATTGCGCCCGGATTTTACTCAATTTCAAACATCTTTTTCCCTTTCAGAGTACTCACGATTTGAGATCAGCGTAATTTCAACATTTTCCTTTTTTCTTTGTCACAGTGACAACTATGTTTATTATTGAATGAAGGCTTTTGGTTGATCTTGGCTTAAACTATTTCAAAGAACTATAAATTAGCACAGTTCCAAATTTGTGTTTGGTCAATGTCCAAAAGTTATTCACTAAAATGGAAAATGAAACACGGTTATAAAATATAAAATGAAAGATATTCACTAAAAATTTATTAAATGTATCCATTGTCAATAAATATAAACCTTTCTACTTAATTACTCATAATTTGAGATAATTTATCATTGAGAGACACAAACTTAGATATAGTGATATTTAAAAAATCAAACAGTGACAAGACAAACCAAATTCCTTTAGTTAGAAAATGCACTAAAATTAGCTTCTAAGGAAATCCAACAATTTCATGTAACTAAAATTAGCTTCTAAGGAAATCCAACAATTTCATGTAAACCCTGAAAAGCATTGAAATCAGCTTCTGAAAAATCCAACAGTCTCCCATCTACCAGACCCTGAGTGGATATAAAGCTACACTAAAGTCCCAAGGAGATTATTTTACCACAGGCGCAGAATGCGCTTTACCCTTCAAATTCCGGCATCCCAACACTAATCGGTATCCCAACTCTATTCTGGTGCAGCTGTTGCATGTCACGAACAAAATCCTGCAAGTCTGTAAACGAAGATCCCTCTTTGTTCGCAGCTATTTTAGCATGCTTCCTCAGCTCCTGAGCTTTCCATCTCATGGTTTTTCCTTCTTCCTCAGCCAGAAGCATGGTCACTGCCCTTCTCACTTATTATTGAATGAAAACTTTTGTCATTATGGAAATTTAACCAATGACAACTATGTTTATTATTGAATGAAGACTTTTTGGTTGATCTTTGCTTAAACTACTTCAAAGAATTACAAACTAGCAACAACCACTTTATAAAAGTGGTTGATATACGTCAATTCACCCTTTAAAATTAATGACACCTATCAACTTACATCAACCACTTTTATAAAGTGGTTGTTGCTAGTACCAACACCATACAAAAAAGCGTAATATTTATTTATTTCAAAATGGCAGGATCCAGGATATTAAAAAAAACAAGTTCCAGTCGTCGGTTATTTTTTCATTAAATAAAAGTCAAGTCGGGTGAGCGCATGAGAGCCTCCAATATCTCGTTCTCCACGGATTGACAACCACGCCAATTCTAAAATGCGGGGAAAATACAGGAAAATCACGTGGCCTTTTGCCATTGGTGGTACGTAAAAAAATACACATCATTGAATTCCAAACCCTTAACACATGGGTGGAACGTGAAAGCTGGGTAGGGTGGCCTGCACATTAATTTGTTATTGGAACTTTCTACAGGCAGAAGTGCCCACATCATAATGACCTCACCACCACGGCGTGAGTTGTTTCCCATCAGACGTGGGTCGTCTCATGATTTACAGGCAACCTACATTTCCACCCAAGGCAAGCAAGACGGGAATTGCAACCTACATTTCCACCTAAGCCAAGNCGAATCCACTAGGTATTTGGTAGGAAATTGTATGCCTAACAGCTACAACGACCAAAGGAAGACGAGTTAGGTTACCCGCAACCCTATCGGAATATATTTTTAAATATGCCAGTGTATTTTTAAAACATTTTAATTATTGGGGCAACAAAGTCGCTGTTTACTTCATTGTTTCTGGGATTTCAAAATAAGCGGCGGCTGGTACAGTAACCCGAGGGCATAAAAATCCAGCAGGTGGCGGCAGGCACAGTAACGAGAGGAAATAAAAATCAGTAGATAAATAATACGTGGTGGGCACTTCACAATCCACGAACATGCGGTAAGGAGGCGGAGGCGGTCATGAGATGGCGGCTAGAGTTTGGCTTGATAAATGGAATGGGTGGGCATTAGACGGTCGGTTCAGAAGCAATTACATAATCTTACTTAATCATTTAAACGTGGCAATTACATATCTTTAGAGTAATTATTTAATGTGATTTGGTAAATGTTAAAAAGTAAACATGTTAACGGATGTTTTGATAAATGCAAGAAAGTTATGAACAATAAATCTGACCCATTGATTTTGGAGGACGACTAAGAATATGCCAACATCTTCAATGCATAGATTAAGGTTTAAGTTTAAATAAGATTAAAAGATCATTAATTATGCCCATTATGAATAGGTGTACGCCTTTCGGCCTAATTACTCATGATTTGAGATATGTTTATCATTGAAAGGCACAAACTTGGATATAGTAATATTTAAAGACACAAGGACAATCCAAATTCATTTACTTAGAAAATGCACTAAAATTAGCTTCTAAGGAAATCCAACAATTTCATGTAATACCAGACCCTGAGTGGATATAAAGTTACACTAAAGTCCCAAGGAGATTATTTTACCACAGGCGCAGAATGGGCTTTACCCTTCAAATTCCGGCATCCCAATTCTATTCTGGTGCAGCTGTTGCATGTCACGAACAAAATCCTGCAAGTCTGTAAATGAAGATCCCTCTTTGTTCACAGCTATTTTAGCATGCTTCCTCAGCTCCTGAGCTTTCCTTCTCATGGTTTTTCCTTCTTCCTCCGCCAGGAGCATGGTCACTGCCCTTCTCACTTCCTCTTCATTTGGCACACTGTTCACACCCGCACATATCCTTATGGCAACCCCCAGGCGTTCTTCCAGAAGCTTTGAGTTATATGGCTGATCTGCAATCATGGGCCAGGTGATCATGGGGATTCCCATGCTCACGCTCTCCAGCGTAGAGTTCCACCCACAGTGACTGAGGAATGCACCGATGGAAGGATGCGAGAGAATGAGGAGCTGAGGCGCCCATCCCCATATAATTAGCCCTCTATCTCGGGTTCTCTCTTCGAATCCTTTTGGTAAACCCACTTCAGTAGCTTTCGGTTTGGGTTCAGTCTGAGGGCGTGTGATGGCCCAGACGAAAGCCTGCCCGCTGCCCTCTAAGCCCGTAGCCAGCGCACAGATTTGCTTGTCGTTCAGAATAAATTGGCTCCCTAAACACACAAACACGACGGATTGCGGCGGCCGAAAATACAACCACCGCAAGCATTCCTCCTCATCGATATCCGCCGCCTTTCCCCGATTGTTAATAATTCTTCGATCGATCACCGTATCGTCGAAAGCAGCGGGAGAGAGTATGGGACCTATGCTCCACACAGGTTTACTGGTCAGGCTCCTGATCTGATGGATCCCCGAGGAATCGAGCTCGTAAAACGTATTAATCAAGATGCCCCGACCTTCCATGCTCTGGTTAATGCTCTCCGTCACGAAAGCCCACCGGGGAAATGAATCGGGATCCCGCTGCGCCGGAGTCAAGTCCGATTTGCGCATCTTGAGGTCGAAGCTCAGTTCGGGGACGTCAAACAACTCGTCGTCTCCTTCCACGCTCTTCTGCGGCATGTAGTTAAACACGGAGTGCATGACCGACCAGGCGAACGCCCCGGCCGTGTAGAAAACCACGATGGGGATCCCGAACTTGTCGCCCGAGCGGTGAATCCATCCCGTAGTCATGTCGCCAATGATGCATGAGATTGCAGGAGGGTAATGAGGAATCTCCTTGGCACTCATTTGCTGCTCCAGCCATTCTTCGAAAGGCCCGGCTAGCTTGTGGGACGAATCGACAAGTTTCTCGAAGAAATTATAGGGAACGTTGTCGGAGCTTTCGACTCCCGGGGGCAGTCCCTCGACGGAAGGCATTGGTAGAATCACCAGGCGGATGTCCAGATTTGAACCCTGGAACTGAGGCTCGAGCCGTTTGGCGTTCCCGACAGTCGTTATATACGAAACGGTGAGGCCCTGTGAGGCCAGAAGCTTGGCCAGTTCCATGAATGGAATGAGATGGCCCTGCCCCATGAATGGAACGGCCACCACATGAGGCTTGCTTTCTTCCATAATCAATCCCGAGAAAACCACTGCAACAATAGCAACAGTTAATACACTAAATGGCAGAATTGCTCCTTGAAAATTGCAGGTTACGACCTTTGTTCATTTTAAGAGTTTGAAGATGCCAAGATGATAGATTTCTGACTGTGACGTTCAATTTCTTATAAGCCATAAATTTCGATTCTCATCTAATCTTCAATTGCCGATAGCGTAAAAGCAAATGCAGAGATACAATTTGAGGTGTTGCTTATAATTTTTAATTTCAAGGTAAAACTTGAACGCCTAAAGCTTTCAGCTACTCCATAAAATTAAACGTTAATCACTAAGACTAAGACTTAGACTTAGCTGGTTCAGAAAATAAATGCTAATCACTCACAATTAGCTAGCTATCATAGTAAATTTTAAATATGATCAAGTAAATGTAAAAAAAATAAACATGTAAACTGATGCATTTATAATAGTGAGGAAGTTAGTGGTTGAAATCACAACCATTAATTTATTGAGACGACTAAGAATATTTCATCAATATTTAATCTTGTCCATACAAAACTGATTAAGCACTAATAACCTATTAAATGTGTCCATTGTCAATAGATGTACCAGTTTGGGCTCAAAGATGAAAATGTTGAAAAAGTAAATGTAATAAAATATTACCCAAAATTTTTAATAACAATTATTTGATTAAAGTGTTGAAGAGGATAATCATCATTTCTTCTAACAAATTACTCTGGATTTAATTGACAGCATATATATATAAATGGATCTAATGGTTAAGAACATGTGTTTCCTCTTAGGAGATCAAATTGTTGGGTGGAGAGGGTAAAACTTTAGACATAATTATAAAATCAAAAGTTTTTGTTGACATCCATATAAAAAAAGTAATCTATGTATCCATATGGTGCATGCACATTGAGGATATTGATTGTTCACTTTTCTCTCAAACCATACAAAAATGAATGAAAGAGTGTGATGTTAGAGCATAATCCCTAATTCATAAGTTTGATGATTATGTTACCTTGACCTTATATTTCTTAAGAATCCCACTCAACTTCAAAAATGTTAATCCCAACATTAATGATACAAAGGATACATTTCCTTGATCTTGAGTTTGGGATGAGAGAGGGGGAACAATTGCTATGGGGCATTCTCAAAATATTTTCAAAGTATCACTACATTGATGTCAATGTTTCTAGAAACAAGAAGAAGAAAGTGAAAGAGAGTGATAGATAAATATGCACAGAAATGGGAGAAGGGGAATGATCATTTTAGAGAATACAGGAGTGAGGCATTGATGCTATTATAAATTGAATGAACAAAATCATAATTCTCTTTGTTGTAATCTCAATTTTAGGTTTTGTAATGTTGAAAAGGTTCATTTTGTGCAAGTTCATATTTAAACTTAATCAAGACAATACACGTTAGAAAATTTCATGAAGCTTAATAGAGTTTTTAATCCCAAACATAGTCATAAAATAGTTTTATGTGAAACAAAGAAAATATATGCATTGTCTTTATAACGAGCTTGACCAAACTTGTACAAGAAATTAAATCAATGAACTGAGAACAAGAGGATCACACACAGATGATGCTCACAAAACAAAACTTGATTCATCACGATAATTCCATTACAGTTATAGCTCAACAAAATGATGATATCAAACTCCTAACATTGTGTATCTCAAACCACCCACAAACTAAATCTGTGCTCTCGTAAAACAAACTACGAACAACATTCTAAATTTATAATTAATTCTAGAAGTTTCGACATTATTCTAACATTCCACCTTAATGGAGAAATGGATTTTATACAACTCCTAACTTTCTTCTAAAAAATTCAAACTTGAGTTTACAAAGATGCTTGGTAAATATAGCATCCACATTATCACTTGTATTACAAAAAATCAAATTAATTTCCTTTTATTCAATCTTCTTTCTCACGAAGTGGTGTTGTAGCTCGATGTGTTTTGATATTGCATGATATATTGGATTGTGTGCCAATTTGATAGAACTTTGATTATCACAATTGATGCATGATGAACTATTTTTCTCCTCTTCAACATCTGTAATAATTCTCTGTAACCAAACAACTTCACAGGTAGCACTGGTCAAGGCTTTATACTTAGATTATGTTGACGACAATGAAACATTTGGTTGTTTCTTGCTACTCCACGATACAACTCCTAATCCTATATGAAATGCACAGCCTGAGGTAGATATTTTATCATCAGGATTTCCTGCCCAATTTGAATCAGAAAAACCTGTTAGTTCAACATTAGATTCATCAGTATACATAATACCAAAATTTATTGTTTCTTTCAAGTATCATAGGACTTTCTTTGCAGCTTTCTAGTGGCTCTCATAAGGCTTAGCCATGAACTTACTAAGGATGTTAACTGAGTATGCAATGTCTAGTTTGGTAGTGGTGAGGTAGTTGAAACTTCCCACCAACTGATGATATAAAGTACCATTTGCCTCTTTAGTTCCATCATCACTGTATAAATTTTCATTTTGTTCTAAGGGAGTTGACATAGATTTACATTCACTCATGTTGAACTTTCTAAGAATTTATTTTGTGTATTTACTTTGAGTGATTAATGTCTTACCAGGCTCTCTCCAAACCTCAAGTCCTAAACAATAATGCAATTTGCCAAGATCTTTCATTTCAAATTCTTGAGACAACTGAATTTTAATCTCTTCAATTAACTTGCATGCACTGCCTGTAATAATGAAATCATCCACATATAAAGATATTAATGAAACATTTCCTTATTCATCTTTCTTAACATACAGGTTAGGATTATTTTTTCTTTTCACAAAATCATTATGATAAAAGAAGGTATCTATCTTTACATACTATGATCTCGATGCCTGTTTCAAACCATATAAGGCTTTCCTTAACCTATAGACTAGATGCTCCCGTTCCTGCTTGAAAAACCCTTTAGGCTTAACCAAATAAACATCTTCCTTTAAATCACCATTTAGAAAAGAATATTTGACATATAAATGATGTATTTTCAAATTATGTTTTGTAGCTAAGGCAATTGGTACTCTAATTGTATTCAATGTAGCTACCGGTGCAAAAGTATCATAGTAATAAATTCCCTCCTTTTGCAACTAATCTTGCCTTATATTTATCAATGTTACCATCTGCTTTAAATTTAGATTTATACAGCATTTGCTTCCAATAGGGACTTTGTTTTTAGGCAGTTCAACTAATTCCCATTTTTTATTTTTCATAAGAGATTCATATTCATCATTCATAGCATTTCTCCACTCTTCATGTTCTTTATCTTGATCATAGTTTAAAGGTTCTACAACATTCATTACATTGGACATCAATGCATAATATTTATACCTTATAAGTGGACGAGTTTGTCATGATGACCTCCTTGGTCCTTCACTGCTTTCCTCTCATCTCTTGCTTTGTGGTGACTCTTCTCCACTTGATGTATAATTACTTCTTAAAGTGTCCATACTGCTTTCATTCCGTTCTTGAACCTGTACCTGTACCTGTTCCTATTTAACCATTGCATCTATTTTGAAATCCTTGTCATTATTAATATGTCAAGCATATGCATCATTTATTGTATCACCCCTATCTTCATTCTCATGAAACACCACATCTCTACTTGCAAACAATTTATGTGAACTGGGATCAAACAATTTGTATGCTTTTTGATCAGTACAATACCCAATAATAACACACTTGATTGATTTTGCATCAAGTTTTCTTTTCTCATCCTTTGGAATACGTGCAAAGGCAGTGGATCCAAACACTCTTAAATGACTGACATCGGGTTTATAACCATGAAAAACCTCAAATGGAGTTTGAAAAATCTAATTTATTAGTTGGACTTCGATTATTTAAATAAACAACAGTATTAATATCCTTTTCCCAAAAACCATTAGAAATGTTTTTACCTTAAAGCATACTGCGAGCACATTCCACCAGTGTTATGTTACTTCTTTCAACGACACCATTTTGATGAGGTGTATGAGGTACTGTAAATTGTTGTTGGATCCCATAAAATTTATTATAACTTTTAGACGCTCCTGATGTATATTCACCACCTTGATCATATATGTGAATTTTAATACATTTGCCTGTCTATTTTTCAGCCATAGTTCCAAATTCTTTAAAATAATCAAATACATCACTTTTTCTCCTTGTGAAATAGGCCCAAACACATCTAGATCTATCATCAACAAAAATAAGAAAGTATGAAGCACCACTAGGTGACCTAGTTTGCATAGGTCCGCATACATCAGTATGAGTTAATTCAAGTATATCCGTTTTTCTTTTCTCTGTATGTATGAGAAACTCCTCTCTATGTTGCTTGCCAAGTGCACATGCTTCACATGGAGAATGATAATTATTCATAACAGGGAGACCTACTACCATTGTTTTTCTTTACAATAACATCAAATCATTGTAATTTAGGTTCCCATACCCGGGGTTCCATAACTCTTCTATTGACATTGTTGTGGATGCCAATGCAATATGATGGTTCATTGTCACATGCAACTTATACAATCCACCAACTTTGGTTCCTGTGGAAACAATCCTGTAGTGATCCTGGACATCTTTTACAACACACCTCAACTTACCAAATTCCACTTTTAAATTATTATCAGTGACAGTCGAAACATATATTAAATTCCTTTTAATACCAGGAACATACATCACATCATGAATCTGTCTCAATTGTCCATTAGGTAACTTCACACTTATTACTCCATAGCCCTGAACTTTATGTGATTTGTTGTCTCCTAAATAAATGTGTGTTCCATCAATGTTTTCATAATATTCATCATGTCATTCCTTATGACATGACATATGGGATGATGCACCAGAATCTATGAACCATTGTTATCGGACTAATCGGTAGGTGCAGACATTAATAGATCTCCCTAGATCCACCTGGATCTAGAACAAAAAATGACAGGACATGACTCTTTCCCTAAGTTTTGACCATTGAATTAGCTAGTAGGGAGGAACAAGTGACATACCTTTGTATCGCTTCCTGGGGTCTCTGTTGCTCCCGCTTCGCTCCGGTGCTCTCGTGAGGTCAAGACCAAGACAACACAAACCAACCAAAGTGAAGATAACAAAATATATTCAACTGTCAACTTATGTGTATGATCAAGGAATTACACAATAAAGTGAGAATAGCTTTATGGGAAAGGGACATGTCGCTGTATCATATTAATCGAAAGTAGAAGATACAACCTGATCGCCTTGATTTCACAAGCTTCCTTTCGGTGGCTCTTGGCTCCAACACACACACACTTGCTCAATCCTTGTATGAAGAAGATCAAATCCTCTTGATAGACTTGCTAGAGTCTCCAAGCTCCTGTTCAAGCTAGGTCCTTCACATAATTCTTTCACCAATTCTCCAATGAATCTTGCTTAACCTTTTCCATGATAATTCCATCAATATATAGGAGAGAATGAGATGGTTACTTGGATAAGAATGATCCCACAATATCAGGGAAACCAGTAAAAGAATAACCATTCGAATGCCAACCCATTCTTCTAGAAGATTCCCTTCTAGAACCATCGAGACTTC
>ML793176.1:364956-407779 GCA_009831015.1 Picea engelmannii
TGAGGTAGGCATTCCCATACTCAGATCACAGATGGATGACATTGTAGACATAGGTCATGGCCACCAATCATACACTGTGGATCCATGCCATCAAAATATAGCATAGCCACCAGGAATACACTGTGGATCTATGCGAGAAAATTCAAATTAAGAAAACATAGCCACGAGACATACAAAGTGGATCTATGTGTCAAAAATTTCACATATTCCATCGCAACCTGGACAAGGAGATGATATCCAGGGTCTTCAATCTCGTCGCCCAAAAGTACGAATCTAACCATGTGATTACATGTGTTGAAGTCAAACATGGTAGAAACCACTTGATTACTGGTCATTGATGAAACTGTTAACAAGTGCGAGGGAAAACACCATTGATGTCAATGACTCCCAAGGTACTCTAGTACAATCCTTTGAATGTGAATGAATGAGTTGAGGTCGAACATCCGATGGAATCTTTCAATCAGGGGTCAATGATGTAAACCCACTGTCGAAAGCGAGGAAACCTGCCATTGAGGCATGCAAGTTCCAAGGTACCAAAGAATTTCTAAGTCTTGTTTCCGGATAATGAGCTGAAGTCGACGGAACAAAACTCATCACAGGAGGGCCTTGATGTATCCCCCATCAATGACCCGAAATGAGTAACAGATTTTGAAGGTGAAATAGAGTATGATGTAAGTTGAACTAGACACAGGGAAGGCCGACATAGAGAGAATGTAAAACTGCAGATGGCTGACTCAATAGAGGTTTCAAATGAACTTCTCTTGAACATATGAACGACATGACCAATGATTTGGCAGCATTGACTCAGAGACGACACAGGGTATGACCTTGTAGCAAATCGAATGAGAGACAAATGGATTTCCCAAATCGGTTTCAAATAATGAATAGGGGGTGTCATGTTCAAGAGTGACACTTACTGTCGATTAATACGAAGATGATAACAAATCCCTTTCCCAAATTTTCCCCCACCATTTCTGGCGAGTACCTCTTTATTTTTACGCAAGCTTGAGGAGGATAACATATGCTTGTTGATATAAGCTTATCCTTCAGATAAGTCTTTCGGAGTATGTTTAACGAACCCTAAGAAGGAGTGGTTTGGTCCCATTACGGGTCTGTCGATGTTTGTTTAACGAGTCCAAAGATAGAAAACTTGAAGGTTTTTTATGATTATAGAGTCTGGAAAAACACTTAAAAGAGAACTCTCTTAGTTCATTTTTCGTAAAATAGTCTGGTGAGACCGAAAAAAAGATAAATTATTGCCCAACAGACGCTTTCTTCAAATACTTTATCGAGCGTGAAAATAACAAGGTCGCTCAACTATCTTTTCATGTTTAGAGAGTAAAGAGGACTCTAGGGGGGTTCCTTTTTCGTATAACCTTGTTGAGCCCGAAAAAGTGATAAAAGTATGCTCAATCGCATTCTCATGTATTTTCGAGCGTGAGAACGGACAAAGACCCGGCTCGAGGTTTTATACAAAAACCATAAAAAACAAACAAAACATGCGATGAAGAAGAAAAAATATGTCCGCATCCCTGTACATGAACATCGAAGTCGTTACACCTGCAAAAGTTACACTCAAAAGGGCATTAGGGTTTAGGTTTTGATAAATAAATAATTATAAAAATTCAATGACATGGTAAAAGTTAATATAAAGAAGTAAAAACTCTTTTTACCATATCATTTTCACTTTACCACTATTTGAGCCCAAAAACCCCTCTTTTACCCTCGAAATTAAGCATCAGATTGTGGGAGTTATGAGCATCCATTCGACGAACCATCAGTGACAGTGAGGTAGGCACTTTATCCTCTACTTTTTCATGGTTTAATTTTTCATTTTCATTGGTAAAATCCACCATTTTAAGTTTGTTTTGGGGTTTATATGGCGCTCAACCATTCTCGCAGGTGGGCTACACGGGACCTGTGAGAATGGGTCATTCTCGCAGATGAGCCCACAGTAGCTTGTGAGAACCTTGCACTGTGCCTAAAAGGCACCTGCGAGAGCCGCAAAGCATAATTTGTTTTGAAGTTTAGCTCAATGAAAGAGAACCAATTTGTAAATAGAGTTATTAATCTTCTTTTTGTGCTTCTTATGCAGGTATTTAGCCATCACAATGGTTCTGGAATGGTGAAAAAGGGAGCACTAAGAAGTTAATGCCATTGCCGGAAATCATCCGCCCACCATTGTCGCTCTGAGAAACTATGGTCTTCTGAAGTACTTTCGTATCCCGGGCATGAGGACCCAAATCAGGTTATTAGAGTACCTTGTGCATATGTGGGATCCCGATCAGCAAGTATTCCATGTAGGGGTTCACACATTGTCCTTAGATATTGAGTACATTTACTTCTTGAAAAGACTGTCACGGCGTGGGTACCATGTGAGCCTGACTGGTAGCAGAGGTGGTGGGCTGCCCATGAGTGAGTACTGCCGCTTACACTGTGTTTCCGAGGTAGAGAGGAAGAAAGGGAAAGTAGCTATTTGGGGAGAATGAGATTTGACCCTCTGTACTATCTTGTTCACCATTTCTCGGATGGTTGGGAGCTAAGCTCCGCTCCTCACATGGCACTCCAGAGTTACTTTCAGTATGCCATAGAGTGTACTGAGCCTCGGGTTTTTAACTAGGCATATGTTGTGCCTCGTAGCATGAAAAAGCAGTTGACCAAATGTATACGAGACAACCTGAAGCAATTCGGGTACGGATCTTTGTTGGCGTCCTTCTTTCTCAAGAGGGTTCCGTTACTGAGGCTGTAGGTTGAGTGAAATTTGTCGGCTCCCACAGATCCAAGAATGCTGAGATGGTGTCAGCTCATGACCCGACACATAGCTGGACCAATTATCAAGTATGATGATACCTTCTTCGACTGGTTGCAACCACAGATGTTGATGGTCGACGATTATGCTTATGCCGGGTTGGATTTCCGAGGAGATCCAGACTTAGTCCTGCCCGAGGGTGCTCAGTGGGGGGAACTTGGTAAGAAGTACACAATTTTTTCTTTTTAAATGTTTTTGTGAATTTTATCATATGCAAATGTTTTTATATGTTCGTCCAAAGACTAAATACAAAATTCGTTTTTGATGACACAGATGTGGGACCTTATTGACCTCCTAGTACTTCTCCTATTCAGCGGCGAGGAGAGGTAGTGCCAGTGCCACAATGGGACGCTGAGGATTATCAAACAGTGGAACAAAACCTAGAGGGTTTGACAACAGATATTCCAGACATGCCTCTTGGAGAGGTTCCACGACGTTATCAGCGTCATACAGTATGAGTGTAAGAGTCCATTGGTTGATTGCTCCGTAGGGTTGCCCGGGCATTCGTGTGTTACCGTGAACGTCATCCATGATGTCACTTTGTAGAAGCTATGAGCTTCAAATTTTGACATTTTGGTCTTCGGACAAAACTTTTTGTAAAAAACTCTTTTGATCGTTATATATACAGACTGCTTCTATCGGTTTATCTTGTGTTGTGTGAAAATTGATGTGATTGATTTATAAATGATCCAAATGTCTGTCTAATACATAGTTAGTCAATGCATCAGTTAATGTATTTAGACATCTAGGAATATGTCGATATTCAATATAATCAAAATAATGTTCCAAGAGGAGAATTCGCAAATACACCCATAACAAAGTAGGACTTCGAATAGTATAGACATTACTTAATTGTAGTACTACAAGCTGTGAATCGAGTTGCACAAACAAATGACGGATTCCGAGCGAGATAGCATCAATCAACAATTCGATAATGATGCTATACTCTGCAATATTGTTGGTCGCACGGTCGAGACACACACCTTGTAATGAGACAAGTTCGTTTGTAGGGGCGTAAATTGCCCATGCAACAGAAGCAAGGTTCTGAGTACTACGGCTAGTGCCATCAACGAAGCCAATGTAGGGTAGCGAAGACTCTGACATCTGGAAATCAAACACAACGTCACATAAGGGCAGAGACTAGATAACGACAAAAGAAAGCTATAGTAACACACAAGAAGTATGATACAATAAAAATACAAGTACTCGTGCATAGGTGATTTTATGCATAGTACTTCTTCAAGTACGACCCATTCCTGGGTTCACTCAAAGGGATACCATCGTAATATACTAACTCATAATCCCCTTTTTCCAAAACTTGTCGAACGATATAAGGACCTCGCCACATAGCTTCGAATTTTCCAGCTCCTAGCATATCTCGATCTTGTTCATAGAGGAGAACGAGATCTCCTTCGGAGAAAATGCGAGGCTTGACATGTTTGTCATATTGGGCCCTTACACGTTTTTTCTGAGCTTCTATGACTAGGGTGGCATCGCATCGAGTTTCGTCTAATCGCATAAGATACAATAGACGTTCTTCCTCAGCAGAAGTGTTTGGTAGGAGTTCAACAACTAGTTTTAAAGAGGGTATCTCACATTCAATTGGGAGAATGGCTTCCAAACCATAGACTAATCGAAAATTTGTAAACCCAGTAGCGGACTTGACGGATGTCCGGTAAGCCCACAATGCCGAAAAAAACATTGTGTGCCAACTTGTTTTGTGAATCCCTATCATTCGTCAGAGCATAGTTATGAGAACTTTGTTAATTGATTTGACTTGGCCATTGGCTTGTGGGTAATAGGGCATTGAGTTTTCATGGTGAAGACCCAAATTTTCAGTAAGTTTGGACATCATGAAGTTTCTAAAGTGGCTACCGTGATTAGTGATGATAGCCTGGGGAACACCAAAACGAGCTATGATGTGATTAAAAATGAATAATGTTGCGGTCTTTCCAGTGTTGTCAAATGTCGGCATCACCTCGGTCCATTTTGTAAAGTAATCGACGACTACAATGATGTACCCATGCCCCCTGGCCAAGTGGGGGTGACATGTCATGAAATCGATGCCCCATTTCGCAAAGGGACCAATGGAGACCACAGGGTCAAGAGGAGCGATATGTGACCGTATCTTGTTATTATAGGTCTGGCAAGCATGGCATTTTTGAACAACGATTATGCAGTCGTTAAATAAATAAGGCCAAAAATACCCTGCTCGTAAGATCTTTTGGGTAGTAGCATACCCAGACATATGACCACCACAGGCTCCAGAATGGAATTCATTCAGAGCTCTCTCGGCCTCATCGAATGTTGCGTCGAAAAATGGAGTCAATCCCCCGACGATAAAGAGTATCCCTGAGGATAATATATTGATGAGCTTGGTATCGTATTCGATGTCGGTCAGTACTGGACAAAGTTGGCCGGAAAGATTCGGTTTGGAGATATATAATGATATCACCGTACCAAAGATCATCAGTGCTGATGAGGAAAAGGGATTCATCGGGTAATGAATCAACTGCTACATTTTCCATTTCAGAATAGGGAAAGTCGCATATCAACTCAACAAACACTAAGGACTTCTTAGACTTGGCACATTCGAATTCCAAGTCAAACTCCTAGAGTATCACAATTCATTTGGAGTATTTTCCCCCTAGAAATTGGCGTGTGAGAATGTGTTGCATAGGGTTGTAGTTAGAGATCGTTGTAGTCTTGTGCGAGAGGATATAGTGCCAAAAGTGTTGGACGGCTTGGACGACATTCAAGGCCAGTTTTTCGACATGTAAATACTTGATTTCGGTAGGCATTAGACTTCGACTCAAGTAGTAAATCACATGTTCGTCGTTAGCATCATCTTCTTGGACGAGAACCATACCAATGGTGTAATCCGAGGCAGCAAGGTAAAGGAAATAATCGCGACTGTAATCGGGGGGAAAGAGAAGTGGAGCACGCGTTAGGGAAAATTTCAAAGCTTCGAAAGCATTGTTGGCGATGGTATCCCATATGAACTCAGACCCCTTTTTTAATAACCACGTAAATCCACGAGTTATCTCGGTGTAATTTGGGATAAAATGATGAAGAAAGTTTGTTTTCCCCTGCAAACTTTGTAACTGGTGAAGTATAGAAGGAGGAGGGAGATTAAGGATTGCCTCAACCTTTAAAGGATCCACCCTGATCCCTTGACGTGAAACGAAAAAACCTAGAAGGCGGCCAGATTCCACGCAGAAAACGCACTTATGAGGATTCAAACATATATGGTAGAACCGACAGCGGACGAAAATGGCTCGATGGTGGGTTGGGTGATCGACTCGGCGCATTGAGTGAGCGGACAAATCGTCCAAATATGGTTGAACGATGTGCTTGATATCATGGAAAGCATAAGACATAGTGCGTTGAAAAGTGGCGCCAACATTCGTGAGACCGAAAGGGAGTTTCCGATAGGCAAAAGTACCCCAAGGAAAAATAAAAATAGTCTTATGTTGATCCTCAGGAATAATGTTGATTTGATTATACTCGGAGAAACCATCCATCAGAGAGAAGATTTCACTTCCGGTGCAATCGTCGACAATCTGATCGACGAATGGGGTAGGAAATTTGTCTTTGGGACAAGCTTTGTTGATATCCCTATAATCAACGCATACATGAATTGTGCCTTGTTTCTTGTGGATCGGGACAAGATTGGAAACCCAGTCAGTGAAAGCCACCGGATAAATAAAGCCGACTTTGAGAAGTTTCTCGACTTCGATCTTGATAGCTGCCACTTTTCGTGGGTGAACTGGACAAAGGCGTTGCCAGACGGGTTTAGCATCGGGGTATGTCTTGATCTCATGTATCACAATATCAGGGTCGATACCCGACATTTCTTCATAGCTCCAGGCGAAGATGTCACGAAACTCTTTGAAAAGGGATGTGTATGTGACGACTTCATCAGAAGAACACGAAGCTCCGATATGGACATTTTCGATGATTCCAGCTTTGACGGATATGTCGAGGGGAATAGTGGGAGAGATATTTCTTAAGTTCCCTTCAGAAAACACATCGTGTGTGGACCCGGGAACGGTTGAGATGACGACAACGGTCGGCGGGGTCAATATCCGTTGGTAGTTCTCAATGGTATGTTTCTCTAGAAAGAGGATGGAATGATGATGTCCATCGTCCCAAGGGGTGTCCTCCATGACAGACATGATCATATCATCAGTGGGAAAAATGACACGGAAAGGATCTGGAGATAACTCACCAAGAGAGGGGGTAGAAGGGGTTGCCGATTGAATGGCCTGATAGGCAGATTCGACTGGACTTAACGACATTTTGTTGCCATAATGAAGATGATCTCTAGGGTCAGGTACTATCCAGAGGTCGTGAGACGTAGGAAGTTTGTGAATCGAGGTGGAGATCATGTTGATTGAAGCAACGGACGAGCGTGGAACATCGGGCGGTGGAATGGGGAAAGTACCCATTAACGAAGAGTCTTTGATAAGGCCTACACCAACGTTCTCATAACCCGGTGTGGTTTTAGCGATGAATGGTACATTGCCATTACGAGCATCGGAGTTAAAGAAGGCTAATTGGTCAACAGTGACGACCTTCCCTTGATGTGGGAAATGTACCACACAAAAAAGGGTCGACACAACTGCGCGCATGGAATCGATCCAACTGGGTCCAAGCAGAAGATTGTAATCAAGGGGAGCGTCGAAAACTTCCACTTCGACTTGGACCGTTTTTCCTTCTAACGTGATGGGAAACGAAGGAAGGACACCGTAGGGCTTAAAACCAGATCCATTGAAGGATTTTAGAGTGTTCTGGGATTCGTTCAAAGGGGGGGAGCCAATGGATTTCTAGAAAGTAAGAGACATGACACACGTAGAGGCACCCTCGTCGATAACGGTTCGACAAATGTTTTTTTCAGAGACAATCACTTGGATCTGGAACGTGAGTTGAAGGGGTAACCTTGGAATGTGATCTTCCAAGTCAAAAATTATTAAATTCGCATCCGTCAGGTCGATTCCACCGATAGCTTTCAACAGGGCCTTCCGTTGTGTGGGACAACTTTGAAGGACTTCGAGGGCTGACATCGCAGAAGGTGCTTGGGCCATATCTTCAACAATGCTGTAGTTCTGGGCAGCATGAGCATGTGGATTGAAAGTTGATTTCTGAACGATGCCCTTTGGGGGGGGTCAAAGAACTGTGTCGAGGCTCGATCGTTTGAGATGAAGAGGACCATTGGTAGGTGGAGTCGCTGGAGAGGGTTGTACCGAGGAAAGAGGTAGATCATCAACCTTCTCTTTAGAGGGAGAATAATCTTTGGCTCGAGTGGTGAGTGCAATGTCATTATGCTTTGAATCACCAGTACACATCAATACATAAGATGTAGTAGAAGATGAGGGTTGGTCATGAATGACCAACTAAGCCTGTTGTTGAGAAGGGAAGGGTTGGGAAAAAATGACCGGAGCAGGTGGTTTTGGAGCTCCTTGAAGGAACTTAGTGACCTCAGCGCGTCGTGGACAATCCTTCGTGTAGTGATCATCACCGCAGATAAGACAAGGGTATCATGGTTTGCGCTTATCTCGATCATCAACAGGGGTAGTTTTGGTTCGCTCTGCTTGAGAAGTATTTTGTCCTCCTTATTCTTACCCCTTCCCTTTTTGGATTTGTTTTTACCGGCTGGGGTAGATTGAACTGCATTTACCTTAGAAGTCTTGCCGGTGGGAGGGGCAGGAGATGGAGCATTTTGAATATTAGAAGAAGCAGGTTTGGGGTTTGCGCTTGAGGCGGAATGTGGTTGGGCCTGGAAAGTGCCAATCACACCATCGGCTGACACCCATATAAAAAAAATAATCTATGTATCCATATGGTGCATGAGCATTGAGGATATTGATTGTTCACTTTTCTCTCAAACCATACAAAAATGAATGAAAGAGTGTGATGTTAGAGCATAATCCCTAATTCATAAGTTTGATGATTATGTTACCTTGACCTTATGTTTCTTAAGAATCCCACTCAACTTAAAAAATGTTAATCCCAACATTAATGATACAAAGGATACATCTCTTTGATCTTGAGTTTGGGATGAGAGAGGGGGAACAATTGCTATGGGGCATTCTCAAAATATTTTCAAAGTATCACTACATTGATGTCAATCTTTCTAGAAACAAGAAGAAGAAAGTGAAAGAGAGTGATAGATAAATATGCACAAAAATGAGAGAAGGGGAATGCTCATTTTAGAGAATAAAGGAGTGAGGCATTGATGATGTTATAAATTGAATGAAAAAAATCATAATTCTTTTTGTTGTAATCTCAATTTTAGGTTTTGTAATGTTGAAAAGGTTCATTTTGTGCATGTTCATATTTAAAATTAATCAAGACAATACACTTTAGAAAATTTCATGAAGCTTAATAGAGTTTTTAATCCCAAACATAATCGTTAAATAGTTTTATGTGAAACAAAGAAAATATATGCATTATATTTATAACGAGCTTGACCAAACTGGATTATCTATATATTTACATTCAATTTTTAATAATATATTTTATTTCCATATCTATTGTATTACTAGGGATGCCATGATTTACACATTAAGTGGTTGAAAAGTCTCTCAATGTACTTGTAACACCCTGTTTCCCCCAGTCTGTAAAAATAACTATACTGGCCAAAAACTATGGCAAACTCAAAGATGTGAATGTGTGATTTGAATGGACCTTAGTAAAAATGTCCATGAATGTAAATAATGTTATGAATATATATATATATATATATATATAACTGCTAAGAGGGGGATGTGCTGAAAAAGAGACCACGATGGTTGAAGAAAGGTGGTGGAAGGCACCTGGAATGGTGGCATTAAATTCCACTGAAACCAATACCGTATTTGGACTTCACTGGCCCAGAGAACCAAGAGCAGCTCGTTGGCCCCAAATTAAATCACTCGCCAGGTTGGTAGGTAAATGGCTCCTCATGAGTAATGAGGGATGGGGGTGAACTGCCCATCCGTAGAGTCCTCAGACCTGAACACCGCGAGGAAGATCATGCCACACACAACCTCACGGAAAAGAGAAAAGGCAGGAACAATGTGCGATGAAGGGGCAGACACGAGGGAAAGAGGAAGAGAGATCGGAAGAACTCTAAAAAAAAAAACTACAGAGTGAGTGATAGCAGAGAAGAAGAAAAGTAACCTTCGTTCTCGGTCACTGGCGAACAGAGACTCGGTCTCGCAACATCGTGGTCTCAGCTCGGGGGTGGCTAGTGGTAAATACATTTGGAATCATTGAGCCTACGGTTGGGTGGAAACAGGCACCCCTCTCAGCAGTTGCAAACACACCTGGTGTTATTTCTGATAAGTGTTTCATATATTGCATCTTGAAATGTATATTCTTACATGTATGCTCATACTCTGTGCAATTATGAATGGTTTCAGTATAAGACTGTCTGTGTGGTGTTTTGACCAGAAATGGTGGTTGTATGCTTATAATGGAAAGACTACGTATGGATTATGTTTATAAATAGCTATATGTATGTATACTCATCTAATTCAGACTTGAGGTATGTTCTCGGGAAATCTATACCCATATCCGTCTTAGGTAATACCCTGGATAGATCTCCCCATAGAGACACCATTCTTGGAAAGCTTACCAAGAACCTGAAAAAGGACTTGATGGCACAAGTCTCAATAATCCTGCACGAGGAGGGATGGTCCTCTTAAAACCTCAAAACCCCAAATTGCGAAATCCCAAAATGGCAGCGTGTGGATAAGTATCGATTGATGGAGGAGATCTTGTCAGAAGATCTGAGGTCAGTGACAACCATTAGATTGGAGGAAGAAACGAGGGCGTTAATGCCTCAACCCCTTTCCTTTTATCTTTGTAAGTAGCGAATAAATAGGGATCGTATATCCCCAAGTTTTGTGGGAGTATCTGGACCATCCATTTATAGGACACGTGGCTACCGGTAAGCGTTTCGGTACCCGAGAAGACAAAGGGGAAGAACCCTGATCATCGCGAGTCGCAAAACCTCGATAACTAAAACCCAGAAATAGTTTAAGGAGTGGATGAGATAGGATAGTTCGACATTTCGGTACCCATGATACCTAAGTGTGAGTCCCTTTATACTCGCAAGTCCCGAATCTCCGATCCGTGAAATTTCGATGGGAGAAATCCTGAAATAGATGCGTAGGTTTAGGAGTCGGTATTTCAGAGTTTTGGCTCCCGAAAGGTCTAGGCACGAGATCTCCTATCTGCGCATGTCACGAAACTTCGATTCGCGAAATCCTAAAATGATAATAAGATGGAGTAGCTATGAGTTTTCGATGTTTCGGCTCCTGGGAAAACCTAGGAGTGAGACTTCTTGTCATTACCCATCGCGAAATCCTGAAGTATGAGATCCAGAAAAGGCCTAGCGTGGGTAAGCCTTGGTGTTTCAGTGTTTTGGCAACTGAGAAACCCAAGGGTCAGTCTTCTTGTACACGTCAGTCTCGAAATCCCGATGGGTGAAGTCCCAAAAGAACAATATGTGGATAGGTTATGAAACTTCGGCACTTCAGAAATTGGAATGCTCAAGGGCGTTTTCCCTTGTACTCGCATCTCCAGAAATCCCGACTTGCCAAGTCCCGAAATGGCTTAACACAGACAGTATTTGGTGTGTCGGTGTTTAGGCACTCGGGATACCTGACGGTAAGTTTTCTTATGATCACCAGTCCCGATAACTCGGTATGCGAATTCCTGGAATGGACTGAGCGACACATATATACAACTATATGTATGTTAAGGTTTCAGAGTTTCGAATCCCAGGAAACCTAAGTGCGAGACCTCCTATCATCGCATATCCCAAATTCCCGATGGCAGAAATCCCGAAACATGGAAGTATGTTTAGAATTAGTAATTCGAAGTTCGACTCCCGGAAGACCCCAATGTGAGACCTTCTGTCATCGCATCCCCCGAAATCCCAACTTGCGAAATCCCAATAGGCGAAGTTCTGAAATGGATTCGCACACATGTTTTTGGTGTTTCGGCTTTCCGGTGCCCAGGACTCTCAAGGGTCAGTTTTCCTCGTAATTCGCTAGCCACAAAATTCCGATGGATGAAACCCCAAAATGAACAAGGGAATACCTATATCGCGAAAGACGATAAGTAACCTCTGATAAGGCCTGTGGCCATAACCGCCGATTAGATGAGTGCGGATAAGGGATGACAGGATCTGTATCAGGTCCTGTAGGGACTCGAGGAAATTCTATTCCTTGGAGAAAAGAAGAAAAGACCGAAAAATTTTAAATTCCGTAGTGGGTGTGTTACAAATTGGTATCAGATCATGGTTACAACACTTGGCCTTCTTGGGCTCATGAACAAGTTGCACATAAGCTCCATTCGAAACACTCCTAAGAGGAGTAACCCCCTATCTTAACCTTCTTAATCAAAAGACAAAGTTAAGAATAAAAACTCCTATTGTGTGTGTGTACATGTGAAAAGTATGAATTATGTACTGGTTATAAATAAATATAAATATTGACTAGCAACCAACATTTTTTCCTTTTGCACACAAGCGGAAGATCAACCGTGGGAAATTATCAACATATAGAATGGTGACTCACCAAGAGGTGGGGGAAGGCTCCCATAATCGAGATGAAGAGTCTGATGAAAGGAGGGCAGTAGGGACCCCTCCAGATCTAGCCGAGACTATGAGGAGTCTCATGGTCGAATTACAAAGCTGCAAGGTTGACAATGAGAGGATGATGAAAGAACAAGAGAAGCAAACAAAAATTAATGCAATCTTACTGCAGAGCTTATCTAACCTACAAAGACAAATGCAGCATGAACCTAAGGTATAGAAACATGGTCATATTAGTGGCCACACTGAGAGGAGCACCTCGAGAAAGGTCCATCCCAGAGGTAAAGGACCAACGACGGACGATTCCTCTAGGAAGGAAGTTGGCGGTTCAGAGGGCTCTTCTAGCAGCAGAACTAGTTCCTATTCCCGAAGAAAATGAAAGAAGTGAAGGCTTTCCAAGTGTCATAACTTCAAAGAATTCAGGAAGGTAAAACCACCCTCCTTCGAAGGTGAAATAAAGAAAGGAGAGGAAGAAGAGGCCCGATTGCTTGGACTAAAGAAGTATTTCAGAGTCCATGACTTCTCAAAAAACTTGAAGGCCTGAGTAGCCACCTTCAATTTGAATGGAAAGGCTTCTATTTGGTGGGAAGACCTTAAGAATGTAAAAGGGATTCACGAAGAAGACCTGTCGTGGGAATGGTTTGAGAAATACTTCGGGAAGAAGTATCTGTTGGAAAAATATTTCGACGAAAAGACTAAAGAATTCTATGAACTTAAGCTGGGGCAACTCACCATAGAGGAATATGTCAGCAGATTCCTCGAGTTTTTGAGGTATGTACCCTACCTAAAAGCAGAAAAGGCAAAGGTGCAATGATTCATCAGTGGACTACCTAAGGACTATCAGAACAAGATTGAATTTGATGAACCTAAGACCCTGGAAGATACTATCTGAAAAGCAAGATATTGTTATGAACAACTCGGACATCGAACAGAACCTCGCGAAGGCTGGAAGCAGAATAATACTTCAGGATTCTAGAAAAAGGGGTTTAAATCCCCAAGATTTAAGGACTATAAAAAGAACTCAAGGATGAGCTTCCCAGCCCGAAGTGTATACCATCAGAACTTTCCCTCCTTGAGCGGAAATAAACTTTTTGGATCTACCCCAGTAAAGGCTGATAACCCAAAGATAGAACCTTTGAAATGTTGGGGTTGCGGAGAAGAACATCTACTGAGAGATTGTCCACACCGACAACAGAATAGTCAGAGAATTTACAACATCGAGGAAGATACCACCATCAATGATGTGGCTAGGAGTGTACCACAAATTTATGTAGCCTTGGATAATAATCAAGATGACCACCAAGCTTCAGTGGTGTAAATAGAAGGTATGATTTCCAACCATCTAGTGTCTATTTTGATTGATCCTGGTTCAAATTTGAGTTATATAGCCCCTAAGGCTATTGATAAGTGTAAACTATAGCTACAAAAACTTACCAAGCCATGGTTGGTACAGTTAGCCACTGGCACCAAAAGAAGGGTAGCAGAGGTCATACCAACTTGCCAATTGATGTTGGGTGAATTTCCCACCCAAGCAACCCTTAACATATTACCCCTGGGATCGTATGATCTATTGATTGGTATGGACTGGCTAGCCGCCCATAAAGCTAGATTGGACTGTTACCATAAAACCTTAGAATGTGTAAGTAAAGAAGGGAAAAGGATAACCCTTCAAGGGATCCAAAAACCTGTCTCGGTGAGACAAATATTAGCTCTACAAATGAGAAAGTATTGCCGAAAAGGATGTCCCCTATATGCAATTAAGGTGTTGAAAACTATTGAAGATGACAAACCAAGCCTCGAAGACCACCCTACCCTGAGAGAATACAAAGATGTGTTTCCGAAAGAGGTACTGGGTCTACCTCCGAGAAGAGACATAGACTTCTTGATAGAACTTGCACCGGGAGAGGTGCCAGTGTCTAGGACACCCTACTAGATGAGCACACCCGAATTAGTTGAACTCAAATTGCAATTAAGAGAAATGATGGATAAGGGTTATATTCGGCCCAACGTGTCTCCATGGGGAGCACCAGTCCTGTTTGTGAAAAAGAAGGACAGTACCCTTAGACTGTGTATAGATTATAGACAACTTAATAAGGTAACCATAAAGAACAAGTACCCCTTGCCCAGGATCGATGACCTGTTCGATCAATTGGGGGGTGCATCTATTTTCTCAAAGATTGACTTGAGGCCAGGATACCATCAAGTCCGAATTAAGGGTGAAGACATCCATAAAACTGCCTTCTGGACGAGGTATGGTCACTATGAGTTTGTGGTAGTGCCATTTGGGTTAACTAATGCCCCTGCCACTTTCATGTGCTTGATGAACAATGTACTCAACAAATTCCTAGACAAATTTGTGTTGGTTTTTATTGACGATATATTAACTTACTCCAAGAATAGAGAAGAGCATGAAGAGCATCTTAGGCTTGTGCTACAAGTGCTAAGAGAACAAATCTATGCCAAATTCAGAAAATGTGAATTCTTCTAGTAGCAAATACATTACTTAGGCCATGTTCTATCCGAAGAAGGAGTAGCAGTAGATCCTGACAAAATTAGGTTTATCATGGAATGGCCTACCCCAAAGGATGTTTCAGATATCAAATCCTTTATGGGATTAGCAAGATACTATAGGAGATTTATAAAAGGATTCTCCAAGATTGGTTGTCCAATCACTACCCTCCAGAAGAAGGGGATAAAATTCATGTGGACACAGAAATGTGAAGAAAGATTTCAAACCCTGAAACATCTACTGACTCATGCACCCATATTGAATATCCTCGATCCCGAAGCTGACTTCCTCGTGTGCATAGATGCTTGTAAGGAAGGGCTCGGAGGATTCCTTATGCAAGGAGGAAGTGTGGTCTGCTATGAATCCCAAAAATTGAATGAGCACGAAGTCAACTATGTGACCCATGATCTAGAGTTGGCTGCCATAGTGCATGCCTTGAAAATGTGGAGGCATTACCTCCTGGGAAGAAAATTTGTACTTATGACAGATCACTATGGATTGTGATATCTGTTTGACCAACCAAATCTCAATGCTAGACAAGCTAGGTGGATGGCCCTCCTTAGCGAGTTTGATTTCGAAATCAAACACATTAAGGGAAAGGAAAATAGGGTGGCCGTTGCCCTTAGCAGAAGTATGAAAAAAATTCACCTGGAAGCGGTGAGCACCTGTAAGACAGATCTCAAGGAAAGAGTCAGAAATGCATAAGAGACAGACACATTCTTCCAGACCGTGACCTCATACCTGCAACAAGAACCCACAGGGATAAAATATGAAGGCCACTAGATGATAGAAGAAGGTCTGCTCACTTACCGAAGCATACTGTATATTCTATATTGTGACGACTTGAAGAGGTTCATTATGGATGAACTACATAAAAGACCCTATACTGGTCATCCTGGATATCAGAAAATGATCACGGCCACCAGGAAACAATTCTACGGGCCTGGATTGAAGAAAGACATAGCCGAGTACCTAGCCAAATCCATAGAATGCCAACAGGTAAAAGTAGAACACCGACACCCAGTAGGATTATTACAACCTCTACCAATCCCAGAATGGAAATGGGAAACCATCTCCATGGATTTCATCACCGGATTACCAACCTTGACCAAACTGAATGACGCCATTATGGTAGTGGTGGATAAATTAAGCAAGTCTTCTCACTTTATCCCCGTCAAGTCAACTTGCAAGGCAATAGACATCGCTCAGGTATTCATGAAGGAGATATTCAGACTGCATGGTATGCCGAAAGAGATCGTGTCTGACAGAGACACGAAATTTACTTCCAACTTTTGGAAGTCACTGATGGCTGGTTTAGAGACCAAGTTGTTGTTTAGCACTGCCTATCACCCTCAAACCGATGGACAGACGGAAAGAGTGAACCAAATACTAAAAGACATGTTAAGAATGCATGTAATGCATCAACCCAAGAAGTGGGAAGATTACCTGCCACTGGTGGAATTCGCCTACAACAACGACTACCAAGAATCCTTAAAGATGAGCCCCTTCGAAGTCCTATATGGTAGGTCGTGCAACACTCCTATCAGTTGGAGTAATACCGTAAACAAAATCTCTTTTGGACCTGACATGTTGAAAGAAATGGAACAAAAAGTGACTCAGATAAAACAAAACCTGAAGGTCGCACATAATCGACAGAAAAGTTACGCCAACCAAAAGAGAACTCCAAGAGAGTTCAAGACGGGAGACCATGTATATCTCAGAGTTAGGCCCAGGAAGAGTTCTCTGAAAATGGGAGCCTGTGCCAATTTGGCACCGTGGTATTGTGGACCCTTTGAGGTTCTAGATAGAGTGGGACCCGTAGCCTATAGGATAACACTTCCTCCCATAGTAAAAGCACATAATGTTTTCCATGTTTCATTATTGAAGAAATATGTACATGATTCTAATCATATAATTGACTGGTCTGTGATCCAGGTGGAACCGAAGGGAGAATTTCTACCAGAACCTCAATGCATACTGGACAGAAAGGAAACCCTACTCCGGAACCGAACCATTGCACAAGTCAAGGTGCAGTGGAGACATTTTGGCCCAGATGAGGCTACATGGGAAATGGAGGATGCCATGAAACATGCATGTCCAATTTTGTTTACCTCTGTACATACATGTCATGATGATAGACAGAACATCGAGGATGATGTTCCTTTAAGGGGGAGGGAATTGTAACACCCTGTTTCCCCCAGTCTGTAAAAATAACTATACTGGCCAAGAACTATGGAAAACTCAAAGATGTGAATGTGTGATTTGAATGGACCTTAGTAAAAAGTTCCATGAATATAAATAATGTTATGAATATATATATATATATATATATAACTGCTAAGAGGGGGATGTGCTGAAAAATAGACCACAATGGCTGAAGAAAGGTGGTGGAAGGCACCTGGAATGGTGGCGTTAACTTCCACCAAAACCAATACCGTATTTGGACTTCACTGGCCCAGAGAACCAAGAGCGGCTCGCTGGCCCCAAATTAATTCACTCACCAGGTTGGTAGGTAAATGGACCCTCATGAGTAATGAGGGATGGGGGTGAACCGCCCATCCATAGAGTCCTCAGACCTAACCACCGCAAGGAAGATCGTGCCACACACAACCTTGCTGAAAAGAGAAAAGGCAGGAAGAGTGTGCGATGAAGGGGCAGACACGAGGGAAAGAGGAAGAGAGATCGGAAGAAATCTGGAAAAAAAAAACTACTGAGTGAGTGATAGCAAAGAAGAAGGAGAGTAACCTTCGTTCTCGGTCATTGGAAAACAAAGACTCAGTCTCGTAGCATCGTGGTCTCAGCTCGAGGGTGGCTAGTGGTAAATCCATTTGGAATTGCTGAGCCTACGGTTGGGTGGAAACAAGCACCCCTCTCAGCAGTTGCAAACACACCTGGTGTTATTTCTGATAAGTGTTTCATATCTTGCATCTTGAAATGTATATTCTTACATGTATGCTCATAGTCTATGCAATTATGAATGGTTTCAGTATAAGACTGTCTGTGTGGTGTTTTGACCAGAAATGGTGGTTGTATGCTTATTATGGAAAGACTACGTATGACTTATGTTTATAAATAACTATATGTATGTATGCCGATCTAATTCAAACTTCAAGTCTGTTCTCGGGAAATCTATACCCTTATCCGTCTCAGGTAATACCCTGGATAGATCTCCCCATAGAGACACCCTTCTTGGAAAGCTTACCAAGAACCTGAAAAATGACTTGATGGCACAAGTCTCAGTAATCCTGCACGAGGAGGGATGGTCCTCTTAAAACCCTGAAACCCCAAATTGCAAAATCCCAAAATGGCAGCGTGTGGATAAGTATCGATTGACGGACGAGATCCTGTCAGAAGATCTGAGGTCAGTCACAACCGTTAGATTGGAGGAAGAAACGAGGGCGTTAATGCCTCAACCCCTTTCCTTTTATATTTGTAAGTAGTGAAGAAATCGGGACCGCAGATCCCCAGGGTTCGTGGGAGTATCTGGACTGTCCATTTATAGGACATGTGGCTGTCGGTAAGCGTTTCAACGTTTCGGTACTCGGGAAGACAAAAGGGAGAAACTTGATCATCGCTAGTCGCGAAACCATGAAATAGTTTAAGGAGTAGATGAGATAGGATAGTTCGGCATTTCGGTACCCGGGATACCTAAGTGCGAGTCCCTTTATACTTGCAAGTCCCGAATCTTTGGTCCGTGAAATTTCGATGGGAGAAACCCTGAAATAGATGTGTAGGTTTAGGAGTCAGTATTTTGGAGTTTCAGCTCCCAAAAGGTCTAGGCGCGAGATCTCCTGTCTGCGCACATCGCAAAACTCCGATTCAAGAAATCCTGAAATGATAATAGGACGGAGTAACTATGAGTTTTCGATGTTTCGGCTCCCGGGAAAACCTAGGAGTGAGACTTCTTGTCATTACCCATCATGAAATCCTGAAGTATGAGATCCGGAAAAGGCCTAGCATGGGTAAGCCTTGGTGTTTCGGTGTTTTGGCAACCAGGAAACCCAAGGGTCAGTCTTCTTGTACACGTCAGTCCCGAAATCCCAATGGGTGAAGTCCCAAAAGAACAATACACAGATAGGTTATGAGACTTCGGCACTTCGAAAATAGGAATGCTCAAGGGCGTATTCCCTTGTACTCGCATCTCCCAAACTCCCGACTTGCGAAGTCCCGAAATGGCTTAACACAAACGGTATTTGGTGTGTCGATGTTTAGGCACCTGGGATACCTAATGGTAAGTTTGCTTATGCTCACCAGTCCTGATAACCCAGTCTAGGTATTCCTGAAATGAACTGAGCGACACATATATACAACTATACATATGTTAAGGTTTCGGAGTTTCAACTCCCGGGAAACCTAAGTGCGAGACCTCTTGTCGTCGCATATCTCGAATTCTCGATGGTGGAAATCTCGAAACAAGGAAGTATGTTTAGAGTTAGTAATTCGGAGTTCGGCTCTCGGAAGACCCCGATGTGAGACCTTCTGTCATCGCATCCCCCGAACTCCTGACTTGCGAAATCCTGATAGGCGAAGTCTCAAAATGGATTCGCACACATGGTTTTGGTGTTTTGGCTTTCCGGTGCTAGAGACTCTCAAGGGTCAGTTTTCCTCGTAATTCGCTAGCCGCAAAATTTCGATGGATGAAACCTCGAAATGAACAAGGGAATACCTGTATCGTGATTTCTCGTATTGCGAAAGTCGATGAGTAACCTCTGATAAGGCCTGTGGCTGTAACCGCCGATCAGATGATTGTGGATAAGGGATGACAAGATCTGTATCAGGTCCCGTAGGGACTCAGGGAAATTCTCTTCCTCGAAAAAAAGAAGAAAAGGCCAAAAATTTTTAAATTCCGTAGTGGGTGTATTACAGTACTAGAATAATAATCATATCAAATACCAAAGCTATAACAAATAACATTATAGTGACAGTCAAGAAAAAGATAACAAAAGAAATCCAATTATCGCAAGAAACAAAGATAACAAAACAAATAATATTATCACAAGTCTCTGATTCAAAAACATAAAGAATGTAAACTAAATAAAATGTCAATTATGTCAATTCCCATATTGACAAAAATTAACAATGTTTATACATAAATTCAATTGTAAATTTAAAAAGATAAAATATCTAAACTTCTTTAAAAACTTTCACTAAATAACACATAAAGTGGTACATACACAATGAAATCTCCTTTTACATACACCAAACATCTTTATCACACTTATAATAATAGAACTGATCCATATGGAGTGTCTTTGATCACATGTTGATTTCCCCAAATATATAAAATTAATGTTAATGTAGGAGTGTCTTTATCACACTTATAATAATAGAACTGATCCATATGGAGTGTCTTTGATCACATATTGATTTCCCCACATATGCTGACGGCTCTTCTAAATGAAAATTACTATGAATTTGATGAAAGGTCTTGGACATGGTCTTTTCTCAATATCAAATCTGTGTGGCTTAAAGTTGATTAAGACATTATTATTATTATATATTTTAGAGTGCCTGTTAAATTTGGGAGGTTAAATGTTTATTCAAAATGCATATTTTTTAAAATATAGTTTAGTTTACATTTTCTAAGATTATGTGACTGTTAGCTGTTACGCTTTGAAAATTCTTTTGTTTTTCAATTATTATGAATATTTCTCTTTGAAAATGTTTTTTTTTCTAAATATTATGATTATTTTATTTGATTATTTTATTTTTAAAATGTATTTTTTTTTAAATTATTATGATTATATATTTATATAGTTAATTATTGAAATGATGTTATATATGGTTTATTTATGGATTCACAATCGAGTATATAATGTTTACAAGCAAAATAATTTAAAAATGGTGAGAAGTGTAGATTTTACAAAACAAATTAGATAGTTTAATAACCTCACAAAAAATGAAAGTTTGACAAAAGACATTCTTACTTGCTACGTATTTTAACATTGTCTTCTGTGTTTACAGAGCTAGTTGCTCAATTTCCATCGACATTCTTACTTGCTACGTATTTTAGCATTGTCTTCTATGTTTACATAGCTAGTTGCTCAATTGCCATCACATTTTCAAGAGGGTGCATTGTTGCTTCCTCATTTAGCTTGCCACAATTGCATTTCATTGATTGAGACTTGTTTGAAGCTCCTAAATAATCACCCTTGCTCATATTCATCCTTAGAGTCTGTAGCATATTGCATTTTTCTTCTAGGGTAGTCATTTGAAGTTTTTGTTGCACAAGTGCATGGCATGAGCAAAACAACCAAGAACAACCAGAACCTCGTGTCATCTCATAACTACTCCATCCATATAGTCTTACGGTCACACACTCGACCATGTGATGCCTTAATGCTTTAAACATGGCTTATGATTCATTGATACTAAGGCATGGGTTGATTAAGTTGATTTCCATTAATGCTAATGACACTCTCTTTTAAGAGGGTTCCTTTGTTAGAAAAATGGTCCAGAGTTTGATTTTTCTCCTAAAAGACATGTAAGAAGTTGATTTTAGTGAAGTTTATGATATCTTTTTTATCCTGATCAACTATTGCATCAAGCGTATGCTCAACAACACCAGTCTTGGAGACTATTTCTCCAATAACAAGCCTTGAATCCCCCACAATGATCACAGATTGAATGCTAGCTTCAATTACTAATTTTAGTCGTTGCATTAATGCATAAGCTTCTGCTACATTGTTTGATGCTATATCGAAACCCAAAGCATATGTTAATATCGCTATTTCTCCAAGGCTTATAATAGCCCACCCCATATGTAAAATTAAGGTATTATAATAATGTAGTCAACCATAATCTAGAAGATCAAAATTATCTATTTGTGTTGACAAGTGTAAAGAAAAAATAAGCATTGCTAAGATAAGAAAAAATTCTCACGAGCTCCATCGTGAACCTGAGCATTGGTAAATTCCTAAAATTCCATGGGATGAAAGAGTGTGTCACCTTTGTGACACTAAGAAGGTTTAAGATGAAAAAAACTTTCTCTTAGATTTTCCATCCTATACCCAGATTAGATCTCATTTTCAAAATATTTGTCACACTACCAACCTTCCTAATCTCTTAACTCAACAAAACTATGGTGATCTTGGAAAGCTTCTCTTAATGCTTTTCGAGCACAGAAACAAAATTCTAAAGAATCACAAGTAATCACTTACCCTCTTAAGGTCCGATAGACCAATTTAGTCTTAATGGATGTTAATCATCATCATCATCATCATCATCATCATCATCATATATATATATATATATATATATATATATATATATATATATATATTCATTATCTTAAGAAGCCATTAAATTAATATACAAGATTACTTTGTGGGATTAATTCTATATATTTATTTTAATTAAAATAAATATTTTATTAAATATATTAAAATATTTAGTAATAATTTATCTATTTATTAAGTAGCTATTTTTTCATATTTGTTTTAAGAAAAATAACAAATTTCTATTGTGTCGCGGCCCAAACAAACTTGGTCTTGCCTCCACCCTTGGTCACCTTGCTTAGGACCCAAGCGATATGAGAGAACCCCAACACAAACTTGCGATAGAAGTTGGTGAGACCCAAGGTGCTTCAGATCTTGGTCAGTGTCTTTGGGGCTAAACAATCATGAATGACTTGAATCTTGGATGTGTTAGCAACATTAGTTGTCTTCGGCATCGGGATATCCAGGTCTGCAGGTTGCACGAGGAGCGCCCGAGCACAACGCATAGAAGAAGTCCTTTTCGGACTTAAATTCAAGCGAGTGGGAAAAATTATGCTGTTAATGGTCCGGATCCATCCATAAGAGCAGATTGATGGTCGACGGGAAATCGCTGGTGGCAGAGTTGTGCCAAGATTATGCGCGACGGATAGTGCCTATATTGCATGACAGGAAAGATAGCAGCCATCCATCCAAAAGACGCGTGGCACGAGATCTGGTCGTGTCGGAAATTCGACATTCGTGAGTTCAAGGGGTAAGGGTTCTATGTTGTTCTACATCTCGAAACCCCGAACCGCGAAAGTACCGAATGCGCCCAAAGTCGGGCCTGTTGTATCGTGAAGCAACCTCAGCCGCTCATCCATGGGAAACACCTGGCGTGCTATTAGGTTCCTCACCGATTCACCCATCGTGATTTCAAGGCGCAAAGATCAGCTCCATTGTATTCCGATGCGCGAGGTGCCGAATGCACCCAAAACCGGGCCCACAGTATCACCAAGCAAGTTCAGGACCGTCAGATATAAGAGAACGCGTGGCGCCGCATTAAGTCATCTCGGCGTTTCTCTCATCACGATTTCAAGATGCAAGGATTAGCTCCTTCCATTCGCAAACGCCGAAAGCACTTTGGGCATAAGCCCATGGTCACAACCCGAGGTTACTTGAGGAAAGAATGGAGCTGTGTAAAGAAGGCCAAAAGGCGCCGAGTTCAGTTACAGAGGGAATCATCGTGATCTTTAGGCGCCATTGGATCCGATCTCAATGTTGTCTCTCGCTTGGAGTAAATGAAGGCAAGAACAGGTGGTTGAAACCTCCTTTCGTTCATTAAGTGTGGGGAATGGAGGGTCTGGCAAGCGGTCTGCTCGAAGAGGTCCTGTGTATCGATTTTTTCAAAATAAACCATGCCGAAGTCCTCGACTAGACAGAGAAGTCTGTGGACGCTAGCCCAGCACGTAATGGCTCAGCTACTCCCCTTACAGGAGGCATACGCAGTAAAGGTGGCGTCTGAAAGGGATTATCCATCCTATTCGGCTGAAGGGACACCACGATTTGGATGGCTGAATATGCCTCTGTTAGGTGAATTTTTCTGAGTATATAGACTCAGTCTTTGCGTTTTGTAAAAACAGGGGGAATGGTAGGAGCAAAGCTCCCGATTGTAAAGTTTTGATAAAGCACTGGTTGCGCTGGTTAATGTATATGGCATTTGAGATTTCTTACTTTATGGATGTCAGCTTCTTTCTGTCTCTTTGTTTACTGCGTTAGAACAGCTCGGAATTGGAGGATCCAGTTGAGTTGCAACTATTATAGGATGATGTAGGTTGGATCACTGTAGCAGTTGCGTTGTTTCTAATCGGTTCCTGTGATTTTCTTAGCGTTGAACGACTTGGAATTGGAGGATCCAGTCAAGTCACCCCTCAGCTCCTTGAAGTTTTGGATCAAGAGGATCTTGGTTTATGAGTTTTTTGTTCTCAAGCTTCCAAAGGCCTGTTGCCCGAGGTAGTCTTGCTCACCCTTCTCATAAGTCTCCCATCTACCACCCTTTAATCACCTATTGGTGGAAGTTGGATCAAGACCTCCCTTGCTGTCTACATACTAGACCCAGTCTCCTGAGTTAAAGATATATTTTCTTGAGTCTTTACCCATCCGATCACCCCATTATAACGACCGTGACATAAAACTGATGGGCGTCGGGCTCTGCTCCTACAAGCAATCCAGGAGTGACTTCTGACGCTAACATTTCTGGCACCGTTGCCAGGGATGAAGTTGAACATTTTCCCTGGGATTGAACAACATTGAGCCTCTGATTTTGAAGGTGCATCGGATATCAGAGCCTTTGAATATTTCTACTGTGCACCTGGCGACTCCATTGTGATGACTCCACTGTGGTGAACCTGCCATGTTAATTATGGATTTCAGAGGTAGACACACGTGGTCTCATCCACATCTGCCTCTAGCTACACCTGAAACTGATCCAGAGGTGGTTCTTAGGAAAGGAAAGGCCCCTGAAGAAGAAGATTCCACCACCGAAATAGGTAACCCGCCATCTCCTTCTGTAAGAACTCCATTTTCTCCTCCTCAGTTTCTTAATAGACCTCCTTCAGAGGTTTCCCGTTTCCTAAATTTTGGGAGTGTTCCTGCTGAGTTTTCCCCTCCTGGTCTGGGATTGGAGGGAGAAATCCTTGTCACTCCCCTCTCCTCTGAAGCTGTACCTTGGTGTAGTCCCAGGACCACATAAGATTTCCCCACTCCTGCACAAAGAGAAGCACTTGCTGACTTGAGCTCGTTAGCTTTCTCTTTAAATCCCCTCTTGTTTCCCACTCCACTTCGAGACTCATTCCCAGTAGCCCCTTCGCGAACTCCTTCTCCTCCACGCTCTCCTCCACCTAATATTCCTATGGCTAGTGCTAATCCCCCTCTGAACAGAATGGATGCCATAGTTGCTGCCAGATATGCTCCCTTAATCCTACCCCATCCTATGAATCCTCTCCCTGCTGGAGACTACTTGAAGTACATGCCCAAGTTTACTGGGGAAGGAGACATAACTGTGGAAGAGCACCTGGCTGCTTTCTATATTTATGTAGACAACCTAAACATTGAAAATGAAGATGTCTGGATGGGAGTCTTCGTCCAGAGCTTGGATGGCGAGGTGAGGAAGTGGTTTAGAGGATTGGCCCCTGGATCTATTGCTGGGATTGAAGCCCTTGATAGTGCTTTTCTAAGGTAGTGGGGAGATAGGAAGGATTTCATGTATTACATGACAGAGTTCGGGTCCTTGAAGAATATGGAAGGAGAGTCCATCTTTGACTTCTCCAAAAGATTCAATAAAATGTATAACAAAATCCTAGCCGAAATAAAGCCTTCAGAAGCCTTGGCCAAGATCTCTTATGCTAGTGCGTTTGGCCCCGATTTCTGTCTGTTACTGAGAGAAAGAAGAGCCACCTCCTTAGCTCAAATGCAATATGTGGCCATAGAAGTGGAATCCAATGTATTAACAAACGATAGACTGAGAAACAAGGCCGATGCAGACAGAAGAAAGGGAAGATCGAAAGCCTCCACTCCTGGCCCATCAATGCCCTACCCTCAGGTGGATGAACTGACCAAGATAGTGAAGTCTTTGTCTGCAGAGATGGAGAGGATGAAGGTGGAAGGGAGGCAAGCATACAAGGGCCCTCAAAACTCCGAAAACAAAGGAGGTTTCAGGAGGCCAAAAGATATTGCTTCCCCGACTATGCAAAGAGAGAGGGGAAGAGACAGAGAAGACCAGAAGATTCAGGCCCCTTTCCAAAACAATTTTGTGGCTGAGAGGGAATAAGGGGAAACAGATGAGTTGGATCCTGAAATCCATTGCTTTGGGGACACTCCTCCTTTTCCTCATCTCACTCAATCAGCATATGACGAGTCTCTCATGGACAGTCAGCTAAATGAGCTGAGCAAGGAAAACAAGACTAGTGGCCACCAAGGCAGGTATGACCTGAGGTCCCAGAAGAAGGCAGTAGCACCTAATGTCCTTGAGCAGCTCACTAGAATAGAGAAGACTGCTAATGAAGCAGTAGACAGTCACAGAGGTAAGAATACCCAACCCCTCTCTCCCATAGTCCAGATTCATGTCCCCTAAATAAGAGAAATCCCAAAGCTCTCATCTTCGTTTAATTTCGAGCATGAAATTCAAAAAATCAGAATCCCTGTGCCCCTAACCGAATTGATTAAACATGAAGGGTTCAAGAAATGCTTCTCTGAGATTTTACAGTCTGAGGTCTCAAGCCTTCCCACAGACTCCATTAATTTGCAAGATGAAAATCTTGCAGTTATTCTAGGTCCCATGGTAGAAGATAGGAATGACTCATCCCCTCCCTTCTACACATCCTTGAACATACATGACAAGGTACTGCACAATTTCTTGATGGATTTAGGGGCTTCTCACAACCTCATGCCCAAAGCTGTCATGGAAGAATTAGGACTAGAAGTCACCTGAGCCTATCATGACCTCTATTCCTTTGACTCCAGAAAAGTTCAATGTCTAGGAGTCATCAAAGACCTGTTCGTGACCTTGTTCTAGTTGCCCATGAAAAGTGTGGTCATGGATATTGTAGTGGCTGATGTTTCCCCCAAGTTCGGTATGTTGCTATCAAGATATTGGTTAAAAAGACTATGGGAACCTTCCAGATGGACCTCACATATGCCACTATCCCAGTGTTGGGAGGAGAACATAGGAGGCTATACAGGGAAGCCCAACTGGCCTATATAATCAATGATGAGGCCAATCCTACCAACCATCCCATTTTTGCCTTAGACATTGATTTAGGTTCTAGTTTACTACAACTCACCCATGCTCCCGAGCCCCCTCTTAAGCTCAGAAAGAAACCCACCACTTCCCATGAGTTTCCTCTCTCCATCACCCCCGTCTGGAAAATGTTCTTTGATGGGGCATCTTCCAGGGAAGGTGCTGGTGCTGGGGTATTTTTTGTATCACCTGCTCAGGAGACCATATCTCTATCGTACAAACTAGAATTTGAAGCTACCAACAACGTGGCAGAGTATGAGGCTCTTGTTCTGGGATTAAGAGCTGCGAGGGAAATGGGAATTCAGGAGGTAGCAGTGTTCGGTGATGCAGAGTTGGTGGTCCAACAGATCAGAGATGCTTATCAGGCTAAGCATCCTCGACTCAGAAGCTACATAAATGAGGTGTGGGACCTAGTTGACAGTTTCTTCTTGGCATTCAACATTTCTTTTGTCTCAAGAGAGAAGAACACAGTGGCATATTCCTTGGCTACATCAACAGGCAATTTCAAGGTACCCTTGCCACCCAAATTCAAATATGATGTGGACGTAAAATACAGGCCCTCCATACCTGACAATGTCAAACATTGGAAGGTATTCGAGGATGATCTCGAGATTAAGAAATTCTTGGAGACTGTCGAAGAATTTTCAGAGATGCATATCGACCAAGATTCTGTCTCAGAAGAAGGGCTTGATGGGGGTAAGTTGTTGAGTAAAATAGCAAAGCATGACATTGTGCAGCTCCCTAGGAACCACATTCCAAGGGGAATGGTTCCTTTGGAAAGGCTTTTTGATAGAAATGATGTGTCATTAAAGGGGGAAATCTCGGGGTATGATGCTGGTATTTTTCAGTGCAACATTGGCACCGAGAGTGAGCCCAAGTTTGTCAAATTGTCAAGAAGTCTGACACAGGAGCAGAGGTTCGAATACATTGGACTCTTGAGAGAATTTGTTGATGTTTTCGCCTGGACCTATGAAGACCTCAAAACCTATGACACCTCTGTCATCGAGCATAAAATCCCGTTCAAAGGAGAGGCAAAGCCATTCAGGCAGAAGCTGAGACAGATCAATCCTATGATGTTGCCTATCATGGAGAGAGAAGTGAAGAAGCTGCTTCAAGCTCATATCATTGTACCACTGAGATATTCAGAGTGGGTAGCCAACTTGGTACCAGTAAGGAAAAAGAATGGAGAAATCAGACTCTGTGTAGACTTCAAAAATCTGAACAGGAGCTCGCGAAAGGATGACTACCCCTTACCAAAGATGGAACATATACTGTAGAGGGTAACAGGAGCATCCAGTTGGTCCATGATCGATGGTTTATCTGGCTACAATCAAGTTTCTGTTCTGCCTAAGGACAAGAAAAAGACGACATTTACCACTCCATGGGGCACATTCATGTATGCCAAGATGCCTTTTGGATTGATGAATGCAGGGGCAACGTTTCAGCATGCCATGGACATAGCTTTCATTGGGGAGAAGGATAAATTTGTGGTCATCTATCTAGATGACATCATAGTGTTTTCAAAATTTGATAAAGAACACTGTTGTCATCTCAAGAAGGTTTTCCTGAAATGCAGAAGTTTTGGCATTTCATTAAACCCCAAGAAATCTCTGTTCCCCATGAAGGAGGGAAAATTACTAGGCCACATAGTATCAGCGCAAGGAGTCAGGATTGACTCTAGCAGAGTTGAGGCAATACAAGCCTTATCAGTCCTGAGGTCCAAGAAGGAGGTCCAATCTTTCCTTGGCAAGATTAATTTTCTGAGGAGGTTTGTGCCTAACTTTGCTGAGGAGGTAAAACTGATAACAGCCATACTAAGGAAAGGAAATGAAGTAAGGTGGACTTCTAAATCACAAAATTCATTTGAGAAAATAAAGAAGGCCCTGTCTGAAACCCCCATGGTTATCAGTCCTGATTACTCAAAGGATTTCCTTATTTTCTCCTTTGATTCACCTGACATGGTAACTGTTGTTTTATTACAGAGAAACAAGGATGGACTAGAGCAGCCTATCGCCTATTTCAGCCGAGCATTGAGGGATGCCGAAGTCAGGTATGACACTATGGAGAAGTAGGCCTACGCACTGGTAAAATCCCTCAAGGCATTTAGAATCTATGTACTACAGTAAAAAATCATAGCTTATGTCCCCTTAGCTGCTATTAAAGACATTCTTATTCAGCCTGACATAGACGGGAAGAGGAGTAAGTGGATAGCCAAGATTCTGGAGTTTGACCTGGAAATAAGGCCTACCAAATTGATCAAAGGTCAAGGTTTAGCCAAGCTATTTGCTGAAGCCAATCACCAAGATTTGGGGATAAATTTCATGTACGAATTCTCATGAGTTCAGTAGGGTCGACCATCTGAAAGAGACCCTCAAAAGGAGCCCCCATTAGCTTGATGTCCTTGGTATAAGGATGTCATATACTTTCTGTAAGAGTTGCAACCTCCAGATGGCCTGCAAAGAAACAAAGCAAGAGATCTGAAGCTCAAGGCAATCAGGTACTGCCTTATTGATCAAATTTTATACTAGAAAGACCCCCTGGGAGTGATTTTAAAATGCATGGATCCACGAGAGGCCGACAGGATCATGGTTGAATTTCACGGTGGCCTATGTGGAGGGCACCATTTCTGGAAGGCCACAACCCACAAAATTCTCAGAGCCGAGTACTACTGGCCCACCTTATTTGCTGATGTCCACAGAGGAGTTAGAGCCTATATCCAATGTCATATATTTGCAGGAAAACAACAGCTCAAGTCTCTGCCTTTACAACCTGTAGTTGTTTCGGGACCTTTCCAGCAATGGGGCCTAGATTTTATTGGAGAAATCCACCCCGTTTCCAGTGAGAAGCATAGATGGATCCTGACTGCCACAGACTTCTTTAGCAAGTGGATTGAAGCTATCCCCACCAGGAGTGCTTCCCACAAGGTAATTATTGAATTCCTGGAAAACCTCATCACAATATTCGGTTGTCCAAGAAATATTGTTATAGATAATGCAACCTCATTCAAGGCCGAACCATTGGTCAAGTTCTGTGAGCAATTTAGAATCAAGTTGATTCACTCCACTCTATACTATCCCCAGGGAAATGGTTTAGCAAAATCATCCAACAAAAGTATCATAAGGATCATCAAAAGATTATTGGAGGACAACAAAAAGACTTGGAATTCAAAGATGAAATTCGCTCTATGGGCCGATCAGGTGACTACAAAGAGATCTATAGGCATCTCCCCTTTCCAGTTAGTTTACGGAGCAGAAGATGTCTTCCCTTCTCAGCTGGCCATTCTCGTAGCGAAATTCTTCCAAGATTATCAAGAAGAGCCCAATGACATGGTCAGAAGGATTTATCAACTGGTAGAAGTTCAACAGGCCAGAGAGCAGGCAATGATCAGAATTCAGGACCATCAACAGAGGATCAAGTAGGTTTTTGATAAGAAAGCCAACAAGGAGGAGTTCCAGATAGGAGACCTGGTGCTGAAATGGGATGCTCCTAAGCAAAATAAGGGTAAACACGACAAATTTGAAGCCCTGTGGATCGGGCCTTTCAGAATCTCTGAGGTTTCCTCAAATAACACATACAGGTTGCAAGATTTGGAAGGCGAAGAAGTTTTCAGCAGCCCAGTAAATGAGCATTTCCTTAAAAAATGTTTTGTCTGAACCTTCAGTGGTTCCTACGTTCTGTAAATATTGTCCTTTTAGTTCTTCGCTTTTTACTTTTATTGTTTCGGCTTAGTAAATGACTCCATAGCCCAACAACAAGGCACTGGAACTGCAAAATGAGTCCTTAGATCATCACAGGGACGAATCTATCCCACATGGAGCCTAATGTTAGCAACATTAGTTGTCTTCAGCATCAGGATATCCAGGTCTGCAGGTTGCATGAGGAGCGCCCGAGTGCAGCGCATAGAAGAAGTCCTTTTCGGACTTAAATTCAAGTGAGTGGGCGAAATTATGCTGTTAACGGTCTGGATCCATCCATAAGAGCAGATCGACGGTCGGTGGGAAATCGCTGGTGGAAGAGTTGCACCAAGATTATGCGCGATGGATAGCTCCTATATTGCATGACGGGAAAGATAACAACCGTCCATCCAAAAGACATGTGGCGTGAGATCTGGTCGCGTCGACGATTCGGCATTCGTGAGTTCAAGGGGTAAGGGTTCTATGTTGTTCTACATCTCGAAACCCCGAACCCCTAAAGCGCCGAATGCGCCCAAAGTCAGGCCCGCAGTATCGCGAAGCAACCTCAGCCACTCATCCATGGGAGACACCTGACGCACTATTAGGTTCCTCGCCAATTCGACCATCACGATTTCAAGGTGCAAAGATCAGCTCTGTTGTATTTCTATGCTCGAGGTGCCGAATGCGCCCAAACCTAGGCCCACAGTATCACCAAGCAAGTTCAGGACCGTCAGATCTAAGAGAACGCGTGGCGCTGCATTAAGCTGTCTCGGTGTTTCGCTCATCACGATTTCAAGATGCAAGGATTAGCTCCTTCCATTCGCGAACACTGAAAGCGCTTTGGGCATAAGCCCATGGTCATAGCCCGAGGTTACTTAGGGAAAGAATGGAGCTGTGTAAAGAAGGCCAAAAGGCACCGAGTTCAGTTACAAAGTGAATCATCGTGATCTCCAGGCGCCATCGGATCCGATCTCAATGCTGTCTCTCACTTGGAGTAAATGAAGGCAAGAACGGGTGGTTGAAACCTCCTTTCGTTCATTAAGTGTGGGGAATGGAGGGTCTGGCAAGCGGTCTGCTCGAAGAGGTCCTGTGTATCGATTTTTTCAAAAGAAACCATGTTGAAGTCCTCGACTAGACAGAGAAGTCTGTGCACGCTAGCCCAACACTTAATGGCTCAGCTACTCCCCTTACAGGAGCCATACGCAGTAAAGGTGGCGTCTGAAAGGGATTATCCATCCTATTTGGCTGAAGGAACACCACGATTTGGATGGATGAATATGCCTTTGTTAGGTGAATTTTCCTGAGTATATAGACTCAGTCTTTGCATTTTGTAAAAACAGGGGGAATGGTAGGAGCAAGGCTCCCGATTGTAAAGTTTTGATAAAGCACTGGTTGCGCTGGTTAATGTATATGGCATTTGATATTTCTTACTTCATGGATGTCAGCTTCTTTCTGTCTCTTTGTTTACTGCGTTAGAACAGCTCAGAATTGGAGGATCCAGTCGAGTTGCAGCTGTTATAGGATGATGTAGGTTGGATCATTGTAGCAGTTGCGTTGTTTCTAATCGGTTCCTATGATTTTCTTAGCGTTGAACGACTTGGAATTGGAGGATCCAGTCAAGTCACCCCTTAGCTCCTTGAAGCTTTGGATCAAGAGGATCTTGGTTTATGAGTTTTTTTTTCTCAAGCTTCCAAAGGCCTATTTCTCGAGGTAGTCTTTCTCACCCTTCTCGTAAGTCTCCCATCTACCACCCTTTAATCACCTACTGGTGGAAGTTGGATCAAGACCTCCCTTGCTGTCTACATACTAGACCCAGTCTCCTGAGTTAAAGCTGTATTTTCTTGAGTCTTTACCCATTCGATCACCCCATTATAACATCCATGACATAAAACTAATGGGCGTCGAGCTCTGTTCCTGCAAGCAATCCAGGAGTGACTTATGACGCTAACATGATGGATCCACAGACACACCTTGCTCATCCATGATGTATCCCATATATTGAATTCTTTTCACATCGAGGGAACAGTTCCCCAAATTGACATATAATTGGTGCTATCATAGGGTGCCCAAGACCTCCTATATATGCTTCAAATTTTCCTCTTAGGTTTTTCTAAAGATGAGGATATCATCCAAATATATAACCACAAAATATTTTGTGAATGACCACAATATATAATCCATCATCCGCATGAATGTGGTTGGGGCATTGGTTAAGCCAAAATGCATGACCAACCACTCAAATAGACCTTATTTAGACTTGAAGGTTGTCTTCGACACATCAGTTTGCTCAATCAACACCTAGTGGTAGCCTAACTTCAAATTATTCTTACTGAAAAATTTGGTGCCCTTGAGTTGATATAGAAGATCATCAATCTGGGGGATTGGGTACCGATTCTTGAATGTGATCATGTTCAGGGCTCTGTTTTCAATACAAAGTCACCATGTCCCATCCTTCTTTTGTACCAAAACAATTGGGATCCATTAAGGTGAGGAGGTTGGTCTAATGTGGCCCTTCAGAATCGACTCTTGGATCTAGTGTTTGATTTCTTCATTCTCCATAACAGAGAACCCATATACAGGGATGTTGGGCAGAGGAGCATCGAGTGTCAAATCAATTGAGTGATTTACCTAACAGTGCAAGGACACCCCAGTAGGCAAGTAAAATATGCCTTTGTGTTCTTATACTATCTTGTCCACCTATTTCTGCTATGTAGAGAGACCTTGTGCAAAGGTTTTGGTGGTTGTAGTGATCTTTTCGATTCACCTTCCGACTCGACCATAAAGAGGAAAAATCTCCTGGTCTAAGAGATCACCTTTCTAAACTGCTTCGTGGAGACTTAAGAGACTACACTAGTTGGGACCGCCTATGGTAACCTATAAATTTGACCTCCCAAAGTAATAATGACACCACGAGGCCTAGATTCATAAAAAACATGATGCTTCCACATATATGGTTGTCCTAAAAGAACATAAAAAAATTCAAGTGGGGAAACATCACATAATACCTCATCTTTGAAGGGCTTGATTCCATAGTGCAGGAGGCATTAATGGATGATGTGGATGTCTCGTCCCTAGTTGAGCCAACTGATGGTTTATGGTTGAGGTTGCAATGTTGTTGATAGGTTCAACCTATTGACGACCACTATCAACAATGAAATGATGTGGGGTCCGCTTCACCCACATCTATGAGTGGAAGAGGTTCTCCCCTTTTTTAGGCTCCTATGGTTCCTCTGGCTGGACATTTGTGGTAGCGATGCTAACACTAGGTTCTACATCAATGATCCATTTTCCCCTATCTGGTTCCGAATAAGAGTTTGAGATGGCATCTGAATTTGAGGATTTCATCTCAACCACCAATGACTATTTGGAGTAACATTCATCAATGTTGTGCCAAGGGATTTTGTGGAAATCGCACAACTTTCCAGTGTCCTTCTTTGACTTCCCATTACCCTTCTGCGCTTGTGGCTTGGATTGGTCGTCTTGGGTCTGTCCATCCTTGATATGTCCATTTTTTTGGGAGTTAGGGCCACCTTTATAGTGCTTCTATTGCGATGGGTTTGCAGAACTGGAATCTCACTTATTCTTTTTCTTGAACTTTCAAATGATCTTGATAACATATTGGTAAGTGACTACCAGTGAGGAGATGTATAAGAACTCCATATCTATTTGGATGTACCTATGTAGGCCACTATGGTACGGAATATGTTGGTATACTATAGCATCATCTGGTCTCTCTCATGATGAAAAGTTGTCCATCTCGTGTACTGATCATCGTAGTTTCCAATAGGCTAGTATTGCTCATTGAGAGCATCAAAAAAATATTCCCAAGTGGGTTCTGGCCCCAAAATTGCAGAGTTATCTCTGGCAAGTTACTCACATTACATTTCCCACAAATCTATGACATGGGGAAGAGCTTTAAGGAGCGCGAAGGTGATTTTTTCACTATTGGAAAATTTTTGGATAAAGAAATAACCCTCTAGTAGACTTAACCATTTTTCCAAAGCGTTGGAATCTATATAGCCTTAAAATAAATAAATACCAAAGTTAAATTGAACCTTGAATGGCATTGCACCTCCGAAGTGACTGCTAGTTGAAGGTGTCGTCGTTGTTGTTAGAATTCGTTGAAGGATCTGGGTGAAATTATCCATCATCTCATTCCTATATTACACGAGGGAATCCTTGAGAAACAATTTGATAGGATCTCCTACTCTGTCATCTCTCTTTTCTTCCACCATGGAAGGTCGCTTGGGCTAGCAAGGGTAGTTTTTCTCAAGAGAAACTATCCCAAGACCCAACTGTCTATACTCTAACCTCGTGCATTCGTTTATCATTATTTCACTTAATATGTGTGTCAAAGGGTATTTTATGGTTTTTAATGCCCTCATTTAATTAATTTTTCAAGGATTATGTACCAGGATTTCGAACAATCTCCTTGAAGTGTGCCATTTATTTTGAATTTTCCGCTGCAAAATTGGCGCTGCGAACTGGCGCTGTAGACTGGCTGAAGAGGACCATTGCATTTGGATAACTTGAAAACATATCAACTCAATTTTACATGCATCAACATCAAAAACAGGTTTATCAGATACTCCTTTATGGTGCCTTATTCATTGGTGTTGTGAATTGTTCAAGATGATTTGCTGCCAGCTTCTAAATCCTTTCCCATGGTGCCTCGAATTCTTGTCACCAGTCCAGACTATTACCTTGACCTAAATACATCTTCTCCTCTGCAAACAAGTCATCTGTCCCACTAAAAATCTCAACGATGTGAACTAGTTGTTTAACTTTGCATCATTAGCATGTGCTACGAACTAGGTGCTCTGAACCCTCTGTTCCAGGATTGTTCAAACCCCTTTTTTCTACATCATTTGGAAGTGTAATCTTAAGCAATTGAATGATACCCTTATCAAACCTGAGGTGTGTGGTCAATCATTTGCAGAACCTAGCCTAAAATTGCATACTTAATTATTGTTGCAAACCGATATCTATGCTGTTGAAACCCTGTTATTAGCAAGAAGCTTCAATTGTATTCACTTCATTACAAATATCAATGGCTCCCTTAGTTTTAAAGTGTGATATATCATATACCATTGATGTGCACAGAGTAATGTATATAAATCTTTGATAAGGTGAGCTTTAGAAAACATTTTTGTCATTGAAACCCTATTTTTGACAAATTTGAGCTATGGGAGGGATGTCAGCTACCAGTGAAGGTTTGAATGGTTTCCTATGAATTATTTGGACATGAGGGACATGTGTTCCATCTCCAAATCAAGCATCATGACCATTTTCAAAAGACATTTATCTCAATAGACAAGATTTCAAAAAATATGAATTTGTCATGTTTTTGTTGGAATCTTTTGTAACAGACTCCAAAATTGAGGAGGATCCTATGTAGCTCCTTGGTTTCGAGCTCCTTATGGTAGAGAGATATCATTCACTAAAAATGAAAGTGGATTTTGATAAGGAAGGGTTTGGATTCATGAGCTAAGAGAGGAGATAGTTGGATGAGCAATTTATTTGCTCATTTGTAAGCCTGAGGGCCTATTTGTAAATAACATTTTCTGCCATTAAAGATTCATGAGAGTTGTTATCAGATTGTCTTCTTTGTTTCCCATTTATTTTTTATCTTCTTGCTTGAATATATTTCAGTTTTTGAGGATCATAGCTACCATTGATTGATGGATTCATGAACAACAAAGGATTTTCTATAGATTTCCCATTAAATCATTGTTTATTGTTTAAGCAATCTTTAATCTGTTTGCAAAAAGGATATATGTACAATGGATGTTATTCCTTTTGTCATATTCACCATGCATCTACTCATCATTATATATCCCCTTTGTCTGGTATACAGTTTGATTGCCTTTGATATGTAGTATGTTATTACTCCAAGCCTAATGGAATTCCTCTGTAGATAGTTTTTTGTCCTCTCCCTTTATTTCCTGGTCTTGCTGATCCACCTACTCAAACCAATTCAATCCGTTTATATTCTAATGGGTACTAGGGTTACACCTGCACCAATTCAGGTGTGACTTCTAGTGTTAACATTTTTGGTGTCGTTTTCAGGGATGACAATGAAGACACCTTCCTTGGGTGAACTATGATGCTTAGATATAGCTTTGGATGGTGAAATAAAGCTAGACACTTTTAGACTCCTTATCTTTCACCATGGAGACTCCACTTTTCACAGATATATTGAAGACTCCATTGTTTTTAAAGGGACAAGATCCTAGCTCAAAGGTATGATTTATGTGATTTTTCAAAGATAATTGGTTTTCAAAATCCAGTTCCTAGTAGAGGAGAAGATTGGGAAGTACCAGCTAAACTCTTGCTAGATTTCCATGATTTTATTCATCGACTTCATATTGTGCATGAGGATGTTCAGATCAAGATTTTCAGGTACTCATTAGAGGGAATAGCTCATCTCTGGTGAGGATATCTTCCAGTTTCTAGTATCAACTCTTTGACATGTTTTCATGTTGCTTTTAATTTGTTTTGTAAGGAGTATTTTTTTGCTAAACATCCTTATGAAAAATGTTGTGATGAGTTTTCTTTACTTTGTAAATATTTTTCTTGTTATGAAAAGCATACTTATGATGGAGAATTTTCCATAGAATAAAGTACTTTTCATGATGATCAAGAGGTTTTGAATGATCTTCATAATGATAACAATACCGTAGATACATTTGATATTCTATTAAATGCATCTATTGTTTTAAATTTTCATGAAATACAACATGTTTCTTTTGAGTATTCAGATGCTAAAAAACCCATGTACACATCGACATATGATGTTTGTCATGAAGAAATTAATGTACAAGAAACAGTTCATCACCATCTTCCATAGATTCCTAGTGATCTTCATTATGATATGCCTTCACAAGAAAATGGACTAGAAGTAGATAGACATGTCTCTGATACACTACTTGTTGACAACTCTCATTTTCAGCTTGATTATTATGAATGTAAAAATGAGTTAGTCCCAACTATAGATCTTGAGATCCCATTTTATATTCACCCATATTCACTGGAAATTGGTGAAAAGAGTGGAAATATATTGCAACAGTTTTCAAGCCAACCCATGCTTGAATTAGCCAAATAGGATTTCATTGATGAGTCACAAGAAGTTTTGTATGAATTTCAAGATCCAATTTCTATTTATATGGAGATGTTTTGCAACAATAGATTTTCAATTGTTGTCATCATAAAAACAAAGTTCCTGGATTGTAAGTATGATTTTTCAAGGAAGTATGTGTGCTTGTCAATATGTCTCTATTGTTACTTCGTGCTCATTTGCAGAGATGAGGATGAAGATCATTCAGTCACAAAGTTATTTGTATGGTTACCGAGGAAATTTGTATATATTTGAAGGTTCAATTTTTCAGCAGTTAGAAGTAGGTAGTGTACATAAATAATCTCACTTCATGAGCATTTGCTTTCTAGTTAGGATTTGGTTTGCAGTTTTTCGCTTGTTTTTTTTTTAGTTTTCAATAATGAGAAAAGTGCTCTCAAGGAATGAACAAATCTCAAGGCATAGACATAGTACAGATTGCCGAGATGGAATGGATAAGGCACTGAAACTGCATGTTCTTAGAGCCTCACAGGGATGTCTCCATCCCCCGTGGAGCCAGATGTTAGCACATAGAATTGTAGGGGGTCAAAAAGTGTTCTCATGAGTACCTCATGCATTCATTTTTCATCATTGCAGTTAGGAAGAATGTCAAAGGGGATTTTATGGTTTTCAATGCCCTCATTTAATTAATTTTTCAAGGATTATGTCCTAGAGTTTCCAATAGTCTCCTTGAAGTGTGTCATTGATTTTGAATTTGGCACTGCAAACTTGGCGTTGCGAATTGGTGCTACAGACTGACTAAAGAGGATCATTGAGTTTGGATAAATTGCAAACATATCAGATCAAGTCTACAGGAATCAACATCAAAACCATGTTTATCACGTACTTCTTGATGGTTTTCACATTGTTCAAAGGTTGAAAGAGGGGTTTATGTTGCCTTATGCACTGATGCTACAAATTGTTCAAGATTATTTTCTTCCAACTTTTAAATCCTTTCCCATGGTGCCCTGAATTCTTCTCACCAGTCCAGACTATTACCTTGACCTCAATACATCTTCTCCTCTGCAAATAAGTCATATGTCCCACTAAAAACCTTAGGGCCATGAACTAGTTATTTAACTCTGCATCATTAATGTGCATTGTGAACTAGGTGCTGCGAACCCTTTGTTCCAGGATTGTTCAAACCCTTTTTTTCTGCATCATTTGGAAGTGTAATATTAAGAAATTGAATGATACCCTTATCAAAACTAAGGTGTGTGTTCAATCATTTACAGAACCTAGCCTAAAATTGCATACTTCATTAGTGTTTCAAATTGATATCTACGCTGTTGAAACCTTGTTATTAGCAAGAAGCTTCAATTGTCTTCCTTTCATTACAAATATCAATGGTTGTTCCATTATCTTTTCTATTTGGAGTGTGCTCTATATTATACCATTGATGTGCATAGAGTGATGTATACAAATATTTGACAAGGTGAGCTTTAGAATTATTTTTTTTCATTGAAATCCTATTTCCTGTGTACTCTGTTTTCACACACCACTGTCATAAAAAATTACAGAAAGCAACCGAGCAGTGATTATACATGTTGGCCAAGGTTTCTACCAGAAGAAGCTCTAGAATTAAGAGATGAAGGCATTGAGCCTCCATAAACAACATCAATTTTGGTCAAAGTTCTTGTTTCATGCACTTTACAACATTTTTGGTGATGCCTATGATTTTTAAACCATGATTAACATCTTTGGTGTTTTCCTCTTGTCATGTATTAAGATAATGATGCTTTTACAAAATTTTTGGGAACTTGATATAGTTTTGGGATGTTAAAAACTTTGGTAAAGTGAAACATGTTTCTACAGGAAAGTTCGCAATGCATGAACTCATTAGCGTTGCAAACTGGTATTTATGATAGTTTGTAAGCAATTAGCACAGAGCAAAGTATTGTTTTGATCATAAATTTTGAATGCTAATCTGTGTTCCTATGAAATTTTGTGTGGAGGAAAAACATGATGTTTTTGACTTGCTGACATAAAATCATTCTGACTCAGTTCGTATTTTGGGAGAAAAATAAGAATCATCATCTACAAGAAATTTCACAGCGCATGTTGTCAAAGGCGCTGTGAACTCTAACAGTCTAACAAATTCGAGCTATGGGAGGGCTGCCAGCTGTCAGGGAAGGTTAAAATGGTTTCCTAGGAGTTAGTTGGACATGAGGGACATGTGTTCCATCTCAATATCAAACAACATGACCTATTTCAAAAGGCATTTAACTCAATAGACAAGATCCCAAAAAATAGGAGATAGACAAGATCCCAATAATTTACATCATTTTGCATGCGAGCTGGTTCTTATTTTTATCTTTGAATATATTTCATTGCTTTGAGTTTGACACCTTCAATATTCAGAAAAATATAGATTAAAATTACTGATTCGAGACTATAACAAAGATCCTTCTGGCCACTTGAATTTCAACACTTTAAATTCAAGACTATAGAAAAGCTATTTCATATTCCTTTTTGCCACAATTTAATTTTAAAGGGGAGACTTTGAATTTTGACAAAGATGAAGTTTTATGCATCAGTTTTTTTTCTAGAAGTTAGGTTTAAATGCATCATTATTTAACCAATCCACTACTATGACATTCATAGAATTTAGGTTTCAATGCATCATTATTTAACCAATTCATTACTATGGCATTCATATAGTTGAAGTTTGGTTTTAAAGATTGCCAGGTGAGGCCATGTCGCTATACCCTACTTTTATCTGAATATGGTAGAATAATACTTGAAGGGATGCTATGTTCGTCTTAGTGCAAACCTTGTTCTCAACCTTCATATTTTCTGGGATGTAGTTAGTAGGTCTGCTAAATATATAAGCTAAAGTGTTGTTCATGGAAGGATTGGTAGAAATATTGCACTATGTTATCTCGATACATCCTCAGAATGACCGATTATAATGAATTTCTTGGAGGTCAACTTCATTTATAGGTGTTCTTTGACTGATAGGAATCACATAATATTTTCTAGCATGAATATTTTGTCCCTGTCACTAATTTTATTATAGACCTTAACAACATTCTATGTAAATAAATCATGCTTATAAATAAGCTTATTTAAAATGTATTCATCAACCAACTAGAGGAATGAAATAAGAAAAAAAAACATTCCTCTGTAATATCTTTCCTGCCAGCAGTTCTAAAATACAACCAAACCCCAAAATTCCAAAAGACTCTGACTGTCGTTGGCCTTTGAAAGTCTAGTAGTGGCACCCGACGTCAATCCAAAAAATTGGATCATTTCACCGCAAACCTGCAATATTGGCAACTGCTTCCTTCATCCACAAACACAAATTTAATGAAAATTTACATCATCATTGTCTCCATATGCCTGAGATTCGAAAATGCTACCAAATACTTGTGATCTGTAAGGGCAGAGTGCTTTTGCTCGAAAGGGGTGTTACACATTATTTTTGTCATCCCTATGACCCTTAATGATGTAAACCTATCTGTTGCCTTTAGAGGGGTCAATGGCCTGAGTTCGTGAAGAGAGAAGGGAGAAGAACTTTTCCTGAGAAAAGAAGTTGCATTTTCCTTTGTAAAAACCCTATAAAAAAGGAAGTTCCCAGGTTGCTATAGAGGCAGGGTGCGAGAATGCCCGATTCTCACAGGTTGCACCATAGATGGGTTGCGAGAGGTTCGCAGGTTGCTCTATAGGCAGGGTACGAGAATGCTTACACGTGGGAAAAATGAGTGTTTTCTCGAATCTTCTAGAAGGAGAAACTTCCATGGTGAGGTGGCATCCGAATGGTTTGGATCTTACCCGCTTTCATGATTTAGTGGGATCATCCTAACCTCCCCACCTTATCCTCTTCAACTTATAAAAGGAGAGGAGCTCTCATGGAGAAAGTTAGCTTTGGAGCTTTTGGGATTAGGTAAGTTGGATTTGGCTTGGAATTATTAGCTTGGTTGGAGTGTCTTTGAGTTTTTCCTTTGTCAAGATATATTGTGAATATTATCATATCTATGCTCTCAAAATTCTTGGAGTGGAAGTGCGTGGGGAATGAATGATAGTTGGAAGGGACCTTATGACATCAAGACCATGGTTGTAATCTCTCTTTCACATTTAATATGATACAATAACATGATTCTTTCTTATAAAGCTTGTTGTGTTTCATTGTATGATTCCTTGATCACATACATAGGTTTATATTGAATTTACGTTATTACTATCACTTTGTTTGGTTGCATTATTTTGCAGGTTCATCATTGTATGAGCGTTATAATGAAGCTAGGATGGCGATGGCGAGAGGAAGCGACGTTTAAATGGTATGTCACCTATCCCTCTTTAGTTAGTAAATTCAATATCTAAAACTTAAGGAAAGTGTCATGTTCTGGTGTGTTTTTTTCTAGATCCAAGTGGATCTAGGGAGATCTGTTAGTGTCTGCACCTACTGATTTATCCGATAACAAAATTGGCAACCATACTGGGGAATGGATTGTTTCCTAGTTAGTCTAGTTTCCCTTCCTTTGATTGCTTGTTTTTTGGTTTCTGAGTTTGTGGGACATCCATCCAGACTCTCTGGATCTAGAAGTTCACTTAGATTCCCTGTCCTTTTTCAAAATTTTCTTTTATTACAGACATTCTCGACTGTACCTCTCTACAGCCTACGAAAACCATTGATTTTTGCACCCTGCTGTTAGATCCAATGCGATCTTCTTGCACCCTACCAATGTCTAGCCTGCAAGAATGCCTAATTCTTGCATTGTACTTCACTACTAGGCTGTGAACTTGTTTGTAAACTTTTTGGATTGGGTCTTGTCATCTTTTGATGACCTAGTTTTGCTTTGATCAGCTGGATTGAGATTTTGGACCCTATATTGATCTGTTTACAGTCTGTTTGACATTTTTTGAGTTGCTTTTATCCATCTTTGATTTGTTTGGTTTTGAAGGATTAGCCTCTTGCTCTGAGTGTCTTTCAATTACAAAGTGTGTGTTTTATTTAGGATTGTTTAGGGAAAGATCAGATTTCTTCTGAATAGTTTGCTTTAAAAGAAAACTTTTAGTTTGGGTTTCTTTGTTTTAAGAAAGTTAATTATTTCTTTTAGTGAAATTTTTGAAACAAAAAGATTTAATTTCTCGCTTTATATTAGATTGGGGGCATCCTTGCATTTGAAGTGGAAAA
>ML793176.1:417623-428006 GCA_009831015.1 Picea engelmannii
ATATATATATATATATCACAAATTACAATATATTATTAATATCACACAATTATACATAATATATCTACATATGATAATATATCAACATTATATACTAACACTACATATAGGCTGCTCGAAATGTGTGTATTTTAAGATGCTGACAATGGTGACAAATCTGTTCCAAAATTTTCATTTTATAACTCTAATCCAAAATTTCCATTTCCGATCCAAAATTTTATAATTTCTCTTTCATATAATTTTTTTTACTTATAAGTATGTTATAGGTTCATAAGCATGTAGCTTTGAGTGTCTCGGATCAAGTTTTAGCATCAACATTCTGAGGAGTTGTATAGTTAACATGTAATCTTAAGTAATTTACATACTAATAATTGTATTTCTTTGTCTTGTTAAGGAGCTCATACTATAGGACTTTATGTCTTGTCTTTGTAATCTTAAGTGTTTTTTCCTTATATTCGCCGAAGTGAGCCTTGTTTTGTCCTATTTAAAAAGACAAACTCTGAAAACTTCTTGAAAGATCGCGGCTTTTCAAAGGTATTAATTTCTTTAGCGAACAACCTTTTTGGCTATAGCTGTTGTTGTTACTTGTTTTCTCCATTACAAGTCATGGCACGGTGAGGTGAAATACATTAACTTCTCTGGATGCACAATTAGGTGAGATACATTCTATGCCAATAAATCAAGCTTCCATATTTCTATGATAACAATATCGAGAGTATTTAGTCATGCATATGGAAGTAGGGGATTTTGTGAGGGTTGAAAACTCAAATACCAACAAAACCCCAAAAAGCCAACTTATTAAAACATATACCATTATGCCACACAAGTTTGTAATAAGACCTTATATATATTGGTGTGAATTACATAAACAAAAATATTTCCTTTTGTTCTAAACTTTTTAATAATCAAAACATTACAAGGTAAAGCCAACTTTACAATATTGGTAAGCATAAAAGATTTTAAATTTTATATCAAAATAACTATTTGTTTTTGCATAACTTTGACGAAATTTAATAATCATAACCTATATTACTATAAAGTCCAGGAAAATTCAACTCTATATAATAATATAAAAATTTAATAGCTATGAGAACACAAGCTAGGGAGAGAAGTTTTCATTCAAACTTTCCAGTGAAACTTCAGATCAAACTATTGATATGATTGTTTGACCTTTGTGTGTTCTTAATTTTTCATTATTTGCGTGCTTGTCCTGGTGGAGAGTGAATTCTTGAAATCTTTCGTAGTAAGGTCCTCCATTTTTTTAATATACACCACCTCCCTTCATTTACATCTTATTGGAGTGGAAATAGAGGATGCATACCTACAGAGTCCCTTCCAGTGGAAACCAACGTCAACAATAAGCTCTGATCAAGTTATGCTTTTATTTGATCATGGATTGAATAGTTAGATTTAATATAATTGCATTTTTAAAATTTTTCAGAATATACATACTATTTTGTCCTCATTTGATGTTGGGAGTGTAGGGAAATTAATCAGTATCAACGGATAAATTAATGAAATTAACGGTGGATGCACGATGGATGAATTGATGGTATTAACAATGAATTCATCTTGTGCTTCCTCTCTACCTCTGCGGGTAGGTAGTGCACATTCTCGTGGTTTCCTCCCTTCTTGCAAACCCGCTAGGACATAGACATACTTCTGAGTTAAATAGTACCTATAGTAAGAATGGTTGATGTTACACCTATCATACCTATTTTGGAGTTTTAGATCAGAGTTTAAACTTAACTACACACACATTCTTTTGGTTTGCTTAAACGCGGAGTTCATTCGTAGAGATGGATTGATATCTCTAGCATTTAAATTGGCAGCCAATATACCTCCACCGACCTTTGATTTCGACCAATTGAATGCTCTCTTTTCTTTAAGGGTTTCTCACAAATCTTTATTGGCCATAAAATCTAAAAAAAATAGGCCCAATAGCTTATTATCCATACTACATATGATGGAATCTATGAATCCATGATAGAAGTGAGAATTTGGCTTTAAATACACTACTCATTTTCAAGGAGAACTGCAAACATGGGTAAAATTCGGCTGTAAACTAAGTACGTTGATTACTCTGTGCTAACAATGTTAGGTTTCTTTGCTAATGGAAGGAATGTGGACTGTAGGATGCTTTGATAATGGCATGAACGTAGAATGGGGAGAAAAAAGCTTCGAAATATTGGACATGGTTTCTAAACAAGACAATAATATTTTTCATTTTCTTTGTTTGAATCCGAGAATATATTTCAATTTTCTTAGAATTTGTGTGATTTTGGGGTTTGTTTGAGTTTGTTTTTAATGATATGAATGGAGGACTTGTAAATTCATGTTGACCAATATTGTTTTGACTTTCTAAATTTAAAAAAAATATACAATGAGATACACACTTTGTGATATGTGAAACACATTTCCATGGGAAAAAACATGGTCTTTTTATATGCAAATTTGAGAAATGGAGAATGGAGGTTTTGAGGAAATGTTTTTAGGAAAAAAAACCATTTCACACAGGGATTTACACTGTTTCGCATGGATGCTTAAGAAAATATGTTGTGCATCGAGAGTTCACACATTGTTGTTGTTTTTTGATAGTGTAGAGACTACTATTCTGGTACAAAAGTAAGAAGGAATAGAGTGCCACAAGACCACTGCAACACAATCAATTACATGTATGAAACATAGGAAAGCCATAAAATGAATATAAGATATACTTATCCTAGACACATATATAAAATAACATATAAATTATACTTATTATTATATATACCACATATTTATGTTATTACATTTATACATATAATCACCCCCCCCCCCACACATATATATATCACAAATTACAATATATTATTAATATCACACAACTATACATAATATATTTACATATGATAATATATCAACATTATATACTAACACTACATATAGGCTGCTTGAAAAGTATTGCAGAGTAAATGTGTGTATTTTAAGATGCTGACAATGGTGACAAATCTGTTCCAAAATTTTCATTTTATAATTCTAATCCAAAATTTCCATTTCCGATCCAAAATTTTATAATTTCTCTTTCATGTAATTTTTTTTACTTATAAGTATGTTATAGGTTCATAAGCATGTAGCTTTCAGTGTCTCAGATCAAGTTTTAGCATCAACATTGTGAGAAGTTGTATAGTTAACATGTAATCTTAAGTAATTTACATACTAATAATTGTATTTCTTTGTCTTGTTAAGGAGCTCATACTATAGGACTTTATCACTGCAACGGGTTTTCAAACATAATTTTGAATTTTTCATCCTTGAGTCAAGTTGATCCCACTCTCGATCCTTCTTATGCCATGCAACTGCAACAAAATTGTCCCATCGATGTAGATACTAGTGTCATAGTAATCATGGATCCACTAACTCCCACACAATTTGATAATCTTTATTACCAGGATCTATAATATCATGAAGGGATATTCACTTCAGACGAAGTCCTATTCACTGGCTCTCTTTCTTCAAGTACTGTGAATAAATTTGCAGCGAGGACATCTTTTTTTCAAACTAATTTTGTTATTTCCATAACACATCTTGGTCGAACAACAATTGAGACGGGCAACTAAGGTGAAATAAGGAGAAATTTTTCTGCCTTCAATTCATAGTTTGATGTTACCTTCATTTCACTTATCATAGTGATTTCATATTTCTCTTTTGCTAACGTCTAAATACGATCTTTCAAATAGAATACACATTGATGGTGTGGCTGCAACTATGAATAAAAGAATTCACAAACTCATGATGAAGTATATGGAGACATATATGTTTAATATTAGGATTTGAGATCCATCTCCTAAATAGTTTTTGTGAGATTGTGATAAGTGTGTACTTTGATTTTTGACATCAACATTCTTTTATAATAATTAAAAAAAAAATTATGCTCATTCTTTTATAATAACTAAAAAAACGTTTATGCTCCTGAAAATGTTAGTGTGTATTTTTCATTATTGTATTGTTCTTGAAATCTACATTATGGACATCCTTCCATAGTATGTGCATTAAAATTTACCCAACTAGAATACACCTTTCTAATACCAATTAAGAAAAAAAAAAAAATCTCCTAACCTTTGAACAACATAACCATTCTAACATTTGAACAACATAACCACTCTAATTCAAGGGTATGTTAAACGTTATTTTTTGATTTATTTTATTTTCATAACAAATTATGATTTAATATGTGGGTAGCAAATAGCTTTAGATGATATATAGAATTAAAAAATGTACACATTTTTTTTATTTTTGCTATATAATTGGAAAAATTTATTAATCCATTCACTTACTTATATTATTTGTTTTTTCATCATCTATTTTCTCACTAAATATGATGGTCATAAAAACATATGTTACTATATATATATTTTTTTTATCATCTATTTTCTCATTAAATATGATGATCATAAAAACAAGTGTTATTTAATTTTTTTAGCGTTCTCTTCTCCCGATTAAAAGGTATGCTAGTTTCAATTGAACGTAACCTGTGGTAATCATGTCGAAGACATATTTAGTGTTAAGTTTTGTTGAAAACCTTTCAATTGATTGCCAGGTTTTCAAATACCACCTAACCAATACTAATTGTCAAATCAATGTATCCACTTGTCACATTTCATTTAAATCCTTTGCGGCCAGTCCAGTGTTCAATGATACTTATCGACATAATTACTATAGCCTGTGATACCAGAGCTGAGAAAATGGAGCCTGGAAGTAGAGCCTCTGTGATAAAATGCCCAAATTTTGACAAAAAATGAACAACCCGGATATTCAGCGGAACGAGCGATTTATGTTACTTGCCCAAAGCTTCTATGGCTGCCATGGCCGACTGTCTATCTGTATCTTGAGCTCAGATTTCTGATTGAGGGTCCCTCCCAGTTGTCAAATCCCTTGGTTCAAACTCCGCCTCTTTACGATGCTCGCCTTCACTGGCTTTCCTTAAACGGGATCGCACTGAGTTTGATCGGAGCTCCTCCACTGCTCACGACGGGAAAGTCCTTGTCCTGCTCCTCCAAAATGGGATCAAATGTACAGTGCAGAGCGTGTTTTTCATGCAAAGGAATCTTTGAATCTATTGAAGAATCTACCAAATGTTGTTTTTGAAGGAGATATGAATTGGGATGATAAGCTGGATGGTGCTCCTCCTCTTCCTGATTGATGTTCTGATGTTTGGGTGAAGCTTAGACCTGGTCAGGTCGGGTAATTCATTTGGTATTTTTATTGTATAGGCATTTTTATGTTGTTTAGTTTCCTTCATTGTCTTTACTATATTTTGAACTATTAATTTTCTGTAAGCGTTTTGCTTCTTACTTATTAGTGGTATTGATTTTTGTGTTTGGTAGGATGGCTGGACATATGATACTAAGTCTAATCAAATGCTAATTGGAAATCGTCTCTTGCAAAAGCGCTTGGATAGAATATTTTTCCATTTTCATGATTTTGAGATCGAGAGTATTGATATGATAGGGACAAACCCCATTCGTGGTCTTTCCCATAAAAAGGAGAAGAAAACCAGAGGACAGTCTCAAATTTTGACTCTTCCTGTGTTGCCAAGTGACCACTATGGTTTTCTTTTAAAGCTTAGACCAAAAAATTGACTGTTACCCAAGGAAAAGTTGTCTCGAAACTGAACCTCTACTTCTAAGGATTTCCTTTCAACATTCTGTGAGCTCAGTTACTCGATGAATTTTGAAGTAGACTTGAAGCATTTGACTGTTATAAGTTATCATATGCTTAAACTGTAATTTTTGCTGACAAGAAATGTGTGAAAAGTCTTTGCAATATACATTAGTTGTGTTTATTGTTGATGAAATATACGGCCAAAGTTAAGAGCACAATTGGAAAATCAAGCTAGTTATTACCTTTTAGACAACTTTGTTATATTATATGCCACTTTATGGACCAAGGAAATCGTGTCACCAGCATATGATGTTATAGATTTGCAGACAAGACTACTGTATATTGCTTTTTTTTTTCCCATTTTGATTGTTATGTTCATAGTTCCAGGGTGCAAGTTGTTTTGCTTCATAATGTTTTATCTTGTGCAATTTCGAGTATTTTCCGTGCTAAAATATGCTTTAAACTTGTTAGTTAGTAATAACTATCTGGCAAGTTACTGGAAAAAGATGTAATGGCTGTTGCCACCTATTTTGTTTGTGACTGGAAAAGAACCGTTACAATTCCAAGGCATGATTCTTTTACACTTGATAATACTTTATGGCTAGCTTATGTTATAAGAGACAGAACAGACCTTAATAATTCCAGGGAAACATACCATTACACAGTTTTTTGTGAAGATACATCTGACAACATCTTTAGCATTCTTCATGCTCAAATATTCTTTCAAGTCAAAAGTTAGATTATTGTTAATTGTGTTGTAAGTAAATGTAAAAAGATGCATGGGACTTCTTTTGCTTACATGAGATACTATTAAACTTGGATTTACTATTTGTGTTTGGAAAGGACTTCTTTAATCCTATAAATTTGACCTCTATTGCCCTATTTGAACGTTTGACATATTTTATATGGTAAATTTGTTGCCTTGTATATGTATTCAATATCCCTTGTTTGAAACTACATAAGCATGAACTTGCTCTCCACTGCCTAATTGACGAGTGGGATTTTTTTATTTTATTTTATATATATGTTTAATTTTTATTGTAAATTTTTTTATTCATATATTATTTTGCTTATAGGATGTCCGTTGTGTTATGGTTTAATTGTAAGTTAAATATTTTATTATAATTAAGTAAGTATATATTTTAGAGATAAAATGAAAATTTGATAAAGAAATTTATAATTAATGATGAGGAAAAATTGTTATTAGTCCTTGCAGAAGACGTAAGGGGCTTCTTCTTATGGCACTGCTAGATAGAAAGCCAACATCATTCTTAGATCAAGTTGTCTCTTGTGGTGGAATATACCCCGAAACCAGACTCGCTTCAATTTGAACATGCCTTCTTCATCCACAATTTGGGATGACATATCTACAAGACTTAGAGGACACAATCACAATTTGGGATGACATATCTACAAGACTTAGAGGACACAATCTGAGAACAAGGTTTGTCAATAATCTCTACCATGTCCTCACAAGCACAGGCTCTTGTTCCTTCATCGACACCCACAATCTGAACATGATGACATCTTTACCAAGCCCTAGATTGGAAAATCCAGCATAAGCACACCTGCATGCCCATTGATGACTGGCTGTATGCTAACACGGATGACGACGAAGATTATCCAAAGGAAGAAGTAGGGATTTAACATCAATTTGCTAGCAATTTTGAAGTCTGTGCAGAGAGATTGCATATCTTTTAGCTTTTTCTTCGTCTTCTTCTTGTATTGACCAATTGTGAGTCCATTGTTTGGAATGAGAAAAATAGTGTTATTTATAGTCATAACACTATCATGACCCGAGAACAATGGGGGTGTTGATGGCGGGGTTTATTGTTATTTTTATTTTTTTTAACCCGAGAACAATGGGGTGTTGATGGCTGGGTTTATTGTTATTTTTATTTTTTTTAAGAAATTTAATTTAATTCAATTTTTTTGTTTAGTGTTTCAACTAAAATAATATATAGTTTTTTAGTGTTTTAACTAAAATAATATATAGTTTATATTTGAAGAAAAATGTTTCAATACAATTAGTTGATTACCAGTCTTCTCTTAAAAACATAATAAACTTCAATAAATGATTATAAATATCACTATTTTTAATATAATATTACTAAAATTTCTCTCAATAAATAATTATAAGTACCATTATTTTAAATATAATATTATTAAAATTTCTTTCTGAAAAAATGATTATAAGTATCACTATTTTTAATAATATAACATTATTACAATTTCTTTCTCATGTATCAATCTCCTTACCTTACTTGAATCTCATTCTTTTTTAAATTACAAAAAAATCTTTCTCATGTAGCAATCGTCTAACAATGGTTGTTGTTTATGATTTGTGATAAAATTTCGGATTGACATTGCTCTGAATTTTTTATTCCAAGTTGTGAATGCTTTTATAGAATTTAAAAATTATATAAAATAAACTATGTTATGAAATTTTTTTAAGGTAACATTGTATTGAGATTTGTTGATAATGTTGATGCATGAATTTTATTGATAATGAGATTTATTGATAATGTTAATGCATGAATTTTTTGGAAATACACTGTGTAGTATATTTAGAAACATCCAACTAACCCATCATCTATTATACTAAGACATAAAGGCTTTATATAAATTAAGTAAAGCAAATGTTTTTTTATTTATTAACAATGTTAAATTCATCTTAATTTTATATTCTATATATTTGAAATCAAATCTATATATATTATTCTGTGTAATCTTCATTGATTTGTATCAGAAGATTTTGTTGATAATGTTATAACAGTTTGTGTGTTATATTGTGTATTTTAAATTGAGTAACTGGTTGATTAGATAATCTATGTGATTTTAATGTGAGTTCAAGGGAGAGTAAGTTTTTATTGTTAGTCCAACAAAAGAGCGCAGAGGAGGCTAAGTAAGAAATATTTGTTTTTGAAAATTTTGAGTTAGAGTGAATTCATGCTTATGATTAAGTTTGTGAGTATTGAATTAAATGGTTTATAAATTAGAATAAGTTCAGGAAAAGAAGTTGTGTGACTTCCCAAGCTAAATAACAAAGGTTAAAGTTGGGTAAGAATTATTTTCAAGGATTTTGAGAGTGAATTTGTGCTTTATATGATTTTGAATATGGAGGTCAACCATTTATAAAGTGTAATTTGGATAGGTTCAATTGTTATGGATAAGTAATCAAATTGACTTAAAGGTGGCCTTCTAAAAATAAATTGTGCGAGAGTTTATGTTCACTAAAGTTGATTGGAATACACTCAAATACAATACAATGTTCACTTGTTTATATTTGTAGAATTGTTCTTCTATGTAATAACTATGTTTTATTATGAAAAAATACAATTAAAAAATAAAGAGTGATCCCCCATCACTTTAGGTATAAAATCTGTATGGAATTTTGAATTCATTAATGTTTTATTAGAGATTGTGTCTTTATAGCATCCAACAGTTAAGGTAAATTAAATTAAAATAAATATGTACAAATCAAAATGACATAAATGATGTCTCTTGGTGAATCTTATAGTTGAAACATCTCTTTTTATATAGCATTTTCAATGAATATTATTTTGTCTAATTACTTAAAAATTTCAAATCTAAAATTTTATAGGCATATCTTACAATTTGAATAATTTAAAAAATATTAAAATATTAAAAAATATAGAAACCTATATAGGGTTGGAAGTCATGGTTTGCTTGTTTTATGGTTTTAAATTAAGTTTATATCATCATTTTATAAATATGTGTGTGACTTTAAGGCACCATTAAGATAAAAAAAAAAAATCTAAACTATACAAGTGTATTTTTAGTTTTTTAACTTCTTAATCCATGAATGTAAATATTACTATTAAATTTTTTATTCACTAAATGAGATGAGGCCAAAACTTATTACTTTTAAATTCCATCATCATCAATTTTTTCATTATAATTTTTAAAATAAAATCATAGCTTAAAAATAATAGATGTACTTATAGAATTTAACCTAGAATATATATCAAGTTCTTGAGTCTACTGGGATTTACATACTCTTTTTTCAAAACTTATAAAATTTTCACCAATTTGAAAGTTGTTGTAAGTGGTTCTCATCAAAATAATGAATTAACTTTAAATAACATCATTTTACTTACAATATGTATATGATTCTCATTAACAACATTAGTGTTAAAACTTCCCTTAAATTACTTCGACATTCTCATTCACCCGCTTAGAAAATATGCTAGTTTAAATTGAATGCACTACTCATCTAAATTTGCGTGGTAATTTATGAAGTTAAATTTATAAAAGAATGCTAACCAACATACCGAACTCAAGACGTGGCGTGAAGAGAGTCCATATTTCACACTTCATATGAAACGTGCCTTCTCAATATGAAACGTGTGTGGTAATGGGATATAGGTATAATTATTATTTATGTTTTTAAATTGAACTCACTAAATTGAACTCACGACCTGGGTACTAAGAAGTTATGAACATTAAATATGACTCATTGATTTGGGAAAAGGACTAAGAATATGTCAACATCTTCAATACCTAACTATCACATTAGGATTTCCATCTAACATGCCTCCAGAAGGATAAGTCCCTCTAAGTGAAAAAAAGAACCAACATAATTTCAAGGATCAAATTACACATTTCAGCTATAGAAAGCACCATTAAAAGTAATATATATAAACTTTTAATTGATATATATATATATATATATATATATATATATATATATATATATATATATATATATATATATAT
>ML793176.1:443643-459210 GCA_009831015.1 Picea engelmannii
GTAAAGCTCTCGGCTCTCTGCAGATGGAAAAACAACAGTTACCCGCATCCATTCCCTCCTCCTGCCGAATGGTGCGCACATCCCCCTCTTCCCTTCCCTTATTCCTCCCTGCCAACTCACGCATTCACTCCTCAACCACCCCCCGTCCTCTGTCCTTCGTTCCTCATTAAAAATTTTATCCTCTCGGGATTTCTGGGCTTCTCGCCCTGCATACGCCACCCTTTGCAGCATACGCAATCCCTGTTATCTCATTTTTTTATTTATCTCTTAAATTTATGTCACAATTCATTAAATGAAATCTTCAGTTTGATTATTACTCAATTAATCACACTTATTTTCTTTAACTAATTTTTCTTTGTAATCTTTAATCATTTATTTAATTAGGGTCGTTACACATCAAAAGGTGTCAACAGATAAAGGCCGGTAGAGTTGGATAGCTTGTATTAAGAGTTCTCCAATTCTTAAAGAAATCAAGGATAGTAGAACAGGTCCATAAACCCCGAAGAGTTAAAATGAAGCCTTTTAGTTGAAGATTGTCCCAAGAAAACACTTTATTTTTCCACTTTTTCATTGAAAATAGATAATATAAATATTCTGGAAATCACAATTTTTTATTGTTTAAATTACATTTTTGAATTCAGAAATAAATTTAGAGTATTGAATAATTTTTGGGACACTAAAATTATACAAAATTAACCACTCAAATCTACAAATCCAACAAATTTTAACAAAATTGAACAAAAATGATCACCAAAAAATAATAAAAAACTTAAAACAATTATACTACATTAAAAAAATTCCAATTTTAACTCTGAATCTCCTCCATATATGCATCATTATTTCATCGTGCGGAAGCATTTTTAAGTTTGATGTCATAGGCCAGGATAAGCCGCACTTTTAAGTTTGATGTCATAGGCCAGGATTGGAAGTATGGTTAATTTCTTAAGTTTGATGTCACAGGCATGATCGAAGTCAAATAAAAATATAATTTTTAAAATTTCATATCCTGCGAAATCTGCCGATTTTGTTATTCTTAACAATATGCTTATCCATTATAAATAAATTTTAACTTTTACTATATTTTATGGTAAGAAAGGAAATTCATTTAATATCATAAAAAAAATTATTAATAAAAAATTTGAACAAATTTTATTTTATGGTAAGAAAGGAAATTCATTTAATATCATAAAAAAATTATTAATAAAAAATTTGAACAAATTTTAATTTTAACCATCATGAAAATCTGTTGAACCTAACTTTTAATTTTATAAAAAAAATGAAAATCTCCCATCATGAAAATAAATTTTAATTTTATTATTTAAATAACATTAATATTTTTATGATATTTAAATAATATTAATGATTTTAATATCACTTAGAAAAAAAGACTATAACATTCTTCACTTTTTTTTTTATCATTATGTCATATTATTTTATTATTTTAGTAACTTCAATTAAAATTAAAAAATATTTATTTTAGAAGTGCAATGTACATCATAATTTATAAATTGAAAAGTAATAAAAGAAGTATTAAGATTGATTATCATAATTTATAAATTGAAAAGTAATAAAAGAAGTATTAAGATTGATTAGTAAGAATTTATTTTTTGTTTTTTTAAATAAAAAGGAAGGAGGAAGATTGAATATCAAGTATACTCATACTTTAATTGCTTAACTAATATGTTAGAGATATTATTTTATTATGTTTTCTTTTATTAGTATAATGATCATAGTATATTGGAGCTTGTTTGTTATTATGAATTACTTTTCTTAAATTGAGTTTTGAATTTTGATTATTTTATACAAGAGAATCGTCTAAAACCAATAGCATTAGTGGAATTTGACTTTAAAAATCGAAGGACATCACGATATCATTTAATATAATATTTCTAGGTGCAACCACAAGTTCAGTGAAAAACTTCTTGCTTTCCACCATTAGATTCAATCTCTTTGGACACACAAATACACACACACACACATATGAGAACCTTCATAATTCCAGGGATCCTTGAGGTGCAAACCTTTGTTCAAGTTTTTTTAATCTAAAAAAATTTTCATCTCAAGGGACTTATCCAGAATTAAGATGACTGTGAGCTGACTACATTTTTTAAATGCCACCTATCAACTCCATACTGAGTAGAAACACCTACAGGTGGAATAAGTTTTTTTTTTACTTTCAATTTATTTATTTTATTTTTGTTCCACATTGTAATATTTTTTGTTATTAATATTTTTTTTTAAATGTAATGTGTTAACTCCATGTTGAATACAAAAGGAATTACACATCTCCCTAATACTTAATTGTACAAATCACCTTTCCCTTTTGAATGAGATTATAACAAAATTTATGCAATATACTTTGTGGATGCGTTAGAAATTTAAATAAATTGTGTATATGTATTTGATTAATTTCATGTCAATAACATTAATTTTGGTCTTTGGTTTACATGGAATTTATTATCTCTAGGGTAGAGAGGTGCATATACAACCTAGGTAAATGTATTACATCAATAACATTATTAAATTAAATTGAAAAAAAAATAAAAATTAGTAGAACATAATAATAAAAAAGTGAAAAAAAAACACAATTGTTATAAAATTTAATAACAAAATAAATCCCATAACTTTTAAGCATGAGAGAATTACATTTATATTTATGTTTCTTTTGATCCCTTTTAATTCTTATTAAATCCAAGTTAAAATGGATCTATGCTTAAGCTTAGTTTGATTAATACCTAGATTTATTATGTTATTTATGTGATAGAGTAACTTTTAGATTTTATTAGTTAAAAAGTAATGAAGATTTGCTAAATTAGATAGTAGGAGATTGATATTTTACTAAACTATATTTAACATCAGACTACTATCAAGTGTGCAAGAGGGAATATAATTCCAAGAAGACAATGTTTTTATGAGTGGTTGGTTATGCACTTTGGACTCACCAATGCTCTAGCAACTTTTGTGAGACTAATCAATGATTTCTTCCACACTCATTCGAGACACTTTGTAATTAATACCTTTATAATATTTCGATTTTTAGCTATAGTTGAGAGGAGTATATACAACATATCTTCCAAGTGCTAGACATTTTTTGCACACAAATAAACTTTAGGTAAAACAAAAGAAACTGGTTTTTAGTTAGTAGTTTATTTTATATCTTAGGTTTTTTATCGTAATTATCAATATTCAACCAGATCTAAGTAATGTGTAGGCCCTCTTGGAGTGGATGTTACCACACTTTATAATGGAACTCAAGAGTTTCCTTAGGGTGTCAACTTATATTGCAAGTCTAATTTTCTCATTTGGCAAATTGTCTCGCCCCTTGCATCACTTATTTACCCAATGCCACTTTGATTGGACACCATAGGTTGAAAATACCTTTCAAAAGTTAAAAAAAAAGATAAGTTTAGAACCAATATTGCAAATTCCCAATTTCCAATAACCCTTTGAGGTTGAATGCAATGCCTCACACTATGCCATTGGAGCCATAATTAAACATATAGGTGACCCTATGGTATATAATTAAGAGATTTATTAGATTCCAAACTCAAGTATATCACTTATGATAAAGAGTTAAATTTATGTGGTATATAGTCTAAAGCATTAACACCATTATTTGTTGGGTAAAGAAACAATTTTGCACACAGATCATTATTTTTTGATATTTATATATTCTCAATCGAAGAATCAAGAGGAACACCATCTAAAGTGTGTAACCGATATTCAATAGTTCCATTTGGTTCTCAAGTACAAGAAGGGATGTATTAATGCTATGGAAGATCTGTTGAGTTGTCCACTTGTATGAAAAAAATGTAGAATCAACAGTTTGTGATTAAGTCCAATCATGAACAAGGTATTAGAGGTAGAAAGAAAGTTTGAAGTATTATCTTTCTCTCATATTTATAGAGAATACAACTCCAAATCATATCTTCTTTCCAAGGAAGCTTTGTCTCTACACGAGGGGATACATTCTAAGAAAGAGTTCAAAGATAGGTTCATCAAAAACTTTGAATATGGTCTTTATTGATCGAGGAAAAAGTACAATTGTTTAGAAGCTTGCTGAAAAGGGAAGATATTGATGGTTTTTGGCAGTTATGTTTTTGTTTGAGATAATTTGAATGTAGTTTTTGATTAATACCAAAAGGATGTCTTCTTTTGGGGGAAATGGAAGACTATAATATTGTTTTTTAAAAACACTTTGAAGACAATATTAGTAACCTGCTTTCTAGGTCTACTTGGTTGAATAATGTATATTTTGATTTCACTCTTGAAATATCACACACACACACACACACACACACACACACACACACAGAGATCTATAGGTTAGTTCAATTGCTTCAACTACCCATCCAATGCATGTTGTCGACTCAAAGGTCATAGGTTTCCTACTTAAATCTAGTGGTGTCCCTTAGGGATACCAACAATTATTGTAATTGGCACTTGAGCCACCCTTGATATAGTTATTGAGGGGAAGAGGGGTAGCCTTACAACCTTTTCCTTAGAAACACACACACACACACACACACACACACAAAACCATAATGGATAGTTTGGTTGGTCATACGGAGGTTGTGATATTGATTTGAGTTACTCAACCTTATTGTGGTTGACGATTAATATCATTCTCCAATTGAAAAACCAAGGAAGAGAGAGGAATCTGCAAGTTTCTCATTGTGGATTCTTAATACATGTAGAGGGTGAGGAAAATTTTAGCTAGTATGGTACCAACACCACTAAGGTGAGGTACCATTATTTACTCTAAATTTTTTTACTAATTAAAAATAGTTTTTAAAATTATATAAATTTATAATATCATAATAATATAATTCTTAAAACATTTTTTTTAAATATCTAATTTATATTTAAAAAATTAATTTTTCAAAACAATAAAATATTAAAACACTTAAATATATACAATGTATTTCATCATTTTAAACAAAAGAAGGGTTAGTTTAAACACATTATTGAATTAATAAATAAATGTTTAATAAAGTAAAATCAATTCAAATGTGATGAGGTATACCAACATTATTAAATAACAAGTAATAAATGTTTTATTAAATAAAATCAATTCAAATGTGATGAGTTATACCAACATTATTAAATAACAATTAATACAATAAGAAGTGTAATTAATAAAATTTTGAAAAAAAAACAACATAAATTTTGAAAGTAAAAACAATATTTTTACACACTATAAATTTATTTTTAAAATGTGTAAGATCATATTAATTAATGGTAATGGATATGAAATAATTTATATTGCCATTCCATAATTAGTACTATAATTGCTTCTAGATTTATATTGTAATCACTTCTATGTTAATTTGCTATTAATATTGTAATTGCTTCTAGATTTATATTGTAACCATTTCTATGTTAATTTGCTTTATTTTTTATTAGTTATTTTTTTAATAAAGTTTTTATAATTATAATGTACATGCATTAGTTTTTATTAATTATTTTTAAAATAAAGTTCTAATAATTTTTAATTTGTATTTACATTTAATTAAATTTTTGAAAAAATAAAAATTGTTTTTAAATTTTTAAAATTAGTTTTTATTTTAGTTTTAATTGGGGTTGTTAGTTGATTTGAGAAAATGGTCCATGTATACAATACATTTAACACAAAACAACTTTTCAATCAAGGGGCTATATTTAACACAAAACAATCTTTCAATCAATAGGCTATATTTTCCATTTGAAAAGTTTAATAAAGAGTATATTTCATTTGAGCCAACCATGTGTTGATCAGTTCATTTGGCTTTTCATTAACAATAATGACATTAGTAGTGGTAGTGGGTATTGTTGCAGGTCTGTCAACCATAGTAGATAGCTATTTTACCAAAGAAAACTAAGAAAAGGTGAAACAAATGTCAAATTGAAGATTGAATTATTTTCATTCTTGTCATTTTTGACTCACAACTTTGTACTCTATACTCATTCATAAATTGACCACTCTTTATGTCTTTTACTCATTTATAAATTGACCACTCTTTCTGTCTTTTACTCATTCATAAATTGACCACTCTTTCTGTCTTTTTTATTCATCTCTGAATTATTTATTCTATCAATCTATACTGTAAAACCATCATAACCAATAAAACTCATTCATAAATTGACTACCTTTTCTGTCTTTTTTTATACCCTACCACCAATCTATGATATGCAATCATCATAGTCAATAAGATTCCATAAATTGACTATTTACTCTATTGGTCCATGCTGTACAAGCATTATAGTCAATAAAACTTTATTGGTGCATGCTGTACAAGCATCACAGTCAATAAAACTCATTCAAAAATTGACCACCCTTTCTGTCTCTTTTTTTTTTTTTTGATCTCTGAACTATTTACTCTGCCGGTCCATGCTGTACACTCATCGTCGTCAACCGAACTCATTCATAAATTTGCCACACATCGGAAACCCAAATCATTTGTCGAAACACGCAAGTTGCTCGATAAAATAGAAAAGACCTTGACGTCATTCAAACTGTCCATTATTCTTTGTACTATTATAAATATTATAAATGATAAGTGGTAATGGTTGGTTAATAAAGAAAAGCGTGTCAAAAGGAAATAACACGAAAAATAACATGGTGTAATAAACATTTTTATATTTTGTTAATCTAGTGTATTTAGATATTAGTATGTATGTACTTTTTATTTATATTTATTAAATTTTTTTTTTTTTTTTGAATTATGATTTTCACAATGTAATTTTTATCAGTTTAAATAAAAAGATCAATTTGTTTTTTACATTGTAAGTTTTATATAATTAATTTACATTTTATTATAAAATTTATTCATTTGTTTATTAGTAAATGATGTTGTTTTATTTATAACAAATTATTATTTTTTAAACTTAAAAATTAATTATAAAATCTAAGAATAATATCATTGTTTTTACATTATTTTAAAATAATGTATATCAAATTAAGATCACATTAATTTCACATTTATAAATCATTCAATATTTAAAACTTAATATAAAGTAAATGTTACATATAAAGCTATAAAGTTATGTAAATTATTCTTTATTCTCAAAAACTTTTTTTCTTTACACATAATTAATTTCAATTTTTAATATAACAATATTATTTATCTAATCATAAATAATATTATTATTATTCTTATTGTTCAGGTGTTAAAATTAATGCATAGTTGCATGAGAACATTTTCAACATGTTTGAAATTAGTTGGGAACTTTTTTGGGAACTTGAGAGCTTTTTGAGAGTTTCAACATCAAGGGAATGGGAGCTTGGGAACCACAAGTAAACATTATTTCAAAAATTAGTTTAGTGAAAAAACTTAATAATACTCACTTTATGGTTGTGGATATGAAAAACTTTTAATGCATGTATGTTTTCCTTCAAGCCCAAACTAAACATAAAAATCAAATAAATCAAACCTATCCATGACAAGTATTTGCTCCACTGTGTAGTTGATATCAACCAACCATATCATTGACTTTTATTATATTTTCATATTAGAAGAGTAGTACAATTTTATTTTTTCCAATAAAAAAATAATAATGCTTTAAATTTACAAAGATGTTTGAAGTTTATATATGTAAAGTTTAATTTTAAAAAGATGTTAAAATTGTATATATGTATTTTTAATTTTGTTTCTCATTTTTTAATGGAATATTTATGGACACTAAAGTTTCAGTATTGTGTTAAATATATTCATATAATTATTAGGACAAATTAAATTAGTAATTTCAATATTGTACTTGTTGAAATAGGAGAAACATTGTCCTCCATTGACTTTCAATTTTATTGAATAAGATTTAAAATGCATCAATATTTCTATACATTGTAATCAAAAGTATCATTGCAATTTAAAATATTTTTTATATTTTTATAATATATATTATTGTCCCTCTCAACTTCAAGTTTCCTATAAATTTGGGAGAAACTTCTACTCTTTCCGGATACTCATATCCACGTTTTCACTTTTCAGAAACTAGTGCAACATAGAATTAATGAGATGATATTGAATAACTTTGACTTCAATTTTTAATATAACATCAAAATTTAATCATAAATATATAATATTATTATTGTCATTGTTTAAGTTAAAATTAATTATGTGGTATTAGACATAAATTTAGGGAGAACAAACATGGCACAAATTACACACATAACTTCACACTATTTTTCATTACTTAATGCTCAATATAAATACATTAACACTATAATTCTTAGATATAACTTCTTTTAATTTTAAGGATTTTTGTTGAGAAAATATCTCAATAACCTCCAATAAACCAAACCAAATTTACTATTGTAAGCAATATCTGTAACAACTATTATATTATACATTTCTAAAATAATATTTTAATATTAAGATTGAAATTAAAAGTATTTCACCATAAATTTTTTATATGTTGAAGATAGACAGAGCCATATTAAAGTTTCCAGTTCGCTATGTGACTTAATAAATTTATTCAATATAAGTAGCTTTGCTATTAATTTATATTAAAATTGAAATTAACAGTATTTCAACACTGAAAATATATGTTGAGCATGGACACATCCATAACCATATTAATAGAAAATATTAATGTTTCCAGTTCTATACAAATTTCAATTATCTCACTTTATATTATTTTAAATTACACATAACTAAATTATATTATAACATTTCTAACATATAAATATAAACAGTTTTATGACTAATTTTTATTAATATTTTAATATTAAAATTGAAATTAAAAATAATTCACATAAATTTTTTATATGTTTCATAGTAGATGGTAGGTTCATGTTATTCCCCTATAGGGAGAGCTTCTCCCATAGGTCCGGGTTCTTGACTATAAACAACAGAGCCATATTAAAGTTTCCATATTATAACATTTTTAAAATATAAATATAAATAGTTTTATGACTAATTTTTATTAATATTTTAATATTAAAATTAATTAAAAATATTTTACTATAAAATTTTTATAAATTTTATATGTTGAGGATAAATAGATCAATATTAAAGTTTCTGGTTCTCACTGTGAATTATGTAATTGACTTAATAAATTTATTCAATACAAACAAAACTTGACTACTAATTTATATTAATATTGTTATATTAGGGTTGAAATTAACATTATTTCAACACAAATATATGTTGAGCATCCACATAATCATATTAATGAAAAATATTAATATTTCCAGTTCTATACAAATTTCAATTGTTTCACTTTAAATTACATATAACTAAATTATATTATAACATTTTTAAAATATAAATATAACTAAATTATATTATAACATTTCTAAAATATAAATATAAACAATTTTATGACTATTTTTTAGTAATATTTTAATATTAAAATTAAAATTAAAAATATTTCACCATAACTTTTATAAGTTGAGGATAAACAAAACCATATTAATGTTTCCAGTTTTATGTGTCAATTATGTAATTGACTTAATAGATTTAACTCAATCTAAACAGCTTTACTACTAATTTATATTAATATTTTTATATTAAAATTGAAATTCACTAAAAAAAATATATGTTGACCCTGGATACAGCCATATTAATGAAAAATATTAATGTTTACAGTTCTCAATGTGAATTATGTAATCGACGTGATAGATTTTTTACCCTTTCAGAGTACTCACGAGATTTGAGATCAGCGTAATTTTCAACATTTCCCTTTGTCACAGTGACAACCATATTTATTATTGAATGAAGACTTTTGGTTGATCTTCGCTTAAACTACTTCAAAGAATTACAAATAACTCTTGGTACTCTTGATTTGAGATGTGTTTATCTTGATTTGAGATGTGTTTATCATTGAGAGGAACAAACTTGTTAAGCTGAAAGGTTTACAATTTATTGATAATGAGTACAATTAATCATTTTTTAATTTAAAATTCTAATTTGATGGTTAATAATTGAAAATGTTGGCATATTCTTAGTCCTTCCAAATCAATGAATGTGATTTCCTCTTAAATGATTAAACTTTGGATTTAGCACACTGACTATACTGACTGTAGAACGCTCATTTTTTGATTGTATGTTTCATTTTCTGACTGTGCATTTCATTTTCTGTCCACACCTTTCGGCCTTCATAGACTATGGTTTTGAGTGGCTGTGCTAATATATAATGATATTTAAAAAATCAAACAGTGGAATCGCAGGACAAAACAAATTCCTTCGAGTTAGAAAATGCACTAAAATTAGCTTCTAAGAAAATCCAACAATTTCATGTAAGCCCTGAAAAGCATTGAAATCAGCTTCTGAAAAATCCAACAGTTTCCCATCTACCAGACCCTGAGTGGATATAAAGCTACACTAAAGTCCCAAGGAGATTATTTTACCATAGGCGCAGATTGCGCTTTACCCTTCAAATTCCGGCATCCCAACTCTTTTCCGGTGCAGCTGTTGCATGTCACGAACAAAATCCTGCAAGTCTGTAAATGAAGACCCCTCTTTGTTCACAGCTATTTTAGCATGCTTCCTCAGCTCCTGAGCTTTCCTTCTCATGGTTTTTCCTTCTTCCTCCGCCAGGAGCATGGTCACTGCCCTTCTCACTTCCTCTTCATTTGGCACACTGTTCACACCCGCACATATCCTTATGGCAACCCCCAGGCGTTCTTCCAGAAGCTTTGAGTTATATGGCTGATCTGCAATCATGGGCCAGGTGATCATGGGGATTCCCATGCTCACGCTCTCCAGCGTAGAGTTCCACCCACAGTGACTGAGGAATGCACCGATGGAAGGATGCGAGAGAATGAGGAGCTGAGGCGCCCATCCCCATATAATTAGCCCTCTATCTCGGGTTCTCTCTTCGAATCCTTTTGGTAAACCCACTTCAGTAGCTTTCGGTTTGGGTTCAGTCTGAGGGCGTGTGATGGCCCAGACGAAAGCCTGCCCGCTGCCCTCTAAGCCCGTAGCCAGCGCACAGATTTGCTTGTCGTTCAGAATAAATTGGCTCCCTAAACACACAAACACGACGGATTGCGGCGGCCGAAAATACAACCACCGCAAGCATTCCTCCTCATCGATATCCGCCGCCTTTCCCCGATTGTTAATAATTCTTCGATCGATCACCGTATCGTCGAAAGCAGCGGGAGAGAGTATGGGACCTATGCTCCACACAGGTTTACTGGTCAGGCTCCTGATCTGATGGATCCCCGAGGAATCGAGCTCGTAAAACGTATTAATCAAGATGCCCCGACCTTCCATGCTCTGGTTAATGCTCTCCGTCACGAAAGCCCACCGGGGAAATGAATCGGGATCCCGCTGCGCCGGAGTCAAGTCCGATTTGCGCATCTTGAGGTCGAAGCTCAGTTCGGGGACGTCAAACAACTCGTCGTCTCCTTCCACGCTCTTCTGCGGCATGTAGTTAAACACGGAGTGCATGACCGACCAGGCGAACGCCCCGGCCGTGTAGAAAACCACGATGGGGATCCCGAACTTGTCGCCCGAGCGGTGAATCCATCCCGTAGTCATGTCGCCAATGATGCATGAGATTGCAGGAGGGTAATGAGGAATCTCCTTGGCACTCATTTGCTGCTCCAGCCATTCTTCGAAAGGCCCGGCTAGCTTGTGGGACGAATCGACAAGTTTCTCGAAGAAATTATAGGGAACGTTGTCGGAGCTTTCGACTCCCGGGGGCAGTCCCTCGACGGAAGGCATTGGTAGAATCACCAGGCGGATGTCCAGATTTGAACCCTGGAACTGAGGCTCGAGCCGTTTGGCGTTCCCGACAGTCGTTATATACGAAACGGTGAGGCCCTGTGAGGCCAGAAGCTTGGCCAGTTCCATGAATGGAATGAGATGGCCCTGCCCCATGAATGGAACGGCCACCACATGAGGCTTGCTTTCTTCCATAATCAATCCCGAGAAAACCACTGCAACAATAGCAACAGTTAATACACTAAATGGCAGAATTGCTCCTTGAAAATTGCAGGTTACGACCTTTGTTCATTTTAAGAGTTTGAAGATGCCAAGATGATAGATTTCTGACTGTGACGTTCAATTTCTTATAAGCCATAAATTTCGATTCTCATCTAATCTTCAATTGCCGATAGCGTAAAAGCAAATGCAGAGATACAATTTGAGGTGTTGCTTATAATTTTTAATTTCAAGGTAAAACTTGAACGCCTAAAGCTTTCAGCTACTCCATAAAATTAAACGTTAATCACTAAGACTAAGACTTAGACTTAGCTGGTTCAGAAAATAAATGCTAATCACTCACAATTAGCTAGCTATCATAGTAAATTTTAAATATGATCAAGTAAATGTAAAAAAAATAAACATGTAAACTGATGCATTTATAATAGTGAGGAAGTTAGTGGTTGAAATCACAACCATTAATTTATTGAGACGACTAAGAATATTTCATCAATATTTAATCTTGTCCATACAAAACTGATTAAGCACTAATAACCTATTAAATGTGTCCATTGTCAATAGATGTACCAGTTTGGGCTCAAAGATGAAAATGTTGAAAAAGTAAATGTAATAAAATATTACCCAAAATTTTTAATAACAATTATTTGATTAAAGTGTTGAAGAGGATAATCATCATTTCTTCTAACAAATTACTCTGGATTTAATTGACAGCATATATATATAAATGGATCTAATGGTTAAGAACATGTGTTTCCTCTTAGGAGATCAAATTGTTGGGTGGAGAGGGTAAAACTTTAGACATAATTATAAAATCAAAAGTTTTTGTTGACATCCATATAAAAAAAGTAATCTATGTATCCATATGGTGCATGCACATTGAGGATATTGATTGTTCACTTTTCTCTCAAACCATACAAAAATGAATGAAAGAGTGTGATGTTAGAGCATAATCCCTAATTCATAAGTTTGATGATTATGTTACCTTGACCTTATATTTCTTAAGAATCCCACTCAACTTCAAAAATGTTAATCCCAACATTAATGATACAAAGGATACATTTCCTTGATCTTGAGTTTGGGATGAGAGAGGGGGAACAATTGCTATGGGGCATTCTCAAAATATTTTCAAAGTATCACTACATTGATGTCAATGTTTCTAGAAACAAGAAGAAGAAAGTGAAAGAGAGTGATAGATAAATATGCACAGAAATGGGAGAAGGGGAATGATCATTTTAGAGAATACAGGAGTGAGGCATTGATGCTATTATAAATTGAATGAACAAAATCATAATTCTCTTTGTTGTAATCTCAATTTTAGGTTTTGTAATGTTGAAAAGGTTCATTTTGTGCAAGTTCATATTTAAACTTAATCAAGACAATACACGTTAGAAAATTTCATGAAGCTTAATAGAGTTTTTAATCCCAAACATAGTCATAAAATAGTTTTATGTGAAACAAAGAAAATATATGCATTGTCTTTATAACGAGCTTGACCAAACTTGTACAAGAAATTAAATCAATGAACTGAGAACAAGAGGATCACACACAGATGATGCTCACAAAACAAAACTTGATTCATCACGATAATTCCATTACAGTTATAGCTCAACAAAATGATGATATCAAACTCCTAACATTGTGTATCTCAAACCACCCACAAACTAAATCTGTGCTCTCGTAAAACAAACTACGAACAACATTCTAAATTTATAATTAATTCTAGAAGTTTCGACATTATTCTAACATTCCACCTTAATGGAGAAATGGATTTTATACAACTCCTAACTTTCTTCTAAAAAATTCAAACTTGAGTTTACAAAGATGCTTGGTAAATATAGCATCCACATTATCACTTGTATTACAAAAAATCAAATTAATTTCCTTTTATTCAATCTTCTTTCTCACGAAGTGGTGTTGTAGCTCGATGTGTTTTGATATTGCATGATATATTGGATTGTGTGCCAATTTGATAGAACTTTGATTATCACAATTGATGCATGATGAACTATTTTTCTCCTCTTCAACATCTGTAATAATTCTCTGTAACCAAACAACTTCACAGGTAGCACTGGTCAAGGCTTTATACTTAGATTATGTTGACGACAATGAAACATTTGGTTGTTTCTTGCTACTCCACGATACAACTCCTAATCCTATATGAAATGCACAGCCTGAGGTAGATATTTTATCATCAGGATTTCCTGCCCAATTTGAATCAGAAAAACCTGTTAGTTCAACATTAGATTCATCAGTATACATAATACCAAAATTTATTGTTTCTTTCAAGTATCATAGGACTTTCTTTGCAGCTTTCTAGTGGCTCTCATAAGGCTTAGCCATGAACTTACTAAGGATGTTAACTGAGTATGCAATGTCTAGTTTGGTAGTGGTGAGGTAGTTGAAACTTCCCACCAACTGATGATATAAAGTACCATTTGCCTCTTTAGTTCCATCATCACTGTATAAATTTTCATTTTGTTCTAAGGGAGTTGACATAGATTTACATTCACTCATGTTGAACTTTCTAAGAATTTATTTTGTGTATTTACTTTGAGTGATTAATGTCTTACCAGGCTCTCTCCAAACCTCAAGTCCTAAACAATAATGCAATTTGCCAAGATCTTTCATTTCAAATTCTTGAGACAACTGAATTTTAATCTCTTCAATTAACTTGCATGCACTGCCTGTAATAATGAAATCATCCACATATAAAGATATTAATGAAACATTTCCTTATTCATCTTTCTTAACATACAGGTTAGGATTATTTTTTCTTTTCACAAAATCATTATGATAAAAGAAGGTATCTATCTTTACATACTATGATCTCGATGCCTGTTTCAAACCATATAAGGCTTTCCTTAACCTATAGACTAGATGCTCCCGTTCCTGCTTGAAAAACCCTTTAGGCTTAACCAAATAAACATCTTCCTTTAAATCACCATTTAGAAAAGAATATTTGACATATAAATGATGTATTTTCAAATTATGTTTTGTAGCTAAGGCAATTGGTACTCTAATTGTATTCAATGTAGCTACCGGTGCAAAAGTATCATAGTAATAAATTCCCTCCTTTTGCAACTAATCTTGCCTTATATTTATCAATGTTACCATCTGCTTTAAATTTAGATTTATACAGCATTTGCTTCCAATAGGGACTTTGTTTTTAGGCAGTTCAACTAATTCCCATTTTTTATTTTTCATAAGAGATTCATATTCATCATTCATAGCATTTCTCCACTCTTCATGTTCTTTATCTTGATCATAGTTTAAAGGTTCTACAACATTCATTACATTGGACATCAATGCATAATATTTATACCTTATAAGTGGACGAGTTTGTCATGATGACCTCCTTGGTCCTTCACTGCTTTCCTCTCATCTCTTGCTTTGTGGTGACTCTTCTCCACTTGATGTATAATTACTTCTTAAAGTGTCCATACTGCTTTCATTCCGTTCTTGAACCTGTACCTGTACCTGTTCCTATTTAACCATTGCATCTATTTTGAAATCCTTGTCATTATTAATATGTCAAGCATATGCATCATTTATTGTATCACCCCTATCTTCATTCTCATGAAACACCACATCTCTACTTGCAAACAATTTATGTGAACTGGGATCAAACAATTTGTATGCTTTTTGATCAGTACAATACCCAATAATAACACACTTGATTGATTTTGCATCAAGTTTT
>ML793176.1:484585-495042 GCA_009831015.1 Picea engelmannii
TTGTTTGTGGGATTAATTCTACATACTTGTTTTAATTATTTAAAATAAATATAAAATATTTAGTAATAATTTATCTATTTATTAAGTAACTATTTTTTTATATTTTTTTAGAAAAATAATAAATTTCTATTGTGTCGTAGACCAAAAACAATTGGCCTTGGCTCTACCTTTTCTCGCCTCACTTTGAACCCAAGCAATGTGAGAGAACCCTAACACAGACTTGCGGTAGAAGTTGGCGAGGCCCATGAAGTTGTGGATCTCGGTGAGTGTCTTCGGGGACAACCAATCATGAATGACTTGGATCTTGGTTGGATCCACACGCACACCCTGCTCATCCATCATATATCCCAGATATTGAATTCTTTTCATGTTGAATGAACACTTCTTTAAATTGGTATATAATTGGTGTTGTCGCACGGTGCCCAAGACCTCCTAGATATGCTTCAAAATTTCCTCCCAGGTTTTGCTAAAGATGATGATACCATTGATATATACAACCACAAAGGAGTTTGTGAATGGCCGCAATATATCATCCATCATATGCATGAATGTGGTTGGGGAATTATTTAAGCTGAAAGGCATGACTAGCCACTTGAAGAGACCTTCTTTAGACTTGAAGGTTTCCTTCCATACATCAATTTGTTCAATCGATGTCTGGTGGTAGCTTGACTTTAGATCAATCTTACTAACAAATTTGGCACCCTTGAGTTGATCTAGAAGATCATCAATCTGGGGGATTGGGTACCTATTCTTGAATGTGATCTTTTTCAGGGCTCTGTAATCAACAAAAGGTCTCCATGCCCCATCCTTCTTCTGTACCAAAACAATTGGGATCCCACAAGGTGAGGAGTTTGGTCTAATGTGGCCTTTCATAATCAACTCTTGGATCTAGTGTTTGATTTCTTCATTCTGTAGAACAAAGCACCCATATAAAGGGTTGTTGGGCAGACGAGCATCAGGTATCAAATCAATTGAGTGATTTACCTAATAGTGCAATGACACCCCAGTAGGCGAGGCAAAGATGCCTTTATGTTCTTCTACTATCTTGTCCACCTGATTCTATTGTGTAGAGAGACCTGGCGTAGAGATTTTGGCGGTTGTAGTGATATTTCATTCACCTTGCAACCAGACCATAAAGAGGACAAATCTCCCAGTCTAAGAGATCACCTTTCTACACTTCTTCATAGAGACTAAACATTAAGTTGTTTTTTATTTTGTATATTTGAAGTTGTTTTACAACATCCATCATTGAATGCCTTCAAATAGGTGCTAACATACGAAGAAGAACCATCAAAAAAATTGATTGACAATAGGTTAATTAAGGGTTGTGAGTATATGTTGGCATATCAAAAATTAACTTTCGAATTTGTAAGTATAATCTATGTTGTTTTACTTCCCACATTTTATAATTAATGAAACAAAAATAATACTTTATATTAAATCTATGATATATTATGGGGTATAAAACTTGCAGGAAACAAAGTATGGAACCGAGCCAACTGAAGAATTGTTGAAACAAGGCATGAGATTTGATTTTGAACATATGTGTATGATTCATGAGTCACTTCTTTCTTTGGAGGTATGCCAATTTTCAATTTACATTCATGTATATTATTTATTTCAATTTTCATTATTCTCACCAATGTAGATAGACTCTTTACAATTTATTTTTATGTTTGTAGATGGAACTTCAAGAAGAACAAAACAATCGATACAATCAACCAAACATTCATCAAAACAACCCAAGGTATGGAAGTACCTCGAGCACTAACCACATTTAGAGTAAAGAATGATGACCAATATATTTGGATATCAATGCAAGCTACAATTGTGTTATTTTGAAATAATTTTCTGTGAAAATTAGACATTTTTGTTTAATGTAATGGACATAGTGTTCCAATTGAAATACAAGGGATTACCGAGAAGTGTGCCATTTTGTATGACAAAGACTCTTTTATTCATAAAATAAAATATGTTTTAATTTATTCTATTGCATTTTCCAATGTCGCTGTGAAATGTTACATCACTGATTAAATATATGGATGACTAAATATTATAATGAAGAGATGTAAAATATGATGATATAACAAATTAATCCAAACATCATATCCAAATTCACTAATCAAAATATAAGATATATGTAATTTTTTTGATAAATAATGGAATTAAAAAATAACAATAATTGCACTATCATAGGTATATGTTTCTTGGTGTATTTTAATTATTAATCTCATCGGTGTGTTTAATATTAAAACTCATTGATGCATTTCATATGAAATTCACACCGGTGCTTTTATGTAATCAATTAGCACTGGTTTCAATATTAATTTAATACCATAAAATTATGTTAAAAATTTGGTCATTGGTGCATTAATCTTATACGAAGGACTAGTGCATATGTGTTTTGATACGCATCGGGGCTATTATGTTATTGATAAGAACCGAGGCTTGTTTATTACTGAAAAATGCCGGTTCTTTTCGACTTTAATGCACCGGGGCGTTTTTCCATGTATTGCACCGGTGCATATTATTTGATATAGCATTGGTGCCTTCTTATTAATAACGCACCGATGCGTTCTATGCAGAAAGCCCCGATGCTTAATTATTTTTAATTTCCTCGATGCGTTTCGATGGTAACACCCCAATGCTTACACGACAAACACCCCGATGCTTATACGACACATGCCCAAGTGCTTAAATATTTTACTTCCATGATGCTTTCATATTTTATGGCCCTGATGCTTGAAGTTAAGTGTACAACACCGGTGTTGTATGTGTATGTATGCACTGATGCTTATGCCTTATACAAACACACCGATTTGTAAACATCCACTAACACCTCCGGCTGCCCAGATTTTTTTAGTTATAATCAACTTTCATTATAGTATCTGCAAAAAACTTCGCTATCGATAACAAATGTTGTAGTAGAGGTTTTTTTGATAACTTTTACCAATTTTGTAACATTAGAAAGCTTCGCTATAACCTCCGCTAAAAGGTCTTTTCGTTGTAGTGTCTCAAGGGATTGGTTGAAGCATATCTCTCAACCATCCATGAAGATATCAAATCTCCATGAGACTCTCCTTGAGACTAGGAACAAAAATCATTCTTAGATTTTGCACCAAATAGTTTCCTTTTAAAATGAAAAATACATTAATTCACGAGAACCTATACTCAATAAGTATTAATCATTACATTTGAATTTTTTACATTTTTCCCCTTTACTTCAACAAGACATATCTCTAGCATATGAATTCCATTTTACCTCATTCAAAATGCATCAAAAAGCATCAAAAAGAGGTGGCGAGAACATATGAGAAAGTTGATGAAGAGACATGATTAGTCACGCAAGGAGATCAACCTCGAGAAGATTCATATAAGAGAGTTAGAGAAGTTGAAATAGTTGCAGTTACATGGAAGGCTGGCCAACCAATGGTTGAAGGAGAAGTTTGGAGAGAAATATGAGAGCTCTAGAGAGAATATACTAGAGGGAGAAAATTTAGAAGAAATAATAAAGATCGGGGTCACCATTGAGGAACAAGACTCAATCATAACCTCTGCAGAAATCGCAGGAGAACCAACTCCTACAATGCCCAAAGATGTGAAGTACACTACAAGACCTGATATGATATGGCCTCCTAATGCGACCCCCCAGGTTAAATAATATCGTCCCGAAGACATATGAACCAACCTTGGATCTCCCAATCTCTCAGTGAAATCCTCCAATCTGGTAAATTCTACAATAAACCTACCCATACTTTCTGTTATTTATCCTCATTCTAGTCCAACCATTTTGAGTGGTAGCAATAGTAATAGACTAGCACGTTCTTTAGTGTTATCGCAACTACACCTTTAGGATTTATCTTGATAGGGTCCCCCAGTCCTCTCATGACACATCATCATGCTAGATCCCTCACATAATACCCATAATTATGGGGTAAAGGGGATGAGGATGTGGAACAACATTGGTTCCTTTGTGAGGCCACCTGGCTATCTCGCAGGAATTCATATGCTAATTAGTTAGTTGAGTTTTAGACCACCTTGAGAGGCTGTGCTTTGAAATGGTATATGAAATCCATTGAACATGGAAATCCTCAAGGATAGGCCTTCACCCTTGCTCAAGTCAAATAATGGTTCATAGTCAAATTCTATTTACTCCAGTTAGAACAATAGGCCCTCTTTGAGTTGCGGGAGATCAAATAGTGAGACGGGGAGTCTGCCTGGGATTATAACCAAAGATTCAAAGATACGATAGAGAAATTGGACAAACCTGTTCATGAAGACCACTAGTGGGAATGGTTCATTCATGGAATTTTATCATTAACTCAGATTCCATTAACCAAACTACGGATAACTACATTGGGGGAAGCCTTAGAATAGGCCATGAAAATTGAGGGGCAGGATATCCTGACATCTTGTGGGTAATAAGAGAACTCGATGACTATAATATTACACAACTGGAAGGCCAAATTTCTACTTTGAATGATAAGATTCAAGAATTGACCATTCCTACAGCAACCCACCCTCAAGTTTGGTGTACTAGTTACTACATTGAATTTCATATGACGACCAAATGTCCCATACTAAGGGGTGTATGGCCCCCTCCGCAAACGATGACACCCCTACTAGTAGGACCATTGGGGGGAGTTTTGCAAATCGTAGTTTCTACACCATTCCATGGCCCGCTATAGTACAATGCCTTCTCAAAGCATGAGGGTAATCAGAATAATTACTACTATGAAATGTTTCAAAGCCATGGGAATCCCCCTAGGCATTTCCCAATCCTACAAAAGTACACCCCTGTTCCAAACACAATCTTTTGTGAGTTATGTGGGTCCCCTAATTAGAACACCAAACAATGTCGTGTTGTGGATGGTATTTCATACATACTAGACCGGTCTACATTTAGGGTTGATGAAACTCCTCAAGGCTTTGGAGGAGGACGTAGAGGTGGTGGAGTGTTCACAAGTGGATGAACTAAAGGAAGAGGGACAACGTGGTGTTATAATTGTGATGAGAAAGGACATCTCTCTAGATATTATCCTCTTCTTATATGAACTTGGTGTGCCCACTTGATCGAAAAATGATCCAGATAAGACTAAGGACAACTCAGAACTCACATAAGAAACTCATGACGCTTAGAATGTCCTCAACAAACAGAGAAAGGGAAAAAATTAAAAGTTCTCAAAACTCAGTGAAAATGACATAATTGCAGAGAGAACATCGCAAGATTTCCAACGGTGCAAACGACTCGTCAAACAGAGTTACGGATTGAAGGATATTCGCGGTGAAAGTTTATCAACCTAGCTCAGTCAGCAGGGGGATGAGTCAGCATCCGTATTGCTGACGTCGGAATCGATATGGATTACGTTAGAATATGTACAACATACGTGGCATGCACAGGAGGCAACATGTGTCATGCTGATGTCAGCATGGTGATTTGGCAGCACTAGAGGCTGCCACATATCACTCATATTTGACATTTCTGGGTCAGTTCGTGGACTAGTAAAATTGTGCCATGTGGCAGTCCGTACAACCACGTGGCCGACTGTACGGTGACATGGCGGCTGACGTGTTAGGCTAACTTGGAATATCGTACACTAATGTGGCAGGGTGATTGTACAGTGGTTGATGTGGCCCAATGGTTGGCTGCCACGTGGTAGTGGGAAAATGCCCAATGACAGCCCGTGAATGAAAATTCAAAATAAATTAAAAGTTGGCAAGTCCGCCAAATATGGCAGGACCCTACCAAATCTGGCACCCGATCGATATCTAGAACCGTTGCTAAGTCTAGCAGAACAACCAAATGCATATATATACATTGTTACAACCGACAAGCCAAAAGGGGAGGCCCACGGGCTCGACCCCGGGACCTCCCCCTCTATACACGCCTTAACATATGCTCCGCAACCACTAGGCCAAGACATTACATTGCTTACACCACTGGTTTTTTAATTTAAAAAGTGAATCCGCCCAGTGTTGGAAGGAGGGCACATGAGGGTACAAACTGACACGGATTTCAAGATGTTTTCTTCAACATTTATTACAGGTTGCAGGGCATGAAAATCGAGACATGGTTTCTCTTGGGCCTGGAAGTGCGAGAGTTGGACCGAAGCGTGGAGACAATAATTTTTGGGTAATTTGATGCCATAAATTCAGTGGTTTTGTCTGTTTTCTGATCTGAGTAAAATTTTGTAGCTTGATTTCAGAATGAGGTATACTTATGTATTTTGCCAAATTATTTTGCTGAGTTAATAAAAAGGCCTACCCATTTGAGATCAGGACCCAGAGATGTAGTCCACTAGGGACGAACTCTGTTATCAAGTTTATGTGTTCAGATTTGATGCTTATGTCTCTTCATTATTGAGATTTTCCTTCTTTGCACTTTAATTTATGCTCATTTAATACAATTCTTTATAAGTCACTCGATGAAAAGATCCTGGATCATGTTGGTATCAAAGCAGTCGTCTTTGACTTGAATTATTGAGTGTGAATGCTTACTAGGGCCAAGCATAAATAGGGTGGAGGAACTTTTAAGACTTTCAATCCTGAAGTTGACCATGCATCCCGAAGGAAGAACAAGCGTGATGAATAGGAGAAAAAACTCCATATGGTCTTTTATCGCATGCGGAAATGGTCAAATGAATGTATGGAGATTACGAGAAGAGGGTGAAGAAGAAAGGGAAGAAAAATGAAGCACATGATGATGATGATGTTTCAGTAAATCAAGGGGTTGGAGGAGACCCTCTATCTTCACCATCAAGTTCTAGTTCTTCTTCATCTGAGCATTCTCATCATTCTCATCATTCTAGCCATAAAGCCTCTTTTAAGAAACCATTATTAAATCTTGATATAAAATTTGCTTTACCTATGTTTAATGGAGATGCTAATCCTGAAAATCTAGATAATTGGATCCGACAGATTGAAGTATATTTCTGTGTTCAACATATTGATGAAGAGGAAGTTAAAGTGCAACTGGCTTCTCTTCAGTTGGAAGGCACCGATCTTGTATGGTGGGAGAGAAAACTTCAAGACATAAGTAAGTGTGGTAATCTTCTTTCCTCATGGTTGGAATTTAAATCAGCGATAAGGAAGCAATTTTATCTATTGGGTTATTTACATAAAGCAATGATGGAATGGAAAACTTTAACACAAAGTAAAGGTCAAGCTGTACAAAGTTTCACAGAAGAATTTAGGAAGAAATCTCTTGCATTAAAAATTCCTTTGGATTCTTATGAAACTTTAATGAAGTATATTGGCGCACTTCACAAATATATTCGTCATACTTTTCTCTTGTTTAACCCCACCAATCTTGACGAAGTTTGTTTGCAAGCCACTCACCTTGAGAATAGGGGAAAGCATGTTCAAGAAGATCCCACAAAGAAACCTTCCAATCTCCCACATAAGCCATTTAAGAAGTTTAAAAGGAAGGACAAGAAGACCGCGATAATGACGAGAGAAGGAGGAAATCCATTTTGCACTCATTGCAAGAAAAGTGGTCACGATGATGATCATTGTTGGAAACTACATCCAGAGAAGAGAACGAAACAGTTCGGTGGAAAGGGGAAGACAAAAATCGTTGCTACAGTGAAACAAGATCTTGGTTCCGATTCAAGAGACGTAGGAAAGATCACAACGGTTGGAGTACAAGGTAAATATTCCCTTCATACTAGTTCAAATTCCAATAATGAATCTCATGATGATGAACGGAAGATGAATGAATTATTTCATATAAGGGTTGTATCTGAACACACTTAGATAGATACATTATTTGATCTGAGTTCCCAAGTAAACTTAATATCTCAAGCAATTGTCAAAAAGATGGGTTTTGAACGAAACCACATCCAAAGCTTTATTCTTTTGGTTGGGTATGTGATAAAGCAAAACTTAATGTCACCAAACAATGTAGAGTCAGATTTTCTATTGCTTCAAAGTTGATTGATGAAGTGGATTTGGATGTTATATCACTTGGTATATGTGGCATAGTGTTGGGGAGTCCTTATCATTATGATAGAAAAACAATCTTCTTTCGTCATGAGAACAAATACCACCTTACTAAGGGGGTAGTGGAATATATTGTATCTTGTAGCCTTCATTAGATGACTTTTTGTTGTACTATGTATCGTGTTGTAGCCTTGTTGGGCATTATCACGCTATTTAGATGACTCACAGTGTGGAGTATTTGATAATTATGTAATTGATTTCTATTAACAGTTTATTGCTGAGAGTTTGGTTTGTTTTACATGTATCTAGAAAATCTTCCAAAACTTGGGGTAATAACTTGTTTTGAGTTATTAATCATTGATCTGTCGCTGGAAATTTGTGCTTTTGAGACTAGGATTATAGTAAAAGATTTTTCAATTAGTTCACTAGGGATTGTCCAAAATTTTTTTTGCTTATGTCAGCGAAGGTTCTCTTCTCTCCCACGAGACTATGGAAATTGATTTTTCGATCAGTTTTTTCCGTACAGGGACTGACTACAAAATTTGCAAATGTCACACTAACGAATTAGGTTTTCCGGGCAGTGATTGCCAAAAGAATTTGCCTATGTTAAACTAAAATATTCCTGCTTCAAAGAGACTACAGTAATCTGACGTTTTGTATAGTTCTTCTCGAGATTGCCCCAAACAAATTTTTCCTATGTCAAACTAAAGTCACGAATATTCCGTGCAATGATTGCCTATGTTAAACTAAAATCTTCCTGCTTCAAAGAGACTACAGTAATCTGACGTTTTGTATAATTTTTCCAGAGATTGCCCCAAACAAATTTTTCCTATGTCAAATTAAAGTTACGAATATTAAAACAAATTTTCAAAATCAAGTCATGCCTTAGGTTAAAGATTCTATGAAATAAAGATTTATCCGGAGATATTTCCCTTAAATCTGATTAAAAATTATTGAATTCATAGATTTGTTAATACACTAACAATAACAACAGTTAATACACTACTGAATGGCAGAATTGCTCCTTGAAAATTGCAGGTTACGACCTTTGTTCATTTTAAGAGTTTGAAGATGCCAAGATGATAGATTTCTGACTGTGACGTTCAATTTCTTATAAGCCATAAATGTCAATTCGCATCTAATCTTCAATTGACGATAGGGTAGAAGAAAAAACAGAGATACAATTTGAGGTGTTTCTTATAATTTTTAATTTCAAGGTAAGACTTAAAAGTATATGAATAGTACAACCGCAAACTTGTGGTTGGAGAATGTCCAAAGGTTTTCTAGTCTAGAAAATGAAACGCTAATCACTCAGATTTGGCTGGCTCAAAAAATGAAAAGCTAATCACTAAGACTTGGCAATCAACTAGCCATTATAGTAAATTTTAAATATGATCAAGTAAAAGTTAAAAAATAAACATGTAAATGGATGTCTTTATAATGGTGAGGAAGTTAGTGGTTGAAATCACAACCATAGATTTATTGGGACGACTAAGAATATTCCATCAATATTTCATCTTGTCCATACAAAACTGATTAAACACTAAAAACCTATTAAATGTGCCCATTGTCAATAGGTGTATGTCTTTCGGCCTAAAGACGAAAATGTTGAAAAAGTAATTGTAATAAAATATTACCCAAATTTTTTAATAACAATTATTTGATTAAACTGGTGAAGAGAATAATCATCATTTCTTCCAATAAATTACTCTAGATTTAATTGACAACACACATATATAAGTGGATCTAATGGTTAAGAACATGTGTTTCCTCCTAGGAGGTTAAATTGTTGGGTGGAGGGGGTAAAACTTTAGACATAATCATAAAATCAAAAGTTTTTGTTGACACCCATATAAAAAAAGTAATCTATGTATCCATATGGTGCATGAGCATTGAGGATATTGATTGTTCACTTTTTTCTCAAACCATACAAAAATGCATGAAAGAGTGTGATGTTAGAGCATAATCCCTAATTCATAAGTTTGATGATTATGTTACCTTACCTTATCTTTCTTAAGAATCCCACTCATCTTCAAAAATGTTAATCCCAACATTAATAATACAAAGGATACATCTCCTTGATCTTGAGCTTGAGATGAGAGAGGGGGGAAGATTGCTATGGGGCATTCTCAAAATATTTGCAAAGTATCACTACATTGATGTCAATGTTTCTAGAAATAAGAAAGTGAAAGTGAGTGATAGATAAATATCAAAATCATAATTCTCATTGTTGTAATCTCAATTTTAGGTTTGTAATGTTGAAAAGGTTCATTTTGTGCAAGTTCATATCTAAACTTAATCAAAACAATACATGCTAAGCTATACCATGAGTAATTTGATCGAGACCCTAAACATATGTTAATATCATTGTTTCTTCAAGGCTTATAATAGCGCGCTCTCTCTCTAATTTTCAACTAAATAAGATTTTGTTTAATTTGTAATTTTAAAAAATTATTTAATTTATAACGTTTATGCAAGTGATTAGTTTTTTTAAGATATATATATATATATATATA
>ML793176.1:495092-524440 GCA_009831015.1 Picea engelmannii
TACATACTTGTTTTAATTAATTAAAATAAATATAAAATATTTAGTAATAATTTATCTATTTAAATTAAGTAATTATTTTTTCATATATATATTTTTTAAATAATAAATTTCTATTGTGTCACAACCTAAACAAAATTGGCTTTGGCTCTACCCTTGGTCACCTCTTTTAGGACCCAAGCAATGTGAGAGAACCCTAACACAAAGTTGTGGTAGAAGTTGGCGAGGCCCAAGAAGCTGTGGATCTCGATGACTGTCTTCAAGGATAACCAATCGTGAATGAATTGTATCTTGGCTGGATCCACATGCACACCCTGCTCATCCATAATATATCCCAGATCTTGAATTATTTTCATGTCGAAGGAACACTTCTCTAAATTGGCATATAATTGGTGTTGTCGTAGGGTGCCAAAGATCTCCTGGATATGCTTCAAAATTTCCTCCCAGTTTTTGCTAAAGATGAGGATATCATTGAGATATACGACCACAAAGGAGTTTGTGAATGGTCACAGTATATCATCCATCATCTGCATGAATGTGGTTGGGGCATTAGTTAAGCCAAAAGGAATGACCAACCACTCGAAGAGACCTTCTTTAGACTTGAAGGCTGCCTTCCATACATTAGTTTGTTCAATCGACCTCTGGTGGTAGCTTGACTTCAGATCAATATTATTGGAAAATTTGTCACCCTTGAGTAAATCTAGAATATCAACAATCCTGGGGATTGGGTACCGATTATTGAATGCAATATTTTTCAGGGCTTTGTAATCAATACAAAGTCGCCATGCCCCATCCTTCTTCTGTACCAAAACAATTGGGCTCCCACAAGCTGAGGAGTTTGGTCTAATGTGGCCCTTCATAATAAACTCTTGGATCTAGTTTTTGATTTCTTCATTCTCCATAACAGAGCACCCATATAAAGGGTTGTTGGGTAGAGGATCATCAGGTGTCAAATAAATTGAGTGATTTACCTAAATGTGCAAGGACACCCAAATAGGAGAGGCAAAGATGCCTTTGTGTTCTTATACTATCTTTTCCACTTGATTTTGTTGTGTGTAGAGATCTTGTGTAGAGATTTTGGCGGTTGTAGTGATCTTTCATTCACCTTGCGACCGAACCATAAAGAGGACAAATATCCCAGTCTAAGAGATCACCTTTATACACTGCTTCACAAAGACTAAAGAGACCACAATAGTTGGAATCGTCTATAGTACTGTATAGAGTTTACCTCCCAAAGTAATAATGACATTGTGGGGCCTAGATTCATAAACTGCATGATGCTTCCGCATATATGGTTTTCCTAAAAGAACATCCCAAACTTCAAGAGGGGAAACATCACTCAATACCTCATCTTTGAAGGGATTTATTCCATAGTGCGGGAGGCATTGCTAGCTGATGTGGATGTCTCGTCCCTAGTTTATCCAACCGATTGTGTATGCATGAGGGTGCAACGTCGTTGTTAGGTTCAACCTCTTGATGACCTCTGCTGATATTAGGTTCTTCTAGCTATTGCTATCAATAGTGAAATGGAGTGGGGTCCCCTTCATCGACATCTATGTATGGAAGAGGCACTCCCCTTATTCATTCTCCTCTAGTTCCTTTGGCTAGAACTTTGTGTTAGCGATGGTGACAATGGGTTCCAGATCAATAATCCATTTTCCCATATCCAGTTCCGAACAAGATTTGAGACGGAATCCAACTCTGAGGATTTAATCTCCACCACCAATGACTATTTGGAGTGACATTAATTAGTGTTGTGCCAAGGGATTTTGTGGAACTCACACCACTTTCTAGTGTCTTTCTTTGACTTCCCATTACCCTTATTTGCTTGTGGCTTGGATTAGTTTTCTTGGGATTATCCATCCTTGCTCTGTCCTTTGTTCTGGGAGTTAGGCCCACCTTTATCATGCTTATGTTGTGATGGGTTTGCAGAACTGGAATCCTGTTTGTTCTTTTTCTTGAACTTTTTCTTGATATTGATAATACATTAGTAAGTGGCTACCAGTGAAGAGATGTCTAGCAACTCCATATCTATTTAGATGTACTTATTCTTGCCACTACGGTACATTGAATCTAGGTTCCTCTTAGAGTCTTTAATACCTAACTTTGTGTGCAAGGTATGGAATATGTTGGTGTACTATAGCACCATCTGGTCTCTCTCCTAACACAGAGTTGTCCATCTCTTGTACTGGTCATCGGAGTTTCCAATAGGGTAGTATTGCTCCTTGAGGGCATCAAGAAAAGACTCTCAAGTGGGTTTTGGCCCAAAAATTGCAGACTCATCTTTGGCATGTTGCTCACAGTAAGTTTCCCACCAATATATGACATGGGGAAGAGATTTAAGGAGCGTGAAGGTGATTTTTTCACTGTTGGAAAATTTTTGGACAGAGAAATAACCCTTTAGTAGACTTAACTGTTTTTCCAAAGAGTTGGCATCTATATGGCCTTCAAATAAAGGAATACCAAATTTAACTTATACCTTGAAGGGAATCACACCTCCGAAGTGACTGTTGGTTGAAGGTGTCACCATTCCTATTGGCATTCGTCGAAGGATTTGTGTGAAATTATCCATGATCTCATTCCTTTGTTGCACGAGGGATTCATCGAGAAATAGTTTTATAGGATCTCCTACTTCGTCGTCTCTCTTTTATTCTGTCATGGGAGGCCTCTTGGGATGGAAAGAACAATTGTCCTCAAGAGAAACTAGCTCAAGAACCAACTATATATACCCTAACCTCGTCGAGGAAATGCATTAAGAAAAGACAAGGAGCAGACTACTCTGATACCACTAATCCATATTATTTTGAGAATGAAATGAATGCAAAGATATAACAAATAAACACAAAGATATATTGTAAGGAACATGGTAATGCAATGAACTTAGATTCTATTAATGAATGAAATACAAAAGATTGTAAAATTCAAAGCACACAAACTAGCTATAATGGTGGTAGCTTATCTCTGAAGAGAGAGATGTGTCGGCTATGCTCATTCACAAGAAGTTGTTACAAAGAGGTCGAAAATAAATTTTAACATAAATCATCATTGAGAAAACCTTAAACATACAAAAACCTAACCCTAGAAGATTAAATTCCAAAAGGTTTGTGGGCCCCGATGTGGTTAGTTGATACATCAACTTCCTGTGGGTGTTACTTTTGCATACTATCTCTTTTTGGGGTGCTTAGTGTTGGATGCATGCTGAGTGAGGAAGAAATAATATTTTTGGAGGAGAAGCATGCAAAGAGGAAAAGATAGTTGGAAGGGAAAGCAACATGTGTAAGAGAAGTAGGCGAGGCACACATGCAAGGAAGACCTAATGACGCTAGGGTTAGGGTTTTTGTAATGTATTTCAATGGATAATGAGCCAATGATATAAACAAGTAGTACTTATAGGAAGAAGAAAGAGGGGGACAAAGCCACAAACACACACAGAGGGAGAGATAATTCTAATAACTATACGATTCATTAGGTCGGTGAGCTAGGGAATTAGTGAGCGACTCGATCCTGAGGGTTAGATCGCAGGTTGAGGAGCCTGGTGCAATCTAGTCAGCCTCACATGGATCTAGGAGCCTCTGGAAGAGAAGGAGACCTAAGATTGTAAACACACATGACGTGATATATTAATGAACCATAATAAAATATTGAGAGCCAGATATTTGTGGACGTAGCCCAAGAGGGGGTGAACCACAATAACACTTGTGTTATGTGAATGAATGCATGTGTCTTTATGGATGATTAATTGCTGAATGTTACATGAATGAATTAACTAGTTAGATCTAGTATTCCACATGCATGAATAAAATGACTGTTATAATTAGATGTCAGACTAAATGAATAAAGATTATAGAGTACAACTGCAGATCTCCGCTCATTCTGAGGTTGAAAACACCTGAGTATTGCAGCCACCCATAGAGTTATCTCAGGTGAGACTGTGCATTACACTCTGTGTGTTGCCTTGCCTTTTGGTCTACTAGAGGGGCCGATAGTATTAAAGGGATTTTGTTGGGAGCTTATCAAATCTGAACCAGGGTCAATCTATGATAGTAAGATAAGAATTAGAATAACTCATAAGGAATACTAAGTAAGACAAAGACCAATACAGGAAGAGTAAAAAGCCAACAAATGGTTATGTTGCCAGTTGGTTAGAAGAAAATGGGATTGAGTATGTGGTATTTATGGAATACACATCAAAGGAATGTCAGGCCGGATAACAAGACATTAAGAGAATGAGAATCTAAAAGGGAATGTTGAGACCATGGAATCCAATGAAGCAAGAGATAGAGGGTTGGGTGAAGACAAAGGAGCTAGAGTTTGTGTATAAATATAACAGAAATTTGAAGTTGACACTGTGCAAATATCTGGACAAGTACGTATTCGGTGACTTGCATGAAGTATTTTTCTGTGATTTCCCGCATGCATTGGAGGAGTGGATAAAAATATTGAAATACAACCATCCTACAAATCAGATCAGATAACTATAATGTAATCCTAAAGATATTGCGCGGTTACAATGAGTTGATAATAAGTTTACACATCCAGTAGATATTTGGCTAGACAACATCGTTGCAGGATTTATCATAGAATTTGCAGTAGATACAATGAAGTCTTACAACATAGCTAAACAAGAGTTCTTGAAGGGACCTTGAGGTAGGTACATCAGATCATTATATACTTCCATTAAGATATTACTATATAACAAATGTGTAATGACAATGGAGTCAGATAGCTAGACTTCCCTGCGTGCATGGGGGAAGCATTGAAAATAGAAGGAGAAATCGAAGGAGAAGTGGATAAAAGAAATAAGAAGGAGGCCTTGGACCCAATTATGATGGACGAAGACCAGATCAAGTGGATCATTGCAACAATTGGAAAGACATACAGTGGAGTACCCTAACAATATAAGGTGAACACCAAGAAGATATTTGTAGCCACGAGGGAAGGCTTGGAAAGTGATGAATAGGAGGTAGAGGATCTCCGAGCTGTGGAGCAGATTGAGGAAATCCTACGTGCAACATATGAGAGGAAGACAAGAGGTCCAAGAGAGTGAATACAAGGAAACACTCCTATCCATATTAGTGTCAGTGTGGAACCCATAAACCCATGTGTGAATAATACACCAAGAAGAAAACCACCATTTAGACAACCAAATTTTGTGAGAAGGAAGACAACATGAAATACATCTACACAAGGAAAAAAAAGTGGGGGAGCCAGTTCAAGAAGAATTAGTCAAGTATCTACACTGCACGGAGGTAGTAGTTCAACATTCAGGATGGAAAAACATGATCCCACCATCAGGTTACCAGAATTCAAAGGAGAGGCATTGGAGGACCTGAAGAAGCACCTGTTTATCTGTGAAAAGATATGGGAAGGAAAACAGATCACAGACGAGGAAAATAAACTTGCACAGTTAGATATCACGCTAATATATCACACACTGGATTAGTACATGAGTTTAGTTGCAAGAAGTGGGACAACCATAATGATTGGATATATCAAGAAGTTGTTGATAAATGAGTTCCAGAAGCCTAGTTCAGAGGATCAATACATGAATGAGATTAGATAGAAAACAAGAGAATTTGTATGGGAGACTGACAAGAGATTCAAATGATTGAAAGGAAAACTAAAATATGTCATGAAAGATATGCAACACAGGCATATTTTCATTAATTGACTGCTACCACACTTGAAATATCCGTTGCGAAAACAAAAGTTTCAAACATAGGCATAGGCTCTATAGGCATCCCTACAACTGGAAGAGAACCAATATTAGAAGACAGATCCAGCCATAGAGGAGATGAAGGAGGATTTGAAGAACTTAACATTCCAGCTAAACTAGAGCAAAGGCGAGGACAAAAGAGAAGTCGTTTGGTGTACCACATGTAGGACAAAAGGACACCATAAGAACTAATGTCCAACATTTTTGTAGTACATGGTGTTAACACTCTATAATTCCCAGAGGTTGTCAAGGGTAGAAGAAATTGACATAGGTAACTATCAACACCACTTTTGAAACTAGGATCTAGCCCTGCCAGTTTCAGAGAGGGATCTCTTTGTATGATTTAAATTTGTTTAAGTTTTTAGATATTAGGGTAGTTATGAATGTCCGAATTTGTTTGTTTGTTTGTAAAAGTTGGCTGAAAGAATGCATCAAATTTCCATTGAACTATGGGGTCTGTATTAAAGATGAGAATTAGATTCAACTTTTTATGAGGTTTCTTCACAGGGAAGGGTAGTAAAAATGTTGGATCTATTAAGATTAAATGATATGGATAAGACATAAAATACGAGAAAGTCTACCAAGCAAAGGAGCAATTAAGAATTCCCTTACTCAATATCAGATGAAAAATAAATAGATCATTAAAAGACCAGAGACATAGTATGCAAGATAAATTTTGTTCTATTAACTTCCTTTTAATGATTAGAATCTGAAATACATAAATGATCAATGAGAATAAGAAAACATTTAACAAAGAAGAAGATACATCACCAACAATCTGACACAAGAATCCTGTGGATAGCCTTTTTTATTACTGGTTGATCCTTTTGAAAAGATTACACAATAGCGCCTGGGTGAAAAAATCAACCCTCAATACTCCAAAGGAAGAAGTATTTATACAATTATTTACAACTAATCCTGTCATAAATGACTAGGATATTATGGAGAAAATATCTAACTAATTATATCTCAAATTACAAAATATAGGAATGTTGCTGATCTATTAGGATCCTTGGTGCTGATTTTGCGGAAGTAGTTGATGACTCATTATCTTTGACTTGACTTTCTGCTCCATGCTGAGTTGAAACTCCAAATCACTTTTACTCAAGTAAATTACACAAATCTTCTCATCTCTTTTTACTAGGGATGGCAACCTTGTGTAACTTTCTGTATATCTCGTCCATCTCAATATACTTGGAAAAAGTGGGTTTTGTTAAAGAAAAAATCAAAATCTCCTTTCGTAGGAGTAATTCTCACATTGATTATAGCTAGTTTTCATTTCAGATAGTTATAAGTTTGTATTTTATTTAGATTTTGATTTTAATAGAAAGATTGTATATAAAATATTATTACAGACAACTAGCAAGTGTATATATTTCTATTATATTTAGTTCTTTCTATTTTAGGATAGTTAAATGTAACCAGACCTAAAGTAGTTGGAATCACCATTTACAATGGATAAGGGTCTAATAGGGACCTTGACCGAGAGATTTCATAAATGTTGAATATGGTCATATTTTTCCATCAAAATTTTGGCGCTAGAAGGAGGGCCATCTGATAATGAATGACCAAAACAACAAACAAAGCTAAAGACTATTCAAGTAGATCAACTTCGCCCTCAATATATTTTGCAGCTGCACAGTCAGAATCTTCAATTCGAAGAACTCTAAGTGATATTTCTTCAAGTTTTCTTAGTTCACCAGAATTCCAACAAATAAGAAAGCGAATAGAAGACCTAAGAAATAAAGGAGAAACTTATCAAGGATATTTTGATCCTATAAATTTTGTTATCCAAGAATTAGGTTTTCTTACTAGAGAACAATGACAATGAATAGGTATTGAATCTATTCATTTTCAAGTCCCCTCCGAAATTATAAAACCAATTGTTACAACTACTCCTCCTTCACATACACCTTTGCATGCGTCTCCTCCTCCATCTCCTCCTCATCAATCAAATACTATGGCTTGAGTACCAAGAAAACCATGGAGAACTTTTGGGGCAATTAATGTTCCTAGAAATCATCATGACCTATTTAAAAATCCAGATAAATGGTTACCAAAATTTAATCCAGAATCAAAAGAAGCTCACGACGAACATATCAATAAATTTATGTTAGTTGTCAATCTTAGAGGCGTTGAACATGAAGACGTTGTATGTAGACTTTTTCCATATACTTTTGAAGGAGTAGCCTCTACTTGTTTTTTCTCATTACAGGTTAATTCTATTATAGATTGGGATACATTTGAGGATTTATTCATTAAAAAAATTGGAGATGATAAATCTTCATCCACTTTGTTAGTAGAATTATCTAAAATTATAATAAATCCTAAAGAAAAAATTAAAGATTCCTTAAACTTCTTAATAAAATGCCCGAAACATCCAAACATCGGTTAGATATTCAAATTGACTTTTGTTCCTCTACCTTACCAGTTTCCATTTCCATGTTTGTTAAACGTGCAAATAAAAATACTTTGATTGAAGCAATGCATGAAACTTTGGAAGTAGAAAAGGAAATATCTAGCATTGCAAGTAAATATCCAATTGAAGATTCAAGATCTTCCCAAACAACTAAGAAAGTGATTATCAAAGAAGAAAAGAATGACAAAGATGCTTTTGATATGGACAATTTATGGAAAATCATGAAAACATTAGCAAATGAAATAGTCGATGTTAAAAGAAAACTAGCTGAAGTTTCTAATAAACCATTCAAACTTTTTTTCAAGAAGAATCCACAGATTCCATGATCCAAAAAGATCTTTTAAATGACAATGGTTGAGTTATTATGCATGCAATTATTAACCATTTAGGAAGCTTAATGAAAGAGGAAGAAATATGATAGCCACATAAACATATATAGATCTGAAATAAAGAAAGAAGAAAAAAAAACTATAGAACACCAAAGTGATAACGAAGTTCAACAATCTCGCCTACGTCTCCAAGCCTTTGTCTTAGTGGGTGAGGCTTCTTTATTTCTGTTAAAATATTTAAAATGAAATCATAACAGTGCCAAAAAGGTTACAAACTGATCTGTTCTTGTTCTATTAGATCTCTAGAACCCAAAAGAAGAAATGACACTGAAATTGGATGACCAGAGCTCCCAGAAATGGCTCGCAAAGGTGTGCTCCTCAACAACTTCCCTGCATAAAAATGGCTTTGTCTTGGAAAATATTCAGCATAAACCTACTCTGAATGTCCTCCCATGGCCTCAAGAAGGTCTGGTTTATATAGATCTGAAGTTGGTAACCATCTCCCAACTTCCCCCCAAGATCTAGCCTAACAAAGGGCCCAATATCCCCGAATATTGGCCAAAAATCTCCAAAACTTCTTATAAAATCAATAAAAATCAATATATTAAAGTGAGAAAACAACTTTTTTGCATTTGAATAGGGTGAAACACCCTTTTTTTCAGCTCCTGGTCATATGAGTGCTTTTCATGTGGCCATGCACTAATTTGGGTGCGCTGGCCCCTTAAGCCCCGACCCTTGGTCCTGTGCTGATGGTGCATGTGTCCCTGTTCCTTAGCCCATGCACTCTGAACCGTTTAAGCTCCCTAGATCTAAGTCGATGGTTAAGCCCCCTGGTCAGTGGGCTAGCCCGACCAACCAAGGCTAACCTCGATTCTCCAATGCTCACAAAATAGAACCGGGTCATGTGGGTGGTTTAGATGTGATTGAGATCCGGGCTAGACCCATAAAAAAAAGTGCGTCAAAATGGATAAAAAGGTAGGGTTATATAGCATAGATACGTGACCACACTGGAGGTTGGGGCCTAGCCCGAGCTCAATTCTCCACCAACCACATCCACTGTCAAAATTAAATATAAGTGGAGACGTTAAGGTGTAAGAAACACTCGGTAGGTGGGCTGGTAGCCCGGCCTACACCCAAGTCATTTCCCAGACAGGAGGTCACGGGTTCAAAACTCATGGCATTCAACCAATTTTGCAAAGACCAACGAACCAATCCATGGGTGCCACATGGGAACCCATGTCTGGGCCATGTGGCACCTCACCACTTGCTCCAGTCGATGCCACATGTCAGCACTTGAGTCATCCAACTATCCACATCTTCCATGTCACATGCCACGTAAGTGTCATATGGATGTGCCACATGTCACCCTTACAATGCTGACACTTGTGACTCCCTGATTGGCCCACCTATATATCCATGCCAGTAGTCCGTACACCCAGTCACCCTTCCATGTGTCTGTCCATATGTCCAGTCACTATACGGTTAGCTTCCACATGTCACCTCCAGACGCTGCCACGTCAGTGCCGACTATTCCTGCTGCCACGTGTCCTCCAAATGTTGCCACATCAGTGCCAAATGTGATTGCCATGTTATTTGTACGACTGTATGACATGTACAGTCAACTGCCATGTGGCATTGTATAGACTGTACAATCATCATTTTTTTTGTCTGTTTGGAAAAACAAACAGATCGCCATATCTGGAGCATAAGACATCCATTTGAGTCCGTTCAAGTTGCGTTGGGTTCATATCGATGAGACCTATGTACACGTACATTTTGAAGCCATTATGAGAACTTTGAGTTTTAGGCCTTTCTGAGCCCCATCAAGCTCCTGGATCCAATTCTGGATTACACCTCCCCACTAAGGACCTTTTGGTCCCAAAAAGGTTACTGACCAGTCATCAAGATTGGGATAGGCCACCCGACTTGTTCTATGTCTTTAAACTCTGTCTTGTGAACCTGTCTCATCAAGATCAACTATAACACAATCATGATAACTGACAGCATATTGTTAGCCACTTGTACCCTGTCACATTTTACTGAAGCCACTTTCATCCATGTAGACAAAATTACTAATGATAGCATAAAAAACATGACTACAAATGAGTTGATATGTTTATAATACTTGCAAGACATTAACTTATCTTGAAGCAAACTGTGATTGATTTTCCACTCTACAATCATCTCTTATTCTTGCTTAAGATCAATTATTTGATTTGAAACAATTATAGGTGTGTTGCTTGATTGAGACACCTTTATTAATTGTTCCATAGTTTGAAGAGTTTTATTTGCCTTTACATGATGAGCACGAACCATATATTCTTGACCTTCTTTGGTTAAATGATATTGATTCTTTGTCCTGTAGAAGATTACTTTACGATTAAACAAGTATGGACTACCTAAGACCATTCCACATTCACTTAGTGGCACCACATCACATGTTACCTCATCTACAAACTTAGATGAAATTGAAAATTTTAATGTGCACTGCTTGGTTAGGTGCATTTGATGATTGTTGCTTATCCATTTAAGTGTGTAAGGCTTATGATGTATCTATGTTTTTAATCCCAATTTCTTAACCAATTCTTCTGAAATTAAGTTAGATTGAGATCCACTATCTATCAATGTGTCGACCTTAGTGTGTCTCATGATGACCTTGATGTGAAACAATTTACTTCTACAATAAAATCCTTAACCAATTTTACCTGTCATACCAACCAATGAGAATTTAGATTCATCACCTGAATCAGAACCCAAGTATGTGGGTCATGTTGTTGCTGCAATTATTTGTCTCCCCTTCTTTTCCTTGAACCACTTTAGTCTCTTCTCGAGATGCAATTGCCAACAACGGTCCTCATCATGCCCTTATTTATTGCAATGCTTGTAAGAGGGCTTCTCTTCCTTTCTTGCCATTGAATTTGACTTCTTTCCATGCCACTTCCTTTTATCCTCTTTCCTTGAAGATGATTCCCATGATACAACAACACCTTTTTTCCCTGCTTCAATGTATGTCGCTTGAACATAAACCTCAACAATATTGGTTGGTTCAAACATGAATACAATATTTCGAATATGTGCAGGTAAACCTCCTATATACTTCATAAGAGTTTCTTGGGTATGTAAAGGAATATCTAACATCAATGCCATTTTACGAAATCCATCTGTGTATTCTTGCACTGTTTGTCCTTTTCTTAGTTTTAGAGATTTCCATTCAATTAACGCTTTCTCTTTATAACCCAAAGGATATAATTTCTTTCTAATTCCATAAATAAAACTTTTCCATGATGGAAATACATTACCCACTTGTTGCATGCCATTTTGCAACTTTCTTGCCACCAGATGAGTGTTGTGCCTGCAAGTCTAAGTGATGCCAACTTGATCTGTGTTGCCTCATCCTTGATTTGTTGCACATTGCAATAAACCTCCATCTGTCTAGCCCAATTGTCAAGTCTCTCTGGATTAACTTCACCATCATACATGGGTAATTCAAATTTAACATCAAGTTTTAATAAGGGCAAATTCATTCTTATGTTTATGAACATGTTTATTTGCATTGGATTTAGAACTTGAACTTGAAGAAGAAGGAGAAGAAGGAGGTGAAGATGGAGGTGAAGGAAGAATTTGAGGAGGATCCTCTCCTTATTCACTTTTTCCTTTTGAAGATTCAACCAGATTCGACCACTTCCATTCCAAGTAATCATCATACAAAACCTTCATCATCTACGACATGGCGAAGAAAGTTTTTCGAAACTCTTTATCATCTTGAGAAAGTCCCTCTTCTGATGCAATCTTCTCACTTTGAGAAGTTCTCTTTCTCAATCCAATCAATGGATTCTATTCAACAAGCTCTCCTTCACCATGATGTAGCTTTTCCCTGGTTAACATGCAAAACTGAAATCCAAACGTCAACTAGCTCTGGTACCACTTGATCCAAAAATATCTTTTAAATGAAAATGGTTGAGATATTATGCATGTGATTATTAACCATTTAGGAAGCTGAATGAAAGAGGAATAAATATGACAGCCACATAAACATATACATATCTGAATTAAAGTAGGAAGAACAACAAACCATATAACACCAAAGTGATAACGGAGTTTGACAATCTCACCTACGTCTCTGGGCCTTTGTCTTAGTGGGTGAGGCTTAAAGCAGGAAGAACAACAAACCATATAACACCAAAGTGATAACGGAGTTCGACAATCTCACCTACATCTCTGGGCCTTTGTCTTAGTGGGTGAGGCTTCTTTATTTCTATTCAAATCTTTAAAATGACATCATAACAGTGAAAAAAAGGTTACAAATTGATCTGGTCTTGCTTGAGAAAATCTATAGAATCCAACAAAAGAAATGACACTGAAATCGAATGACCAGAGCTCCCAGAAATGGCCTGCAAAGGTGCGCTCCTCAACAACTTCCTTGCATAAAAATGGCTTTGGCTTGGAAAATATTTAGCATAAACCTACTCTGAATGTCCTCCCATGGCCTCAATAAGGCATGTTTTATATAGATCTAAAGTAGGTAACCATCTCCCAACTTCCCCCCAAGATATGGCCTCAAAAAGGGCCCAATATCCCCCAATATTAGCCAAAAATCTCCAAAACTGCCTATAAAATCAATAAAAATCACTATACTAAAGTGAAAAACCACTTCTTTTGCATTTGAATACGACGCAACCCCCTTTTTTTTGGATCCTAGTCGTATGAGTTCTTGTCAGGTGGCCAGGCACTAATCTGGGCACACTGCCCCCTTAAGCCCTGGCTCCTGGTCCTATGTTGATGACGCATTTGTCCCTGTTCCTTATCCCACGTGCTCTGAACCGTTTAAGCTCCCTGGATCTAAGCTGATTGTTAAGTCCCTTGGTCAATGGGCTAGCCTGGCCGACTGAGGCTAACCCCGAGTCTCTAGTGCTCACGAAATAGAATCAGGTCATGTGGGTGGTTTAGATGTGACCGAGATCCGGGCTAGACCCACAACAAAAAGTGCGTTGAAATGGATAACAAGGCAGGGTTATATAGCATAGATATGTGACTGCGTCGAGGGATGGGGCCTATCCCCAACCCGATTCTCCACCAACCACATCCACCATCAAGCTTAAATATAAGTGGAGACGTTAAGGGGTAAGAAACACCCGGTAGGTGGGCTGGTAGCCTGGCCTATGCCCAAGTCGTTGCCCAGACAGGAGGTCACAGGTTCAAAACTCATGGATTTCAACCAATTTTTCAAAGATCAACAAATCAATCCATAGGTTCCATGTGGCACCTCACAACTCACTCTAGTCGATGCCACGTGTCAGCACTTGACTCGTCCAACCATCCACTTCTGCCACGTCACATGCCACGTAAGTGTTGTACGGACGTGACACATGCCACCCTTGCAGTGGTGACATGTGTCACTCCTTGATTGGCCCACCTATATGTCCATGTCAATAGTCCATACGCCGAGTCACCCTACCACATATCCATCCATACGTCCAGTCACTATACCATCAACTGCCACTTGTCACCTCCAGACACTGCCACGCCAGTGCCGAATGTGCCTGCTGCCACGTGTCCTCCAGACGCTGCCACATTAGCACCAACTGTGCCTGACAAGTCAACTATAAGTCCATACGACCTGTATAGGCATCTTCCACGTGGCACTATATAGATTGTACAGACTGTACAATCATTTTTTTTTTTGCATGTTTGGGAAAACGAACAGGTCATCATATTTGGAGCATACAACATTCATTTTATTCCGTTCAAGTTGCATTGGGTTCGTATCTATGAGGCCTATTCACATGTCTATTTTGAATCCATTCTAATAACTTTTATTTTTAGGCCTTTCTAAGCCCCATTGAGTTCCCAGATCCAATTCTGGATCATTCCACTTGGTGGCCAAACTTTAGTAGGATTTAATGATGATGAAGAAGAAGGGGAGGATTAAGATGAAGTTCAAGATACAATTTTTTTTTGGGATATTAATGGAATATTTGATGAAGATGATACAAAAGAATCTCTAGCTGCTCAAACCTAAAGTAAAAATATACCTTCAACTTCTAGATCTTTTCCACCAACAAATACTTCAAATACACAGCTTATAGAAAGAAGGCCAGCTTCAAAAACCTTAGTTGTTGTTGAGAAAAATTATTATGAAATTTTAGAAGATATGAAGAAGACCAGGGAAAACATTTCCCTTTATGAACTAAGTAAATTGAAATATCAAAAGAAGGGGACATGCTAGGAAACATTGTTTCCCATTAGTTTGTAGAACATGACATCACAGATGAAAACAAGTTTCCTGAGCTGGCACGTGAGAAATATTTGTGCTCCAAAAGCATACTAGGTACATGAGAAATATTTCCTGAACCACATACTTAGGCAACAAGACTACATGGATGAGGAATACTGAACATGCTGGAGATCCCGCATTTTGGACAAAGTATGGAAATAAACGCTTGTGTCAAAATGATACTAAGCTTCATCCATGAAGGAAAATTTTGGCTTGACCCACAAATATCAATTGATACACAACTAATTGTGTAGATCAAAGGTTTTCTGAAAGTAGGAGAGTATCTGGCAACACTGTTCACCAACAAGGCAAGGGAGAAAGCACTAGAAAAATCTATGAAGGATAAGTTTCACACCTTTATATAGAAGAGGGTGTTGAATGTTGCGAACATAAGAGATGATTTTGTGCACTTTGCGACGTATTTATTGGCCTGCAAATTACCGAGGAAATTCCGCAAGGACAAAGTTCCGACTGCAGTAATCGCAGCTGCAAAAAAATGAATTGGGCCACATTTTTGGTAAATTAGTTTCTAATAGATTACATAGAAGCCCAGGAGAAAGTCATAGAGTTTCATTATCCCTGAATTCTCATTTTGATTTCAATAGTTGGATAGAAGGAGCTTGGCAATTACCAATGTATGAGAACAAGTAGTAGAGGTAATGCATCTGCACGGTATGAAAACCTATGACATACAACAAACAAGAGGAGAAAAATAGATAACAATGTTAAATTCTATGTCTACTTTGAAATGATCAGGTACATAGTAACACATATGCCATGCATCACCACCCAGATGGTAGAGAATTACTAGGATATTGCATGATTTAAAGAAGGGATGCACCATATGTACATTCAAGCCAAAAGGGACCTTGTGCACTGATAGTTGCCAACCAGTTACAAGTTGATAGTGGATGATGTATGCCTGATAGCCAATGATGGGAAGACAACTAGAAAGTTCCAAGGGATAAAATGGAACACCTAGATGAAGACGAAGAATAAGACAAGGATGAGGAAGAACTAGATGAAGGATAGGGAAATGGAAAAAAAAATGGAGTAGGGAATATGCCAGGACCATCAATAGAAGAAGCACATAAAATAGTCCCAAGAGATGGGTTCAAACAAAAATTCAAGGGGAAGGGTCCAGTCGTAGTTGCATGCAAAAAGATGAAAGTGAACAAGGTACCGCCTATCTATAATATGACAGACAACAACATGGACAAAATCGACTACCAAGTACGGGATGCTGCAAAAGAGGCCATTGAAGAAGAAACAAGTAAACAAGAAGAATAACACCAGAAGGTGCATGATCAGTTGATAATAATACAACAACTATTAGAGACCGTGAAGATAACACCATAGAAAGGCTTGGGTGAAGGACCGTCCATGAGTCTAGTTGAGGAAGAACATAATGTGAATCCATTCATGTCCGAGTTAGCAACCAGGTGAAAAGTATTAAAGATTGAAATAGATGCAATCAAATTCCCGACGCCAGAGATGCAAAATAAAATGAAAGAAATAGGTCACCTGGACATACTTGTTTCAAGAATGCCTACGTAGATACTATGGATATTGTAGATTAGAATTATGCAAGAGATAAGGCTCTGCGTAGTAGTAGGCTGTAGATAATTGATCAAAATGACAAATGAGAAGGTTCAAATGCAACAAAAGTATGCAATTGCTCTGTAGGAAAATAACAAAGTTGAAGAAAAAGTGGAAAGAGCGATGAAGGAGAAGAATTAGGTCAAGGAAAGGGTCGAGAAATAATCAAAAGAGAAGGACAAGGCCAAGAAAATTACACAATGGATACAATGGTCGTCCAAAATTTTTATAAGGAGATCCCTGAAGTACCAATAGTAGTAGAGTCCACAATGGGAGAGTAGGTCTCAAGAATCGGTGAATTTATCAAAGGATTTTGTAGAAGGATTGAGGATTGGAAATTGCGAACCACTCCAGGAACACCACCAAAAGAAAGGGAATGAAGAGAGAGAAAAACAATGATTGCGGTAGCAAATATTAGGAAGATGGATGAGAAATGTGTAAATATCTCTAAGGAAAGTGTGCATATCTAGACAAACCTAGTGGAGGATCCAAAAATGAAGTCCGTGGAAGCTATATTGAGGGATGCACATGAAAAGGCGCAAAATAATTCAAAGAGAATAAACACTCTCCTGCTTACTGAACGAATGAAGACCATTTTGGCACAAAGGAAGTCATACGATGAAATAAAAAATATATGGGACCAATAGAATATCCTCCAACAATGATTAGGATCGCTGCAAGATGAAGCACTAAGGGTAATAGGGAAATTGGCATCTACATAGGGAAAAGTGAAGCAAACAACGCATGACATGTAAGAGAAGCTCACAACCCTGACTGTGTAGGGTGTAGAGGAAATTTTTGGAACAGAGGAATAAGTAACAAAGGAAGTTGCAACAACAAATGACAATTCCCAAAAGTTCATAGAAGCATGGAGAAGCACGCAACAGGCCTGAGTGGCTTGGGAAAAGACATAGGTGAGTGTTGGGGGTCTATTGGACAAGAATTTTGGATACAATTTTCAGGAAAACCCTAAGTATGGAGGGTATGCGCAACAATAGAAGAAAGAGGACAAGGTAGGAGAATAGTGCACAGTAAAGGCACATTCAAGATTAGAAGTGCACAGTAAAAGCATACTTAGCAGAGAATAAAGAAGGAGAATCAAATAAAGAATAAAGCAAGAATATAAAGTGGGTGAAAAGGAAGGACAATAGTTCAACATGCCAAAAGTAGAAAGAAATGCAAAAGCAGGAAGAACAATGATCAAGATTGAAAAAGAAACATGCAGACGTAAAAGTAGGAAAACAAAGCTCGAACAACGAGTCAACATGAGTTGTAATAGGGTTTTTGGGATAATTAAAGTAGGTTTTTGATCCCTAGAGTCCATGTATAAATATATAATGGATTGGGAAGATAGGGGTTCGCAAGGAGAGTGAGAGAATATACTGAGAATGAAAGGGTCTATGTTTGATTGTTAGGGAGAAGTTGTAGAGAGAGGTTTACACTGCATAGCGGCTAGGAAAGATGGAGAAAGCAATAGCATGACATCTCTATTGTAAACGCAATGCACAAGCCTGAGATGATTACAAGGAATAACAGACAATTAATCAAGGAATAACACACAGGATAATGCACACAGAGTAGATAAGTAAGAATGAATAAGATGATCACCTCCCATTCCCTCACTACTGTGGAAACTCGGTTCCTGTAGCCCTAATAGATGCCTCATGTGAGACTTCACTTGCATGCAAGTGATGTCGAAAGAGCCGGTGTCTGAAGGATTTTGTTGGTTGAAATAACTTGAACCTAGGGTCTTATAACCGCGTGCCAATAATATTTGTAGGGGCCACATAGTTCCCCATGACAAAAATGTAGTAACATGCACAAGAATTAAGTCATATTGACTTAGTGTTGTCACATTTACTGGTGAACATGTTACACAAGAGATCCAGTTGCATGCAGAGTTGACTTCTATGAATTTAGACAAAGTAAATGCAAACATTGATGCACTACACACAAAGTATAATAAACTCGTGCTGAAATGTGATGAGGCCGTGTAGAAAACAACAAGATTGGAACAGGCAGTGCAGGAGGTATACAACAACTTCCTAGAGGTACCAATGGAAGTATATACTCCCTTGGAAGATCAAGTAACAAAGACAAGTGGATCCATTCAGGTATTTCACACAAATATAGTAGATCTGGAAGCTCATACAATGCCAATTACCCAACCAGAGGAAAGGGAGAAACATGAGAAGATAGCCATGACGACCATGGAGAGAATTAATAGCTTGGATGAGGAATGCACAAAGTTGTATGAAGAAAGTACACAAGTGCGGTCTCATTTGATGGAGGATGCAAAGTTACAAGCATTAGAATAGAGGTTACAGACTGCACAAGAGAAGTCATGAAAATTGAAAGAAACAATGAGCATTCTAACACCAGTAGAACGAATGACCACCATAGTTGAGAATAGGAATATATACCTTGATATGAACCAGATAAGAGTTGAACAAAAGACTCTTGCACATAATCTTGAGCCAATGCAGGAGGAAGCATTCTGGGTGACAGAAGAACTTGTTGCCGCACATGACATAGTAAAGCAAGCAGTGCAAGACATCACAGAGAAACTAAAGACACCCATTACCACGTAGACAACAAAGATAATTTTTCATAAATAAGCACAAGCAAGAGAGAAGGTTGCAACCACCAAGGAAACTTTTCAGAATGTTTTTGCGGCATGCAAAGAAGCGCAGAAGAATAACTGAGTGGCTCAAAATGAGCCACGACTAAGTGTTGGGGGCCTGTTGGGACAAGATTTTGGGACTAGTTTTGGGAACTGGATAGTGTGTGCAAAAGAAGGCAAGATAGTTGGTGCATTTTCAGGGGTCAACACGTGCAAAGGAAAGAAAACCATTAGGCATTTTGGGTCCATTGATATGAGCTAAGCCCTATTGTAACTTTATAAATATGTAAGGATTTCGGGATAGAGTGTGTGTAGATGGATGTAATGTATGCACGATATGTAAGAGTGAAGAGCAACATAGATAGAGAGAGAGATAGGAGACTGACAAGGGCATGATGTATGAGCATAGTGCACATATTTTGTAATGGAAAATTTTGAAGAATATAATAAGAAGCCAACCATTGTGGAAATAGCCCATCTTGGGTGAACCACATTAAATATGGTGTCTATGTGTCGTGATGTGCTTGTTTTTTTTTTATTGCACGCATATGATATATATTTGTTATTCTAAATATATTACATGTTATTATGTTTCTGCGCACATGATATAAGATATAATGAACTGGTGCTAAGTATAATGGTTATGAGGACTTCCTCCTATCCCTTCATCACTGTGGAAAATTGGTTTCTATAGTTTCCATAGATACCTCGAGTAAGACATCACCTACTTGCGCGTGATGCCAAAAGGGATAGTATCTGAGGTTTTTGTTGGTGAATTCATGTTGAACACTGGTTCTTCCCACTACTGGCATGTTTATAGGAAGAGTGTGTGTGTCATTGATGGAAAGATCAGAGTGTGCATTGATGGAAAAATAGGAACAATGTAAGCTCACGTGAAGAAGAAAACAATATGCAGAGATCAAATCTCAGGAGAGATAGCGTTCTGAGATGCACAGACTAGATCCCATACATCAAGACTCGCAGAAGGATCAAAGGTCATGGCCTTTGACACTTAGATATTTGAGAAATCCAAAGCTCAGGAGGAGGAGCGACAGTGGCCATTGGATCACCAATCATGAATACTTGATGTCTGTTAGATCAGAGTCCAGTGACCAGAGGAAGCACAGAGGAGAAGTACAGATCTGATCTGTTGGATCTGAGCACCGACGACCAACAACCATTGGATCCAGTATAACTGCAAAGAGGATAATGGCTGAGAGCCATCGTCCAAGTATGCAAAATGAGAAATCGCAATAAGATATGAACCGTTGGATCTAGAGGATCCATGACGAGAGATCAACATTTCACTGACTCGCGAACTAGAAAATTCAAAGGTGAGTCATCCTCCAAATTCGTGAAATGCAAAGTCCCAATAAGTTTTGGACCGTTGGATCATAGAGGGCTATGTGTCATTGATCTGGAGCAAGTTTCAGAAAATTGGGAGTCAGGAGAAGGGAGGTGAGTAGTCCTCCAACTTCGTGAAACGTGAAGCCCCGATAAGATCTGGACCGTTGGATCACAGAGGGATGTGGGTCGTTGATCTAGAGTATTTCGGATATCGGGAGTTGGAAGAGTCAGGGTTGGCTCAAGTTCAAATGCCCGACATGCAAAGTCAAGATTTAATCACAACCGTCGTATCAATTTCCAGTGGAAGGATAGGATAAGCTAGCAAATTCACATCGTAGAAAGATTGAGCCATCGATCCAATATCCTGATCAAATGAACAACATTCACTTTAGATATAGAGATACGAGGAGTTTACACTCAAGAAAGGTTGATATTTGAAATCCCCAGAATGTAAAGTTCTGTTAACCGTCGAATATGGAGATCAGACAATGACCGTTAGATCGTGGCATACCACGTCAACAAGTACATGTGATAGAGTACATCAACAAGGACACATGGCACAATTAGAAAATGAAAAGTTTCAAGTTGATTCAGAGTTTTAGGTACATGGAAATCACAAATCCGAGTGACACGTAGCAGTTGCTCGGCTCATGAAACATCATCGAGTGACGCAAGAGTTACATCACTCTGAGAGTTTTGCTTCAAGATTTTTACCACTAGTACCCACCCAAAGACTCAAAGTCTCGAAGGTCAAAGTCCTGGAGCAGAGGATAGCCGTTGGATTAAAGAGGACACACGCCAATGGATTATCAACTCCGAGAAAAATCAAAGGAAGGATGAATGAGAGTTTGAGAATTGATATCTCTGAAGTCCAGAGACACGAAGGAGATATTGACCATTGATCCGAGAGGGACACATATCATTGGATCGTGGACTCCAGGTGAAATTCTCCATGTGCAAATGAGAATTTGAGTTTTGAAACTCTCGGAGCCCAGATCGTGAAATCGATCTCGTCCGTTGGTTTGGAGGGACACGTGTCATCTGATCGCTGAGACTAAGGATCACACCTTAATAAAGGAAAGAGGACAGAGCCGTTGATTGAACATGACAAATGTTAGCAGATATTCCATTCCAGAAGATATCCAGTCAGCATGAACAGGGTTTGAGACTTGAAACTCCCGGAGCCTGGATCATGAAGGAAACATCAGTCGTTGATGGAGGAAGGAGAGATCTGGTCCATGGAATTGAGAGGACAGATCTGAAGCATTTTTTCAAGATCACAATCAATATCGTGAGATCAACGGTCGTGCTCCATTGCGGGGCCAGAACATGCTTGGGCCTTAATTTTTCATATGCAGGCCGCAATCGAAACCACGGTTTTTGGAGAAAGGATGCATGGAGGCTCATGGAGAATTGCGAGGCAAAAAATAGTTTGGTCTAAACCACATTTAGACGTGCCTGCAATCGCTTGGTCACATGAAGCTCATAGCCCAAGGTAGTATAATTAAATGGAGCCAACGCTCACTAGACATAAATCGAGAAGCACCTTTTGAATAAGCGCTTGGTCACCACCGGTGATCATGCAAAGGAAGGGGCTAGAATCCAAGGAAGCCATATTTGACTGGTTGTAACTGATAGAGAAGACGAAGAGTCTTGATTGCCAGAGAAGCTAAGGAATCTCAGCATAACGACCACTGATGATGAACTCATAGGGAATAGAACCACCATAGAAGATGAAGAGTTTCCATGATGATCAAGAGATGAATCGACGTGAGAAAATCATGTAGAATAGAGAAGTGAAGTGATTCTGCTATCGATCTATGCAAGAGGAAGGAATAGATGCAGTGAAAAACCTGTAGGGAAGAACAATGAATTTGTAAAGAGAATGCAGAGGCATTGCACATGAGGTATGTAGAAGGTGCACAGAGAGTATAAAAACGTATAACAAAGAAGAGATGAGTGTTTTTGTTGAGTGTAATTCATGCAGGTAGAAGCATGCGGTGTGCAGGAGCTGAAGTGCAAAAGAAGAAAGGAACAAAAACACATATCTGAGAGAAGAACAGAAAACATAGTAGACGCGAGGAGAGAGACACTGATGCAGGTAGAGAAGAGCAGTGTAGAAGAACAGTGATGGACTTGTAAGCCATAGATAAATGATGTATCACTGTGATAAAGTTGAAAAAATAAAATATTTATATTTCAGGGTGGTAGGGACGTGCTTGGGAGGATTGGTGTCCTCAGAGTTTCAAGTGGGTGCTTGAACACAGGTAGTTGTAGCTTCCATCTGGTTGCAGCTAGAAAAACTAGGGTGGAAGGGTGGTGCAAGGGAGAACTATTGTTCTCTGTTATACAGGTTGGTGCCTATGTGACTGGAAGTTGGTGCTTCTATCCAGTGGGTGCTGAAACACTCAGGGAGTTGGTGCTTCCTTCTAATGGGTGCTAGAGAAACCAAAGAGTTGGTGCTCTCAACAAGTTGCTTCTTGTAAAATAGAGGTTGTAGCCTCAAGAGGAGTTGGAGCTCATAAGAATGATAATGTAAAGAAAATAATGATTACTTATCATATCAAGAAGAAGAGGTTTTTCTCTTTATTGGTTTCCTCAGGAAATATCTGTCTCTGTATATTTCATGTGTGTAATTGATGTTTAATATTCTATTGCTTACTTCCCTGCATCATTTTGATCATCATTAAGTGTTCTGTAAAGAGTTTAAAATGGGCATAATTGTTTAAGAACAATAACAAATGATTCACACCCCCCCTCTTAGTTGTCAAACAATTGGTATCAGAGTCGATTCCTTTTATTTAAAGGTAGACTCAGATCTAAGAAGAAAAAGAGAAAACAATTGTTGATACAGTTTGAGAAAGACAATAAAGAACCTAATGAAGACTTTTCCCTGCTAAAAGTGGAATTAGAAGAGGCAAAGAAAATAGAGGACATTCTAAAACAATAGTTGTTAGAAAATAAGGCAAGATGTGAAGCCTTGGAAGAAGAGGTAGTAAAAACCAGAAAAGAGATGGAGAGGTTTAAAACATTGTATCTTCAAAACCTTCCAAGAATTAAAGCCACAACAGAACTAAACGACATTTTGAGCAAACAAATATCTCCTTTGTTGAAGACTGGTTTAGGCTATGTAAATGGTTCAAGTAGCAAACAACCAGAAAGCAAAGAGCCAGTAAATATGACCAAGTTCCAAGTCAGCAGACAATCAGACCATGAGAGTACTCTGTCACGTAAAGATAATAAAGACAGGATGATGCTTGATAAAAAACAAAGAGATCAAAAGATGGAACACCAAATGCCAAGAAGAAGGCCATCCTTCAGGTACCCAAATTTCTTTCATGGCTATTGTTTTTACTGTTCTAATTTTGGTCTTAAGATTGTAAACTGTAACGCCACTTTTTCTGTTACTAAGGCTTAATCGCTCTGATACCAAACTGTAACGCCACTTTTTCATAACTCATACATGCATTATATAATCCACATGCATTTAAGCAAGAAATACATTTAATCTCAGAGTAAGCATAAGAATTATTACTAACATAAATAATCCATGGCAATAACATTAATCCAAATGCACAGTAGAATACATGATAATTATAATACACAGGGATACAAAAACATAATTAAAGCATCATCTGGTACTTATCTTTGAAACAGTGGTAGTTCCACCAACCAAGTGCAGGCCTTCCACGAACCTCCCAGCTGTAGACCACACTGCTCGTTAGCTCAGCAGTGGGTCACCCCCGAGCTGGGACTAAGATCCACCCCCAAGGCAAGGAATCCTAGGCTAGGCCGAGGTTACAGGGAAAACACACAGTCACAAGGAAGGAATTCTCTCCCAGGAACCACTCATGCTCACTTCCCATAGACTCTCCTTCCCCACATGCTTGTTCCACCCCAGGAGTATACACCTTCTCTTTCACTTAGACAGTCCTTCGGCTGCTAACCTCCCTTGCCTTGGGTTATAGCAATAGACTGGACCGGAAGTCTCCGAGCTCTATGGCAACTACAGGGTTCCTTCCAGGAGTTCTCTCCTTCCTCTACGCACTCTCTCACTTGGAGAGAATCGCTCACAGGCCAACAACCTGTTCTTCCAACCTCAATCACCTCTCTCACCTGGAGAAAGTGTTGTACAACTGGCCAACAAGCCCCACGCAGTCCAACACTACGTGGCCACAACAACCAACGGGGAAAACATACACGGGCTTTCCAACAGGTTCAATAATGGCGGATGGTCTCACAGATATGGCTTCGGACAAGACTCCACGCATAGGCTCAATGCTCAGACAGAGGATGCTTCGGCCTTTCATAAATTAACACCAGTTATTCCGAATCAACACACAGACTTTTCATGTTCAGAGGGCGTATGGGGTATTCTTGCAGAGGTCGGACCAGTCGTACTGTTCAGAAGATCGGATCGAATGGAGGAGGAACCCCTCTCACGGCTCATCTTGACAGTTTTATTCACATGTACCAGGGTTGACACTTGTCACCCTTGGAACTGCATGCTTCCATCAGCGTGCGTTCCTTCCACCATTTGGAAGTCACATGTCATTCCAAAAGAACTTAGGGTAAAAACAAAATATTCACATGTCTTTCAGAATAATATTAAAATATTATTCCCCAAGGACTTAAGTCCCTAGGCTCAACACTTAGCCCCCTTTTTCCACCTTCCAACCTCTAATCCCTTGCCCACTCTATGGAAGCTTAGTCCCCCATCACTCATTCATCATGGTCGGTCTGCACGTGGCGGTGTTTATATTTTATTAATGTGTTGCATACATATAGGTACAAAATCAGGCTCTTGGCCTTCAACCCTTAGGCTGTCTGGCCTAACAACCACATAAGCCTACCAACTTATAAAAACTTGGCTCACCAGTCTATAAAACATATTTACAATTCATTTCATAACCAAGATTTACAACGGGGCTTGGCCTTGGGGACATTACAATCCCCCTCCCTTATTTTTGCACTGTCCTTAGTGCAAATTTCACACTGCATCTGCAAGCTTTTCAAAATTTTCAAAAAGATGCGGGTACTCTGCCCGCATAACATCTTCATGCTCCCATGTCGTGTCCTTAGGACTGTACCAGGTCTACTGGACCTTTACAATCCCTATAGCTCAATTTTGGAGCTGTTTGTTTTTCCTATCCAATATGTGTACATGATGCACTTGCAGGACACCTTCTGGTTCCACCTGAACCACGTTCAAGTCAATAACATGATTAGCATCAGGTATATATTTCTTAAGCAATGAAACATGAAACACATTATGTACAGTCATAGATGTAGGTAATGCAAGCATGTATGCAACTGGCCCAATCCTTTCCAGTATTTCAAATGGCCCACAAAATCTTGCTGCCAACTTGGCGCAACTTCTCAGCTTCAGAGAACTCCTGTTAGTTTTCACTTTCAGGAAAACATGATCACCGACTTTGAATTCTCTGTGGTTTCTGTTCTTATTAGCATAACTTTTCTGCCTGTCCTGGGCAGCTTTCAAATTCTGTTCAATTCTTATCATTTGGTCTTCCATCTCTTTGAGCAGCTCAGGCCCAATTACTGCTCTGTCAACTGGATTATCCCAGCTCACTGGAGTGTTTCACTTTCTTCCATAAAGTGCTTCAAATGGGCTCATCTTCAATGATGCGTGATACCCATTATTGTAGGCGAATTCTACCAAATGCAGGTAGTCTTCCCACCTTGATGGTTTATCCATCACATACATTCTCAGGATGTCTTCTATTACTCTGTTCACCCTCTCTGTCTGACCATTAGACTAAGGATGATACACTGTACTAAAGTTCAGATTCATTCTGAATCCCTTAAACAGTCCTTTCCAGAAATTCGTGGTGAATTTCGGGTCCCTATCAGACACAACTCTCTTAGGAATTCCGTGCAAGCGTGCCACTTCTTTTAAGAAGATATCAACAACATCTGCTACCTTTTGAGTGGTTTTCAGTGGAATAAATGGGCAACTTTTGTAAGCTTGTCCACCACCACCATGATTGAATCATGCTGCTTGCTTGTTCTGGGCAATCCTGTGATAAAATCCATTGTCACCACTTCCCATTTCCACTCAGGAATGGGTAAAGGCTGCAACAACCTTGCTGGGTGCCTATGCTCAGCCTTAACTTTCTGGCACTCCATACATCTGGTGATGTATTCAGCGATTTCTTTCTTCATACCTGGCCAAAAATAATGTCTTTTGACTACTGTTACAGTCTTCTGATAACCAGGATGTCCGGCATACGTCACGTTATGCATTTCTTTTAGAATTGCCAGCTTCAATTCTTGGACATTGGGTATGTTAGCACTTGGTAAATTTCCTAGAGGTTGATGAAAGAAGAAATCTAAAAAGGTAACTTTATCCAACCACTTTTGAAGCTGGGATCTAGCCCTTCCAACTTCAGAGAGGGATCTCTCTATATGATTTAGCTATGTTTCTAATTTTAAATATTAGGCTAGGTAAAGAAATAGGTCGGTTTTGTTGTTAAAGTGTTTTTCAAATTGGTTGAGACAGTCTACACATCCATTGGGCTATGGGGTCTGTGTTTAATAAAATATGAAATACAACCAGAAATGCAAAGGGGAAATCTTTCACAGGACAAGATAATATAATCACTGGATATTTTAGTAGCTTAAATGATTATTAGTAGAAAAGATGAGAAAGATAATTTCAACAAAGAAGCGATTAAGAATTCCTTTATTGAAAATACCAGAAGAAAAACACTTAAAATTTTTCGAGTTAGAAACAGGGTATACGAGATAAATCCTGAAACATTTGTTACTCTTAAAGATTAGAATTAGAAAACAAGATGATCACAAAGCAAGAATAACATTCAACTTAGAGAGAAAACATCACCAGTGAATACACGCAAGAATCCTGTAAAAGTGCCTCCTTTTTATTAATGGAATATCTCTTCAAAAATGTTACAGTCTGATAGCGTCAGGGTGTGAAGATCAACAACCCTCAATAATTCGAAAGGTGAAGTATTTATAACTCAAATTACAAACGTTCTTGTCATAAATGACCAGGACGTGCTAAATCTATTTTTAGCCTAACTAACTTAACAAATTTCCTAAATCTAGGAACTTCTTGATGACTTGGTGTAACTGCACGTTGATTTCTGGGTAGACTGTTGGTGACACAGTGGTCGGGGGAACGTGTTGTTCCAGTTCGACCAAGGTGTTAGGCTCCCACACTGTCTGATTAGCGAATTTCTCAATTTTGGGCTTGGACACATGAACATACAGAATGTTCTTGTTTTTCACTCTCATATCTGAGATGATCCCACAAGGATCATAGTGCCATGGGAAGCTCATGAAGAACTTCATTTCTTTCAACATCCTGTCTGCTTCTTCCCTGGCGCCTCGACTGTTGCAGATGAAGGAGCCAATCTGCCCCTTGATTCGAAGCTGCTGCTTTTTCTTTAATGATACAAAATGAATATCATCTAAATTTATGATCTGTCTTATATATTCTAGAGCAAAGATTCTGACAGGCAAATATTTGGGCAGCTTATACGATGCCAATTCGCACTCGTATACTCTGATCTCGGTGTCACTTTGGTACAGATACCAATCCCCGGTCTTTGTGTTGTCAGAGAGATGTAGGATTCTCTGGACTTCATCATTTATTCGGGGCTCGGGCCTGCCGCTCAGCATACTTACCATAGGGTGGTAGAACTGATCGATGAACGCCTTGAAACTGTACTCTGTGGAGTTGTGCTTTAGCAATGAGGTCCACGCTGTGACTGCCTAAGGCTTACCATCTTCATCCATCTTCTGCATGGAAAAACTAAATTTGTCTGCCTGGAAGAAAATGAACAAGTAGGCTAGTATGGATGAATATCTGAACATGCCTTCTATGCCAAAACTCATGAACTGTTCATGAATATTGTCTGCCAAGAAGGTGCTGAAATCAAACTGGGTGGTGGGCCTTTCATCTGCAGAGAACATGGATAAGAAGCCTAGAATGGGTTCATCTACCCACTGGTCAGAATAGTATCCCAACAGAGTGCAAAGGGATGAGATGACTTGGTTTCCCTTTGTCGAGAACATGGAATATGGATAAGGGGGATTTGTGGAGGGGAATTGAGCGGATGTGGGAAGGAAAAGTTCGAATATCCGAGCTCTTTGGGGAAAAGTCATTTTTTGATACAACTCGGTAAGGATTTCCAGGTTGAAAGGAGACGTAGAGTCGTTTCGGGAGATTTGCATCATCTGGTCTATGGCTTCGGGCGTGATGAGGAACATGATGTCTCCGGACGAGGAGACGACGACTTTTTGCTCGGGGATATAATGAGCTTGACACTTGAGAGAAAACTCGAGAAAATGGTGGATCTGAGGGAAAAGATAGAGGGGTAAATTGGACTCCCAGAGTCCAATTTCATCACTCTGGTCCATGAACACTTCCCTGAGCCATGACTGGAGGTATGAGAAGTCGAAATCACATTTGGTATCTGTGATTAACTGGTCTTTGTCAACCAGTGGGATCTTGTCCAAATCGACAGGAGGCGGGAGAAACAGATTCTCCTCTCCTTCTGCTTGTCTGGGTTTTGGCGCCATCTCTGCAACAGTACCTGCAATAAAACATGACATTAGTGGGGGCGACTAGGTGTGGATGAGGGTGACGTAATGTAACGGAGGAGTGAGCTGTAAATTTCTCTGGTGCGATGGGTGAATAGCGAATGTGAGGGGAATAACAGTAGTTTTATTTAAACTGGGGTCGGTTGGGCGCGGGAGGTAGGTCAGCTGGATAATGGATACGTTATCTAGTAATAAATGGACAACAAGTCATTTCGGGGTGAGATGGCAGGTGACGATGGATGAAAGATACGGATGGGTGACATGGTGGCTAGGGATTGGTGGTAAAAGTCGTAATAAGGGGATTTCCATGAGTGAAAGGGGGGAGGGGACTGACAACAGTTATGGGATGTGACTAACTCGGGAAGAAGTGGAAGGTGACGTCCATAAGTGACGGGGGTCTGTCAGATAGAAGATGGTGATAGGACTTCGGGGAAAATAGACTGACTCCACATATA
>ML793176.1:524538-561186 GCA_009831015.1 Picea engelmannii
CCATTAAAAGCAGATCATCTAGGGGGGTCCGAAATACATTTTGGGCCATTGATCTGCGCACTCGTTTCTTAGCCGCAGATCTTTGCGTGTCTTTTATCACTCATTCCGGACCCCCCCCTCCATTAAAGGTAGAACGGACGGGGGGGTCTGGAATCCAATCTTGATCATTGATTTAAGCGCTCAACCCTGGGCCGTCCAGATGCACACAAATGTTATCAGTGATTCCAGACCCCCCTCCCCCCCTGGTTAAAGGCAGAACGGTCGGGGGGGGTACGGAAAGCTTTGTACACCGTAGATCTGGGCACCGCGATCAGAACCGTCGGTATGTGTAGGGAGTATAAATGCGGAGCGAAAAACACATGCGTTGGGAAAAATTAGGATCAATGCATTTTATGGGTTTTTCCACAAACTTTTCAAGTAAACACCACCATGGGGCTTCGACCAAACTATCCTTTAAGCATTTGAAACATGGTGCAACACTTACATCAAGTTGGTTTTATTGAACTGAAACAATAAAGGAACTAGCCTACATACTAAACTATCTTCTAACCTAGTTTCCTATGATAGTTAACCCATATTAGACTGTTGGGTTAAGAAATTACTCTACCCTAGGGATATCTGACCAGGATTAGACAGTCTGGCCAGATTTATTCACTAATCTAACCTAGACATTTTGGCTAAGATTAAACTGTTTAGCCAAATTCATTCACTACCCTATCAACATCAAATTTAAAAAGAACTTGGCCATGCTTGAAAGGTATGGACCAAGTTACTATTATTGCATGGGGCTTTTATTGCAATTCTTTTATGCCCTCTTTTTCTTTCTTTCTTTTTTTTCTTTTTTTCTTTTCTTTTTCTTTTTCTTTTTCTTTTCTTTTCAAATTATTTGTAGAATGAAAAATCATTTGTCAACAAAAACACTAGAGACAGATAATATCCCAGTCACCAGTTGATCCTATAATTTATAGGGTGATAACAGCGGCTCCACCTAGGGATGGTACTTTCCCTGTGAAGTGCCAAGAATCCTAGTTCCTGTCATTCTAAAAATTTCTTCCTAGTAGCCTTCGTTGGTTTTATTCTCAAAAATTGGAAAAACAGTGGACAACAGCTTAGGGCCTTCTCTTCCGGCTTCAACCAACTGACTAATGTTCCTCCGTCAGAAAATGTAGGCGAAAAATAAAAATGGTATGTACAATGGTGGGTGAAAACTCGAATCTCTACTGAGGTGGAACATAATGTTTCAGCATTCTGCCATTCACAGTTCCTCCTAGCAGATCTATCCCATCAACATTGTTTAGTAAGAAAGCATTGTTTCCCCTGAAATCTTGGATCATGTATGGTCCTGTCCACAGACTGTCAAATTTTCCATGCTTTCCCTTGTCTTCATTTCTGGCGTCCCATCTCAGCACCAAATCTCCTAGTTCAAAATCGTCTTCCTTGGTTCTTCTGTCAAAAATCTTCTTGATGCTTTCTTGGACCACTTGAGTCTTGTTGAAAACGTTCTCCCTGGACTGCTACAAATGGATCATCTGGTTGATCCTTCTTTGTGAGTCATTTGTCTCAGCTTGTACATCTTGAAGTAACTTCATGACGGGGACTCCTAAAGAAGTGGGGAAAACTGCCTCTGTACCATAGACCAGCTAGTATGGTGACATAGCGATTGACTTTTTGGTGGTCAGTCTGTCAGCCCACAAAGCGAACACCAACTTGTTATGCCATGATTTCTTGTTTTCCTGCAATGTTTTCTTGATGATATTGACCAAGGTTTTGTTTGAGGATTTCGCTAGCCCATGTCCCTGAGGGTAGTAAGCTGTGGAATGCCCCAAACCAATGTGATATTGGTTGCAGAAATCTATGAGCTTCTTCGACCAAAAGGCAACTGCATTATCAGTTATAATCTTTCTAGGACTTCCAAAGCGAGACAAAATATTATTTTCAAGGAAATTGATAATAACAGAGTCAGTGGATTGCCTACTTGGTACTGCTTCGATCCATTTTGTAAAATAATCGGTGGCAGTGAGAATCCACCTGTGCTGGCCTGCAGAAAGGGGGTGTATTTCTCCAATGAAGTCCAGTCCCCATTGCTGGAAAGGGGCTTCAACTGAGATCGGTTTCAGGGGGAGAGGAAGGAGTTTCCTTTTGCCTTCAAACAACTGACATTGGTGACATGCAGTCACCTTTTGATGCACATCGGCGAATAGGGTGGGCCAATAGAAACCCGCTCTGAGTATTTTGTTGGCTGTGACCTTCCAGTTCAGATGGCCACCACATTCACCTGCATGAAATTCTTGTAACACTTTGTCAGCTTCATCTTTCAATAAACAATTTAATAGAATGCCTCCAGGATCTTTCCAATACAAATTGCCTTCTAGAATACATAATTTTAAGGCTTTCAACTTTAAAAATCTAGCTTCAGTCTTAGTCAAACCAGGGGGAGCTTGTAAATTTTGCAAAACATATATAAGGTCTGCGTACCATGGAGAGTTGAGAAATACCTCTCTCACGCTTAGAGTCGCCATCTCACCCTGTTCATCTGCTGCAGCTAAAAAATTAATGTCAAGAGCTTGGAAGTTTGATTCAGCCATTAATTTTTCTAGGCCTTGACCCTTGATTAGTTTTGTAGGCTTAATCTCTATGTCGTATTCTAAAATGACAACAATCCACTTTCCTCTTCTTCCATCCGGGTTGTCCTGTGTCAAAATGTCTTTTACTACTGCATTCAGAACATACACAATGGTGTGGGAATGGAGAATGTAGACCCTAAAGTCTTTTATAGCTTTCACCAAGGCAAAAGCATGTTTCTCCATTATCTTGTAATTTAGAGCAGCGTCTCTCAACGCTTTACTAAAGAAAGCTATGGGATGTTCATACCCTTCGCTTTTCTTTTGTAATAACATCGCTACTATAGTATGTTTGGAAGCGAAAGAAAAAAGATAGAAATCCTTAGTAAAATCAGGACTAATCAAAACAGGGGCTTCTGTGAGTGCTCGTTTGACTTGTTCGAAAGATTGTCTGGACTCGGAGTCCCATTTTATTTTTACATCTTTTTTAAGCATATTTGTAATGTTTCTGAGGAGTTCTTCCAGGCTGGGAATGAATCTTCGTAGAAAGTTTATTCTCCCGATAAAAGACTGTAGTTCTTTGATGTTTCTGGGGTGTTCTAATTTTTGTATGGCCTCGATCCTGCTGGGGTCAATTTTGATTCCATCCTTGGAGATGATATGTCCTAGAAGTTTGCCTTCCTCCAGCCCGAAGAGGCTTTTCTTAGGATTTAAAGAAATCCCAAACCTTCTACATTTCTTGAAGACTCGTCTAAGGTGTCGCAGGTGCTCGTCATCAGATCAGGAAAACACAGTTACATCGTCTAAATAGACGACAATAAACTTACCCGATTCTTCTACAAAGGCGATATCCATCGCTCTTTGGAAAGTGGCTCCTACGTTCATCAGACCAAAAGGCATTTTCACATACATGAAAGTGCCCCATGGCGTAGTGAAAGCAGTTTTGTCTTGGTCATCCGAGTGAACTAGGACCTGATTGTAACCCGAGAAACCGTCCAGCAAAGAAATTCTACTAGATCCAACCACCCTTTGAAGGATGTGGTCCATTTTCGGCAAGGGGTAATTGTCCTTCAAGGAAACCTTATTAAGATTCCGGAAGTCTATACAAAGTCTGATTTCCCCATATTTCTTACGTGTAGGGACTAAATTAGAGACCCATTTGGAAAAACACAATGGGACTATGGTTTTGGCATCGTACATTTTTTTGATTTCCTTTTCTATCAGAGGGAGAAACTTGGGATTTATCCTCCTAAGTTTATGTCTGAATGGTTTTTGGTCTTCTTTTATTGGAATTTTGTGTTGTATGATGCTGGTATCATAAGCCTTCAAATCCTCATAACCCCAGGAAAAGACATCTGAATATTCTTTGAACAACTCAATGTATTTGAGTTTTTGCTCTGGGGGTAATGATTTAAACAGTTTGACCATTTTAGGTTTCTCTTCGGTCCCTATATTACAATCTTCTACCTCTTGTCATTTTGCTTCAATTTTCGGTTTTTTGGCTACGTCGTTAAAGTCAAACAAGTCCTCTAAAGGAACTAGACCTCTAGGCAAAACATTTCTTTTCAAATGTAAAACATCGGCCTCCATTTCATCATCGCCTAATTCTCCTGAATCTACTGTATTTACACTATCAATTTCAAAATCAGATCTATTTACATTTTCATCTTCGCTCTCTAAATCTATATTAGTACATTCAAAGTCATTTTTACACTGAAGAAAGTCCTCAATCTGATCATCATTGCCAAAAACTTGCCAATACCAGATGTTGTCGAGAACAGTTGGTCAACACTTCACTTCTATCGTGTACGGGCGAGTCGAGTGGAAATGAATCTTACATGTGGCTGTTGACGTAGCCATTCCGTCTGCTAGAATGTTTTGTCCCCTCGACATTACCTGCAATTCGACTTCAGTGAAACATCTCAAGGCATCAAGAACAACATTCTTATAAGCTCTAAGACGAGGGTGTTTCATGGCATACTCACCTTTGATTTGCTTGATGATCAATTCAGAATCACCTCTTACCATAATATGTTTAGCACCAACCTTTTTCAAAAGTTTGAGACCAAGCATCAAGGCTTCATACTCAGCAATATTGTTAGTGCATTGGAAATTTAATTTGTAGGAATGGTTTTTTGAATACCTGTTTCTGTGGTTATGCAACCAAACTCCTGCTCCATCTCCTTCTTTGCTCACTGCTCCATCAAAATCCATGCTCCAGAAGTCTACTGGTAATTCTTCGGTTATTACATTTTTCTTCCTTTCAACCTCGATGATTTCTTGGCCTTCGTCTAGACTGGATGTATCCTCTCCTAGCTAAATGTCTTGCTCTCCCGTGTCACCATCGTTATACAGGATAAATGAATCCATGTCAGAATGTGCAGAGTAAAGAGGATAGTTGTGTGGTTTTTCCTGGCTAATGACCATGTACTTCATCAAAGTTTCTCTGTATAGCCTTCTTTGTCGCCCAAAAACTAGGATAGTGGCATAGGACATATCTAGCTGTAGGGTACCTCTTAACTTAGCTCCCCAGGGCCGAGATAGAAACATTCCATACTTCGGAGGGATGTTTGCAACTACCACATCCATGACCATGCTCTTTGCAGGAATCTGGACCAGGGTGATACACAGGTCCTTGATCAAACCAATGCATCTAACCTTATGGGATTCGAACGAATGTAGATCCTTATAAGGTCTGGTGACCTCCAGTCCCAGTTTCTCCATCACTTCTTTCGGCATCAGATTGTGGGAAGCACCCAAATCCAGCATAGCATTATGCAAGATTAGGTCATGTATGTTTAGACTGATGTAAAAAGGAGCGACCTCACCAGTATCATCTCGACCATCTACTTCAGGTCCAAAAAGAATCTCGGGTTGATCATCAGTAAGGTTCACAGTGTCCGAATGATTTGATGATCCAATGGTTAAGGCCTTTGTGCCTATGTCAGTTTCAATGGTCAGTGGTTTAATCACCTGTGAATGATAAACGTCTTTGTTCATCAACTCAGAAAGTGGGATAGGAATTTTTACTTTGGCCAATTCCTCCTCAAGGCTGAAAGGTGTTGGAGCTCTGCCTTGGCTCACCAATTCTGGTTTGTCCACCATATCCTTCTATATTGAAGTACTTGGTGGATTAACAGGTGAAACCTCGGGCTGTGACGGCCTTTTCAGAATAGTAAGGTTTTTCTTTATGGGAGAGTCGGCAGTGCTCTTCTCGGGAATCTTCTCGGTAGCTGGCTCAGATGCCTTTGTAGTTTCGACTACCTTCTTGGTTTCGGTTATCTTTTCCGGGGCACTTCCTTCTGTCTTTTTACTCCGCAAATTATATTTTCGGTGTACCTCCAGAATGGCATTTTCAAATGCCTGCTGTTCTGCATCTTTAGCTTCTTCACTTACCTTTGTTTGATTGAGAAGAAAAATCTCTTGCTCGTCTTGGGTGAGGAAAATAGCTTCGTTATCGTGAATGCCCATGAGATTTATATGAGTATCCTCAGGTTCGTCAATCACCTCCCCCCCTTCATCAGCATAATTTTCTTGCAAGGGAGGCCTGATCTGCTGATCCAGACCTCTCTGTTCTCTTTGGTCCCTAGGATATCTCTGTCTGATTTGAGGAGGGTTTCTCCTGAAGTTAGGATTCCGGACTTGAGGAGCTGGTGGGTCATCTCTCGGAGGATTTCTTTCTGACACAGTGAGTCTATCCATCATTCTTTCCACTGCTCTGGCCAAAGAATCCAATTTGTAGTTGGAGTTTGATGTGGAAGGATATTCTTTAATCGTAACCCTCCTCTCTGACCTCTGTCGTGCTCTTTTGGCCAACAAAGTGGCCTCTACACTTATAGCACTTTTCTACATGTCCTCCAGGGTGGTAGAATTTCTTTCTCTTAGTTGGTAAGACATGTCAGCATCAAATCCATCAGGGAATTTAATCAATGCTAGACCCTGTGGATGTTTGATTTCAGTTGGGATTGCATTGTACAGGTTATTGAAACGGGTGCAATAATCTTGTACCGTCTCACCTTGATTTCTTATTATGTTCTCATATTCTGACAATATTTGGAGAGGGTTTTTCTTTACCTCCCATCTGTCAAGAAAACTCCTTTGAAATGTGACAAGGTCAAGGACTAAGGTGACTGGTAACGCTTTGTACCATTTTTTGATGTCACCTGTCAAACTTTGGGCAAACAATCTCATTTGAACGTCAACCTCATCAACTTCTTGTAGGTCAAAATAATCATTCATTTTGTCAACATGTTGTTGGGCTTTCAAGGGTCCTGTTGCATCGAACTGTGGGAGTCTAGTTTGGTAGTCTTGAGGCATAGCATGAAGAGGTGCAGCCAACACCAAGGGAGCGTACCTGGCTGCCATGATGAGTGGAGGAGGTGGAACAACCGACTGGATAATAGGCGAGGTAGCGACCGAAGGCGAGGATGAGGAGGGACTGGCTGGCACCGAGGGAGAGGTGTGCTGGTTAGCAGTGGGTGATAGAACTTCAGGGGTTTGGGGTTGCAAGATGGTTGGGTCGAAAATGATTTCAGTGACAAAACTACTGGATTTGGACCTAGACAGGCTTTGGTCGGAAAAAGTGTCAATATCGGGGTTTTGAGAAGAGACAAGTTTTCCTGGAAAAGAAGGAGACTTGTGAATGGGAGTATGCCTTACTGAACCTTCAATAATGGTCTTTTTCCTGAGCAACTTCTCTGGATTGTCTGTTACTATCGCAGGTTTAGGGTCTGGATGAGATCGAGTATGGACTTTCTTGGGAGCCATAATTCTTTTTGGTTATATATATATATATACTTTTTAATTTTATGAATCTGAAAATAATATGTACAAGTTTAATCAACCTCTGAACATTACTTCCTTCTCAGATTTGCAATATTTAAGGAGCAATATTTCAGGTACAAACTTTTCTTTTAGGGAAAATGGACGTAGGTTTTAACTTTTTCGTTCAGTTCCCCAGTATGGTCGCCACTATGTTAGCACTTGGTAAATTTCCTAGAGGTTGACGAAAGAATAAATCTATAAAGGTAACTTTATGCAACCACTTTTGAAGCTAGGATCTAGCCCTTCCAACTTCAGAGAGGGATCTCTCTATATGATTTAGCTATGTTTCTAATTTTAAATATCAGGCTAGGTAAAGAAATAGGTCGGTTTTGTTGTTAAAGTGTTTTTCGAATTGGTTGAGACAGTCTACACATCCATTGGGCTATGGGGGCTGTGTTTAATAAAATATGAAATACAACCAGAAACGCAAAGGGAAAAGCTTTCATAGGACAAGATAATATAATCACTGTATATTTTAGTAGCTTAAATGATGATTAGCAGAAAAGATGAGAAAGATAATTTCAACAAAGAAGCAGTTAAGAATTCCTTTATTGAAAATACCAGAAGAAAAACACTTAAAATTTTTCGAGTCAGAAACAGGGTATACGAGATAAATCCTGAAACATTTGTTACTCTTAAAGATTAGAATTAGAAAACAAGATGATCACAAAGCAAGAATAACATTCAACTTAGAGAGAAAACATCACCAGTGAATACACACAAGAATCCTGTAAAAGTGTCTCCTTTTTATTAATGGAAGATCTCTTCAAAAATGTTACAGTCTGATAGCGTCAGGGTGTGAAGATCAACAAACCTCAATAATTCGAAAGGTGAAGTATTTATAACTCAAATTACAAACGTTCCTGTCATAAATGACCAGGACATGCTAAATCTATTTTTAGCCTAACTAACTTAACAAATTTCCTAAATCTAGGAACTTCTTGATGACTTGGTGTAACTGCACGCTGATTTCTGGGTAGACCGTTGGTGACACAGTGGTGAGGGTAACCTACTATTCCACTTCGACCAAGGTGTTAGGTTCCCACACTGTCTGATTGGTGAATTTCTCAATTTCGGGCTTGGACACATGAACATATGGAATGTTCTTGTTTTTCACTCTCATATCTGAGATGATCCCACAAGGATCATAGTGCCATGGGAAGCTCATGAAGAACTTCATTTCTTTCAACATCCTGTCTGCTTCTTCCCTGGCACCCCGACTGTTGTAAATGAAAGAGCCAATCTGCTCCTTGATTCGAAGCTGCTGCTTTTTCTTTAATGATACAAAATGAATATCATCTGAATTTATGATCTGTCTTATATATTCTAGAGCAAAGATTCTGACAGGAAAATATTTGGGCAGCTTATACGGTGCCAATTCGCACCCGTATACTCTGATCTCGGTGTGATTTTGGTACAGATACCAATCCCTAGTCTTTGTGTTGTCAGAGAGATGCAGGATTCTCTGGACTTCGTCATTTATTTGGGGCTCGGGCCTGTCGCTCAACATACTTACCATAGGGTGGTAGAACTGATCGATGAACGCCTTGAAACTGTACTCTGTGGAGTTGTGCTTTAACAATGAGGTCCATGCTGTGACTGCCTGAGGCTTACAATCTTCATCCATCTTCTGCATGGAAAAACTAAATTTGTCCTCTTGGAAGAAAACGAACAAGTAGGCTAGTATGGATGAATATCTGAACATGACTTCTGTGCCAAAACTCACGAACTATTCGTGAATATTGTCTGCCAAGAAGGTGCTGAAATCAAACTGGGTGGTGGGCCTTTCATCTGTAGAGAAGATGGATAAGAAGCCCAGAATGGGTTCATCTACCCACTGGTAAGAATAGTATCCGAACAGAGCGCAAAGGGATGAGATGACTTGGTTTCCCTTTGTCGAGAACATGGAAGACAGATAAGGGGGATTTGTGGAGGGGAATTGAGCAGATGTGGGAAGGAAAAGTTTGAATATCCGAGCTCTTTGGGGAAAAGTCATTTTTTGATACAACTCGGTAAGGATTTCCAAGTTGAAAGGAGACACAGAGTCGGCTTGGGAGATTTGCATCATCTGGTCTATGGCTTCGGGCGTGATGAGGAACATGATGTCTTTGGAAAAGGAGATGACGGCTCTTTGCTCGGGGTTATAATGAGCTTGACACTTGAGAGAAAACTTGGGAAAATGGTGGATCTGACGGAAAAGATAGAGGGGTAAATTGGACTCCCAGAGTCCAATTTCATCACTCTGGTCCAGGAACACTTCCCTAAGCCATGACTGGAGGTCTGAGAAGTCGAAATCACATTTGGTATCTGCGATTAACCAATATTTGTCAACCAGTGGGATCTTGTCCAGATCGACAGGAGGCGGGAGAAATAGATTCTCCTTTCCTTCTGCTTGTCTGGGTTTTGGCGCCATCTCTGCAACAGTACCTCCAATAAAACATGATGTTAGTGGGGGCGACTGGCTATGGATGAGGGCGACGGAATGTAACGGAGGAGTGAGTTGTAAATTTCTCTGGTGCGATGGGTGAATAGTGAATGTGAAGGGAATAACGGTAGTTTTATTTAAACTGGGGTTGGTTGGGCGCGAGAGACAAGTCAGCTGGATAACGGATACGTTATCCAGTAATAAATGGACAATGGGTCATTTGGGGGTGAGATGGCAGGTGACGATGGCTGAAAGATATGGACGGGTGACGTGGTGGCTAGGGATTGGTGGTAAGAGTCGTAATAAGGGGCTTGCCATGAGTGAAAGGGGGGAGGCGACTGACAACAGTTATGGGATTTGACTAACTCAGGAAAAAGTGGAAGGTGACGTCCATAAGTGATGGGGGTCTGTCAGATAGCAGATGGTGATAGGACTTCGGGGAAAATAGACTGACGCCATGTATAACAAGGGACCCACAAGAGGTGAACAACTATCCTTGACCCCCCCCCCTCCATTAAAAGCAGATCATCCATGGGGGTCCAAAATGCATTTTGGGCCATTGATCTGCACGCTCGTTTCTTAGCTGCAGATCTTTGCACGTCTTTTATCACTCATTTCGGACCCCCCCCCCCTCCATTAAAGGTAGAACGGACGGGGGGGTCCAGAATCCAATCTTGATCGTTGATTTAAGCGCTCAACCCTGGGCCGTCCAGATGCACGCAAATGTTATCAGTGATTCCCGACCCCCCCGGTTAAAGGCAGAACGGTCGGGGGAGTCCGGAAAGCTTTGTACACCGTAGATCTGGGCGTCGCGATCAGAATCGTCAGTATGTGCAGGGAGTATAAATGGGGAGCATAAAACACATGCGCTGGGAAAACTTAGGATCAATGCATTTTATGGGTTTTTCGCCAAACTTTTCAAGTAAACACCACCATGGGGCTTCGACCAAACTATCCTTTAAGCATTTGAAACATGGTGCAACACTTACATCAAGCTGGTTTTATTGAACTGAAACAATAAAGCAACTAGCCTACATACTAAACTATCTTCTAACCTAGTTTCCTATGACAGTTAACCCAGATTAAACTGTTGGGTTAAGAAATTACTCTACCCTAGGGCTATCTGACCAGGATTAGACAGTCTGGCCAGATTTATTCACTAATCTAACCTAGACATTTTGGCTAAGATTAAATTGTTTAGCCAAATTCATTCACTACCCTATCAACATCAAATTTAAAAAGAACTTGGCCATGCTTGAAAGGTATGGACCAAGTTACTATTATTGCATGGGGGTTTTATTGCAATTCTTTTATGCCCTCTTTTTCTTTTTTCTTTTTTTTCTTTTTTTCTTTTCTTTTTCTTTTTCTTTTTCTTTTCTTTTTCTTTTCTTTTCAAATTATTTGCAGAATGAAAAATCATTTGTCAACAAAAACACTAGAGACAGATAATATCCCAGTCACCAGTTGATCCTATAATTTATAGGGTGATAATAGGGTATGTACACTCTGTTTTTATACAGAAGTAAGCCATCAGCTTCCAAGGTGTGACTTTCCTTGGTCTGTGGTCTCTCACGCTATTGTAGCTTTGCTACCAAATCTCTGAACTGCAAATCAACATTTGCAGCTTCCAAAATTCTTTCCTTAATCTCAGTCCTGTACATGCTAATGGTTGTAGCATGTAATTCATGCACTTTTCTGCTGAGTGCATCAACCACCTTATTTTGTTTCCCTTTGATATGCTTGATATCAAAGTCATATTCACACAGAAACTCCAGCCATCTGGTTTACCTGGCATTTAAAGTCAGCTGATCAAATAAATGCTTTAGACTGTTGTGGTATATTCTCAATTCGAATCTCCTTCCCATGAGGTAATGTCTCCATTTCCTCAATGTGTGGACGATTGCTACTAGCTCTAAATCGTGAGTGGCATAATTCCTTTCATTCTCTTTCATCTTTTGGGACTCATAACAAATTACAAATCGCTCTTGGCTAAGAACTCCTCCCAGTCCCTCCTTACACGCATTTGTGCACACCAAGAAATCCATATTTGGATCTACAATCTTTAGGATTGGAGCACTGGTTAACAACTGCTTCAATTGCTAGAAACTGCTCTCACACTCTTCAGTCCACTGAAACTTCTTCTCCTTCCTTTGCAAGGAAGTGATAGGGTGATCTATCTTTGAGAATCCGACTATAAACCTTCTGTAGTAACCTGTCGGACCCATAAAATATCTAACTTCTACCACATTCCTTGGCACTGACCATTCTCGGATGGCCTCAACCTTTTCAGGATCCACAACGATCCCCTCTTCTGAAATAATATGTCCCAAGTAATGGATCTGCCTTTGATAAAATGAGCATTTTCTCAGCTTGGCATACAACTGGTGTTCTCTCAACACTTGTAGCACCATTCTTAGGTGTTTCTCATGCTCTTCCTCTGACTTGGAATACACCAAGATGTTTTCCAGGAAGACTATGACAAACTTGTCTAAATAGTCCCTGAATACACCATTCATTAAGCACATGAAAATAGCAGGTGCATTTGACAATCCAAACGGCACCACCGTGAACTCATAATGACTGTACCTTATTCTAAAGGCGGTCTTGCTGATGTCCTCATCATTTATTCTCACTTGGTGATATCCATATCTAAGATCTATTTTTGAAAATATTTCCGCGTCCTTCAACTGATCAAAAAGATCATCGATCCTTGGCAGAGGATACTTGTTCTTGACAGTTAGCTTATTCAACTACCGGAAATCAATGCACAGTCTCAACGTCCCATATTCCTTCTTCACGAATAGGACTGAGGCTCCCCAAGGTGACACACTGGGGAAAATGTACCCCTTCTTTAGTAGCTCTTCGAGCTGCAATTGCAACTCTTTCAGCTCTCGTGTACTCATTCTATAAGGAGCTTTCGAAACTGGAGCTTCTCCTAGTATCAAATTTATAGAAAAATCGATGTCCCTCTTCGGAGGTAGTCCAGGTACCTCCTAAAATAAATCCTTGAACTCTTTGAGTACCTCATGGTCTTCCAACTTCGAGACTGCATCTCTGGATGCTTCTCCCACATGGGCTGCAGATAATTGACAACCTTTCCTATAACATTTCTTCAGCTGCATGGCTGAGATTTCTCTAACAGCCATGACTGCGGGAATTCCTTGGACTGTTACCTGATTTCCCTCTTCGTCCAGGAATGTAAACCTCTTGTTATGATAGTCTAGAAGGGCATGGTGCTCGTCCAACCAGTCCATCCCAATTAAGTAGTCATAAGAGCCTGAAGGTAGAATATTCAATTCAACCTTAGTGCTCAATCCTTTCATTTCTGCTGAACATGACTTAACCAATTCAATGACCTTCCTTTTGGTTCCTGTGGCTAACTGCACTAGCCAAGACTTTTCATGTTTGCTTCTTGTTAAACACAAACTTTCCATTACCCTAGGATCTACATAACTATGGATAGCCCCTGAATCGATTAAAATAATGAGTGGTCGGTTGTTAATCATACCTTCCACTTCAATCATGTGCGATTGAAATTATTCTTGCTTGTTGTCCAGGGATGCGTAGATCCTTGGCATTCTGCTACCCATATCCTCCACTGTTTCATCTTGCTGAATAGTATGGGCAGTTCTCGCTTTATCTTTTCTGTGGGGGTAGTCTCGGTACCTATGGTTTCCTTTACAGCCCCAACACTCCATAGGTGGTGGTCTTGGCATCTTCTCACTCCCTTCAACTTTCCCAGGCTCTCTAAAAGATGACTGTCCCCAAGGACTGTTCCTGAAAAAGGGAGGCTTGCTTTCCTTCTGCCTCTATTCCTTCTTAAACCTCTTCTGGTCATCCCAAGCCTTCCTAAGGATAGGCCTTTCTCTTTGCTGTTCATACAAGCATTTCGCCCTTCTTATTGTTTCTTCCATAGTATTAGGATCATCATATTGAATCTTGTCACCAATAGAATATGGGAGTCCACTCAGATACCTCTGAATTTTGACAACCTTGGCTTTGATTAATGGAACATACTTCAGTAGTTCCATAAAACTTTGTTCATACTCATCAATGGTCATGCTGCCTAGCTTGAGTTCGAAGAACTCCTTCATCTTTCTATCATAGTATCTTTTGGTCAGGTATTTCTTCTCGAAATACCTCTTAAACTCCTTCCAAGTGATATCTTTCTCTCTGATGTGCTGCACTTGCACAAACTGATCCCACCACATGGATGCTTTTCCTTTTAGCTGATACATTGCAATTCTTCCTTCTGCATGTGTATAATAATTCTACAGTTGGAAATATTTCCTCATGCCCAACAACCATGTTTCAGCATCTTCCTCCTTCTTATGTTCACCATCGAACGTTGGAGGCTTGATCTTGTTCATCTCCCCTTTCAATTCATCCATTCCATATTTTCGGTGGTTTCTGGTAGGAGATGAGCTTGAACTACTGCATGCCTCCCTACTGGAATGCTTCTGGGAGTGACAATGATGTCTGCTACTACTCCTCGATCTTCTTCTCCTCTCAGGGGTCCTGACACTTCTTGATCTCCTTTTTCTCTTAGGGGTTCTGCGACTCTCTGTCTTGCTTGAGTCCCTTCCCTTCTCCAATTTCCTTTCTATTCTTTCCAGGCTCTTCAACATTTTTAAGTTGAATTCACCCTGTCGATCCCTGACTTTCATGAGCTTTCGGCTATCATCTCGGTGTGTCTAGGCATCTCTTTGCAATCCATCAATGATTTTTATTATGTGCCCTTCCTTGTCTAATTCTCTTCCATGCCCATTGGAGTTTGATCCTTCAACTCCCATGTTGACATCTCTTCCTTCTCCTTCATCCTCTGAAATGGAGGCAATCCACACCTCCTCTATTTCTATACTCGACGTCGATTAACTGGTGTCCTGACACTCGTTGAACTCTGCACACGCAATGTGCAATCAATATGAAGTTTATCAGGCCTTAAACCTTTAATAAAATCAAAATAATCATAAACCAATGTGAGTGAGAAACATTTGACTTCACAAGGTTTTCTGAGCTCTGTTGGCTCTACAAATTTTGACACTTCGGGTTTTTGGTACCCGGGAGTTCACTATGCAGTGACTCCTAACTTCTTGTCGCTACAATCCCCGAAATCCAAAATTTTGGTTTCCTTGCTCTCCAGGCCCACAGCACAACTATCGCCCTTAAAACACGTTACAGTTATTCAGTCTCCGATGGCTTCGGGACTTCGAGACTTCGGGACTTCGGGTTTCGGGACTTCAGGTTTTCGGTACTCGGGAGTTCACTATGTAGTGACTTCCAACTCCTTGTCACTACAATCCCTGAAATCTGAAATTCTGATTTACTTTATTCTTTGGGCCCACAGCACAGCTGTCGCCCTTAACCGCAGTGGCGCATGGCATGTTCCGGAGGGTCCACATCTCCATTGGTGACGTCTTTGAGTCCCACCGCTCTCGCCTATCTTTTCAATTCTCTGGCATGTGGTACACATCCATGCACCCATGTCCATTCCAAGAAAAAATCCAATGGTTAGGTCCCCTCTCAGATCTATGACGCAGATCTTTTTGATGTTTCGGGGTTTCAGGCATCAGGAGTTCGTGCACCCCACATCTCGAATTTCCATTTGCCAAAATCCTGAATTAGGGTTTATTCTTCCACTTGATCTGGCGGTCAAGTCCTCTCCTACAATCTACGGTGTAGATCGTTTCAGGAATCCATGTTTTGCTAACTCGTGACTTGCGAACACAAGGGTCTTCCTTTTTGGTTTCCTGGGTGCCGAAACGTTGTCCAACAGCCACGTGGTTCCCCCAATGGACGGTCCTGATGAATTTTGTGATTTCGCGTATCGCGATTTCCACGTTCCTGTGCAACTCCAAAGGGTCTTTAAACCCTGTGCACATTCTCCAGATCTGATGGTCACAAGGGTTCACCTTCCCTTCCGAACATATCCTAAGGCTCCAATACTTCTGGTATGGAGTCCTCTCTCCTTGTGGCCATAGACCACACTGGCTGTGGTTTCACAACACCGCTATACCTCCTGAGCTTGTAGGCATGGTCAAGTAACTCCTTGACACTCCGGATCATTCCAGGGTCTAGAATTGGTCCTCCAGACACAATTTCTCCTCACACCCTTGATCAAAAGACCACTCAACTGGCCCATCTAGGCTCAATGTTGAAACCTTGGCTCTGATACCAAGCTGTAACGCCACTTTTTCTGTTACCAAGGCTTAATCGCTCTGATACCAAACTGTAATGCCACTTTTTTTGTTACCAAGGCTTAATCGCTCTGATACCAAACTGTAACGCCACTTTTTCATAACTCATACAGGCATTATATAATCCACATGCATTTAAGAAAGAAATACATTTAAGCTCAGAGTAAGAATAAGAATTATTACTAACATAAATAATCCATGGCAATAACATTAATCCAAATGCACAACAGAATACATGATAATTATATTACACAGGGATACAAAAACATAATTAAAGCATCATCTGGTACTTATCTTTGAAACAGTGGCAGTTCCACCAACCAAGTGCAGGCCTTCCACGAACCTCCCAGCCTTAGACCACACTGCTCGTCATCTCAGCAGTGGGTCACCCCCGAGCTGGGACTAAGCTCCACCCCCAAGGCAGGGAATCCTAGGCTAGGCTGAGGTTACAGGGAAAACACACAGTCATAAGGAAGGAATTCTCTCCCAGGAACCACTCATGCTCATTGCCCACAGACTCTCCTTCCCCACATGCCTATTCCACCCTAGGAGTATACACCTTCTTTGTCACTTAGACAGTCCTTCAGCTGCTAACCTCCCTTGCCTTAGGTTACAGCAACAGACCAGACCGGAAGTCTCTGAGCTTTGTGGCAGCTACAGGGTTCCTTCCAGGAGTTCTCTCCTTCCTCTGCACACTCTCTCACCTGGAGAGAATCGCTGACAGGCCAACAACCTATTCTTCCAACCTCAATCACCTCTCTCACCTGGAGAGAGTGTTTTACAACTGGCCAACAAGCCCCACACAGTCCAGCACTGCATGGCCACAACAACCAATGGGGAAAACAAACATGGGCTTTCCAACAGGTTCAACAATGGCGGATGGTCTCACGGATATGGCTTCGGACAAGACTCCATGCATAGGCTCAATGCTCAGACAGAGGATGCTTCGGCCTTTCATAAATTAACACCAGTTATTCTAAATCAACACACAAAATTTTCCTATTTAGAGGGCATACGGGGTATTCTTGCAGAGGTCTGACCAGTCATACTGTTCAGAAGATTGGATCGAATGGAGGAGGAACCCCTCTCACGGCTCATCTTGGCCGTTTTATTCACATGTACCAGGGTTGACACTTGTCACCCTTGGGACTGCATGCTTCCATTAGCGTGCATTCGTTACACCATTTGGAAGTCACATGTCATTCCAAAAACACTTAGGGTAAAAACATAATATTCACATGTCTTTCGGAATAATATTAAAATATTATTCCCTAAGGACTTAAGTCCCTAGGCTCAACACTTAGCCCCCTTTTCCCACCTTCCAACCTCTAATCCCTTGCCCACTCTGTGGAAGCTCAATCCCCCATCACTCATTCATCATGGTCGGTCTGCACGCGGTGGTGTTTTTATTTTATTAATGTGTTGCATACATACAGGCACAAAATCAGGCTCTTGGCCTTCAACCCTAAGGCTCTCTGGCCTAACAATCACATAAGCCTACCAGCTTATATAAACTTGGCTCACCAGCCTATAAAACATATTTACAATTCATTTCATAACCAAGATTTACAACGGGGCTCAGCCTTGGGGACATTACATAAATTTTCAAATTAAGTTTAGAGACATGCAACTGAGGAGGTCAAGAAATAGACAATATTTACAACATAGAACTAAGAAGCCAATGAATAGACAATGTAGCGCCAATAAATTTGACCTACTGAACAATGAGCTTGAATGTTATAACTGTCATAACTTCGGCCACAAATCTAAAAACTTCCATTTGAATAAGTACAAGGTAGATCCAAGGATAAATCCTTTAGCTAGAAATGCCAACACATGGAAAAAGAAAGACAATGAAAAATGTGGTCTAGTACTTTCAGCTCAAAAACAAAAATACCCCTGGTATATAGACAATGGATGTTCTAAGCACATGACTGGATATAAGGATAATTTTATGTCTATAAGTAAAAGAAAAAAAGGAAATGTAACCTTTGGAAATGATGAACCATGTAAAATCCAGGGTAAAGCGATGGTGAGTTTGAGTAATGGTAAAGGAAAAGCCCAAGATGTTCTGCTTGTAGATGGGCTGAAACATATTTTTCTCGATGCAATTCAAATGTGTGACATAGGACGTGAAGTGGTGTTCACTTCCAGGGATTGTAATAAATATTCTGTAAACTCAGGACAAGTGGTGGCTAAAGGCATAATGACATAAAATAATGTATGTGCTGAAAGAAGATAAAGAAGAGTGTCATCTAAGCAAACATGATGAAATATGGTTATGGCATAGGAGACTTGGACATATAAACTTTGACCACTTAATCAAGCTCAAAAATCTTGAGGTAGTAAAAGATCTTCCAAGAATATCAAAGCCACAAGACTCTGTGTGTAAACCCTGCCAAGTAGGAAAGCTAACCAGGACACAGTTTAAATCAAAGAACTTTACTTCAACAGAGAAACCACTCTAATTAGTTCATATGGATTTATGTGGACCATCAAGACAGGAAGGCACGTGGAAGGAAAACTGCTTTATGCTAATCATTGATGATTACTCCAGACTTACTTCGGTTGATTTTCTCAAAGAAAAATATGAAGCATTTTAGAAATTTAAAATATTTAAGGCTTTAACCGAGAATCAAGCAGGCAAGAGATTAAAGGCAGTAAGATCAGATAGAGGAGGAGAATTTATGTCAAGTGAGTTCAAGTAATTCTGTGATAAACATGGGATCAAGAGAGAATACACAATCCCAGGAACTCCACAACAAAATGGAGTAGTTGAGAGGCAAAAAAAAAGTAGTTCAGCAAATGGCCAGGTCAATGATGAATGAGAAGAACATTGGTCAAACTTAATGGGTAGAAGCAATAAACACAACAGTCCATATTCTTAACAAGGCCCACCTCGACAGACCACATAGTAACAAGACACCTTATGAACTATGGTATGTAATACCTGCTTCAATTAAACACTTCAAAGTCTTTGGGAGTAAGTGCTACATAAAAAATAATAATGAAAACCTTGGCAAGTATGATGACAGGGCTAATGAAGGCATCTTCTTAGGATAAGATACCAATAGTAAAGGATATAGATGCTTTAATAAAATATTTCATAAATTAGTTGATTGCATTGATTTAAAGGTTGATGAAGGAGTCCCAGAAAGAGAGGTGAGAAATATTGAGCCTACTACAGAGGAAATAGCTGAAATGAAAGATGAACAGATCCAAGAATCAGATGGAGAAGAGACACCCAGATAAGAAGAGTCAGGACAAAAATCAACATCAAATCCTTCCTCCAGAATTACTCAAAAGAATCATCCTGAAAGTCAAATAATTGGTGAGAAAGACAAAGGTGTACAAACCAGGAGAAGGATAATCAAAGACACCGAGCAATCACACATGGCCTTCATATCCATGGTCGAACCCAAGAACTTCAATGAAGCCAGTGAAGATGTAAATTGGTTAAAATCAATGAAAGAGGAACTAGACCAGATTGAAAAGAATGACACTTGGGAACTCGTTCCTAGGCCAAGAAATAAAAATGTAATAGGATTCAAATGGGTCTACAAAATAAGATGAATGAGCAAGGAAATATTGTAAAAAATAAGGCTAGATTGGTCTGCAAATGATATGCTCAAATAGAAGGACTGGAATTTGATGAAACATTTGTGCCTGTAGCAAGATTAGAATCTATTAGAATGTTTCTTGCCTATGCTTGTCATAAAAAGTTTAAAGTCTACCAAATGGAAGTCAAGTCATATTTTCTAAATGGAGATCTAAAAGAAGAAGTCTATATGAAACAACCAGAGGGTTTCCAACTGTCAGATAACCCTGAATTTGTCTGCAAGCTGAAGAAATCCTTATATGGGATGAAAGAAGCTCATCGTGCATGGTATCAAAGACTGGATACGTATCTACAAGACAAAGGTTTCAAGAGAGGACCAGTTGACATCAATATATATATATATATATATATATATATATATATATATATATATCAAAACAGAGGGTAATGATCTGCTTATTGTGTTGGTCTATGAATATGACATCATCTTCGGTAGTAATATTGCTTCATTGGTAAAATGGTTTTCTTCTACCATGCAGTCTGAATTTGAAATGTCTATGATAGGGGAACTGCCATTTTTTCTTGGCCTACAAAGTACTCCGAGGTCTGAAGGAATATTTCTTTCTCAAGAAAAATATCTAAGAGAAATGTTGAAAAGGTTTCAAATGTAATATTCTAAACGTATGAGCACACCTATGGTCACTGGATGTAAGTTAATCAAGGGTAATGATTCACCTTATGTTGATCAGAGTTCATATAGGTCTATGATAGGCAGCCTATTGTACATCACAACATCCTATCCAAACATAATGCATGATCTTGGCATGGTAGGAAGGTTTCAGGTTGCACCTAAACAAAGTCATTTGTTAGCTGTCAAAAGAATATTCAGATATTTGAAAGGAACAATGGACTATGACCTATGGTATCCTAGAAATCAGAATTTTCAACTATCAGTCTATTCAGATGTTGATTGGGCTAACTGAGTGGATGAAAGGAAAAGAACGAGTGGAGGTGCATTCTTCTTAGGAGATTCCCTTGTATCATGGTTGAGCAAGAAACAAGGTTCCATTTCCTTATCAACTATAGAAGTTGAATACATTGCAGCTGCCACATGTTGTACCCAAGTATTGTGGATGATTCAAACACTTGCAGACTTGGAGGTAAAATATATTGCACCGATCCCAATTCATTATGATAATACTAGTGCAATCAGTCTGTCAAAGAACCTTGTATTTCACTCCAAGACCAAGCATATACCCATCAAGTATCACTTATTGAGGGAACAGGTGACCAACAATGTTGTTTATTTGAATTATATTCCAACCAAAGATCATATTGTTGATATCTTCACTAAATCGCTTGCAAAAGCTCAATTTGAGTATCTACGCCAGAAGTTGGGCTTGACCCCATTATCAACCTAAGAGGGCCCATCCTATCAGGGGGAGTTGTATTGCTTGAATATATGATACCTCTGACAAGTACTGCAACAACTCAGGGGGAACATGTTTTCTTTGACATTGATGTTAAAGAGGGAGAAAAGGTGTGGTCCGAATGCTATAGTTGGAGAATAACGCAGCCTTTTTGGGTTGACATCAATGCCAAAGGGGGATATTGTTGGAATGTTTACAAGAAGAGTGTGCTTGTCATTGATGGCAAGATCATAGTGTACATCGATGGAAAAATAGGAACAACGTAAGCTTAGGTGAAGAAGCAAACAATATGCAGAGATCAAAGCTCATGAGAGATAGAGTTCTGAGATGCGCAGACGAGATAACATACATCAAGACTCACAGAAGGATAAAAGGTCGTGGCCTTTGAAACTTAGAGATTTGAGAAATCCAAAGCTCAGGAGGAGGAGCGATAGTGGCCGTTGGATCACCAATCCTGAATACCTGATGTCTGTTAGATTAGATTCCAGTGACCAGAGGAAGTGCAAAGGAGAAGTACATATCTGATCCGTTGGATCTGAGCGCTGAGGACCAACAACCATCAGATCTAGTATAACCGCGAAGAGGATAATGGCTAAGAGCCATCCTCCAACTACGCGAAATGCAAAATCGCGCTGAGATATGAACCATTGGATCCAGAGGACACATGGCGAGAGATCATCATTTCGCTAACTTGTGAACTGGAAAATTCAAAGGTGAGTAGTCCTCCAACTTCGCGAAACGCGAAGTCCCGATAAGATCCAGACTATTGGATCATAAAGGGCTGTGGGCCGTTGATCTGGAGCAAGTTTCAGAAAATCGAGAGTCAGGAGAAGGGAGGTGAGTAGTCCTCCAACATCGTGAAACACGAAGTCCCAATAAGATCTGGAGTGTTGGATCATAGAGGGTTGTGGGTCATTGATCTAGTGTATTTTGGATATCGGTATTTGGAAGTGTCAGGGCTGGCTCACATTCAAATGCCCGACATGTGAAGTTTCTATTTGATCACAACCATTGGATCAACTTCGAGTGGAAGGACATGATAATCTAGCAAAGTCACATCGCAGAAATATTGATCTGTTGATCCAAGATATTGATCAAATGAACAACATTCACTTCGGATATAGAGATGTGAGGAGTTTACACTCAGGAAATTTTGAGATTTGAAATCCCCAGAATGTGAAGTTTCATTAACCGTCAGATCTAGAGATCAGACAATGGCTGTTAGATTGTGGAAGACCACGTCAGCAAGGACAGGTGACAGACTACGTCAGCAAGGACACGTGCCACAATTAGACAATGACAAGTGTCAAGTTGATTCAGCATTTTAGGTACATGAAAATCACAAATCCGAGTGACACATGGCAGCTGCTCAACTCATGACACATCATCGAGTGACGCAAGAGTTACGTCACTACGTGAGTTTTTATTTGGGAGTTTTACCACTAATACTCGCCCAAAGACCTAAAGTCCTGAAGGCCGAAGTCCTGGAGTGGAGGATACCCATTGGATTAAAGAGGAAACGCGTCAATGGATTGTCAACTCCGGGAAAAAGAAAAGGAAGGATGAATGAGAGTTTGAGAATTGATATCTCCAAATTCTGGAGACACGAAGGATATCTCTACCATTGATCCAAGAGGGAAATGCGCCATTGGATCATGGACTTCGGGTGAAATGCTCTGGGTGCAAACGAGAATTTGATTTTTGAAACCCCCAGAGCCCGGATCACGAAATCAATCTTGTCCATTTGTTTGGAGGGATATGTGTCATCTGATCGCTGAGACTAAGGATCATGCATGGACAAAGGAAAGAATGAAGAGCCTTCGATTGAAGAGGATAGATGTGAGCAGATCTTCCATTCCAGAAGATATCTAGTCAGCATCAACAGGGTTTGAGACTTGAAACTCTCAGAGCCCGAATCACGAAGGAAACCTCAGTTGTTGATGGAGGAAGGAGAGATCTAGTCCATGGACTCGAGAGGACAGATATGAACCATCGATTAAAGATAACCTTCAAGATCGTGAGGTTGACGGTCGTTCTCCATTGTGGGGTCAGAACATGCTCGGGCCCTAATTTTTCGTAAGCAGTCCACAATTGAAACCACAGTTTTTGGAGAAAGGACGCGTGGATGCTCATGGTGAATTGCGAGGACAAAAGAAGTTGGTCTAAACCACCTTTGGATGCACCCATAATCGATTGGTCACATGAAGCTCATTTCCCAAGTTCATATCGTGAAATGGAGCCAACGCTCACTAGACAGAAATCGGGAAGCGCCTTTTGAATAAGCGCTTGGTCACTGCCAGTGGTCACACAAAGGAAGGGGCTAGAAGACAAAGAAACCATATTTGAATGGCTGTAACTAACAGAGAAGAAGAAGAGTCTTGACTTCTAGAGAAGCTAAGTAATCTCAGCATAACAACCACTGATGATGAACTCACAGGGAATAGAACCACGATAAAATATGAAGAGTTTCCATGATGACCAGGAGATGAATCGACGTGAGAAAAGAATGCAAAACAGAGATCTGAAGTGATTTTGTTGTTGAGATATGCTGGAGGAAGGAAGAGTTGTAGTGACCAACATGTAGGGAAGAACAATGATGTTGTAAAGAACATGCAAAGGCATTGCGCATGAGGTATGCAAAAGGTGCACAGAGAGTATAAAAATGCAGAACAAAGAAGAGATGAGTGCTGCTGTTGAGTGTGATTCATGCGGGTAGAAGCATGCGGTGTGTAGGAGCTGAAGCACAGAAGAAGAAAGGAACATAAACACATATCTGATAGAAGAACAAAAAGTGCAGTAGGTGCGAGGAGAGAGACACTAATGCAGGCAGAGAAGATAAGTGTAGCAGAACAATGATGAGACTGGTAAGCCATAGATAAATGATGTATCACTGTGATAAATTTGTAAAAAGCAAAGATTTATATTTTAGGGTGGTAGGGAGTTGCTTGGGAGGATTGATGTCCTCAGAGTTTCAAGTGGGTGCTTGAACACAGAGAGTTGTAGCTTCCATCTGGTTACAACAAGAAAAACCAGGGTGGTAGGGTGGTGCAAGGGAGAACTATTGTTCTCTATTATACAGGTTGGTGCATGTGTGACTGGGAGTTGGTGATTCTATCCAGTTAGTGCTGGAACACTCAGGGATTTGGTGCTTCCTTATAGTGGGTGCTAGAGAAACCAGAGAGTTGGTGCTCTCAGCAAGTTGATGCTTGTAAAATAGAGGTTGTAGCCTCAAGAGGTGTTGGAGCTCATAAGAATGATAATGTAAAGAAAATAAAGATTACTTATCATATCAAGAAGAAGAGGTTTTTCCCTTTATGGGTTTCCTCAAGAAATATCTGTCTCTGTATATTTCATGTGTGTGATTGAATTTTAATATTCTATTGCTTACTTCCCTGCATCATTGTGATCGTCATTAAGTGTTTTGTAAAGAGTTTAAAATGGGCATAATTGTTTAAGCATAGTAACAACTAATTCACCCCCCTCTCCCCCCCTCTCAGTTGTCCAACATCCACTACATACCAACATATAGAAATAGAAAAAACCCTAATTCAAAATGCGGGGAAAATAAACAAATAAGAAAAACAAAGTATAAAAAAACCAAAAAAAGGAAAGAAGCATGAGCTCTACCCCCTCGCTAAGAGGCCATCATCCCAAGTCTTATGCAATGAATTAATATCTTATGAAAGGATTTAACAAATCAAATGTCAAAAGAAAAAATATGTTAAAGCTATAAAGAAAAGGAAAATAGGGGTTTGGAAAGACACAGTGTTGAGGAAAGAGTATCTCATTGCCTAAGCGCTCCCTCTATAAAGACACTCATCGTGATGACTATTATACATGGCCTTCAATGTCAATGACATCCACCCCATGAAGTAAACCCCAATCCATACCACTACCATTGCACATACTCCTTGATGGGTTATTTGTGACATACCTCTTGGTTTGGGTACTGGAACACCTAATAGGAGGTAATAATGACCCTTCCATACCTAGACTTGGAAAATTGTATAATTTTGTAAGCTAGTGTTAAGTTTGAAGAGGACATTCTGTGAGATCTATCTAATGAATTTTGTATTAACATGACTCACTTTGCATGTTTTATTTGGATTGTGTACCTTATGTTCGGTATTCATATTGCATTTGGACCATATGATCCCCTCCTCGAATGATGGTTGCACATATCCACATGCTTGATATACACTTGGATCCTTTGAATGATTTTGAGGGGTTACTACCCCATTTTTATGGAGGCCATCCCCACCACTTAATAGAGATCATTTGACACTCCTAGGAGGATGTTGGGGCTTTTGATCACATGGCTCCATTCAAAACATACTCTAGCACACATAAGAATGGCCTTAAGCTCATTGATGATGTGACATTCCTTTCATGGTGATTATGGCTTGATAGATCATTTCACATTCTATGGAGGATGACAGACCCTTCCTTGAGGATGTTTCACTTGGAGATATGATGTGACACTTTCTCGTGGATGATAACACCCTTTCATGATGAGATGTTTCACTTTGATGATGGGATGTTGCACCTTTTGACAATGGGACAACATGATGTGATGTTTGGGGAATTTTGGTGATGGTATGACACATTTTGATGAGACATCACACCCATTGGAGGCATGGTGCACCTTGATATGATGTTTTGGGGCTTCTTGGAACCTTTTGATGAGATGTCACACCCTTTGTATGATGAGGCACCTCTTGAGATGAAAAGTTGAAACATCCCCAACCACCTGAGGCTGGGCCACATCACACAACCTCAACTTGTATAGCTCTAAGTCAACCCAAATGTATCATCCCAAACATACTACTAAGAAATGTTACTCTCATAGTTTCACTACACATATTCTGCTTTAAACAGAATCCACACAGTATATCTTAAAGTAACATGCTCAACCCAAGCTTGAGTCATACCACACAAGTTATAGCATCGGAAGAAACAATATCTTCTTAATACAACATTAAGCAACCAAATTAACTCACTAACGGTGCACACCAACATACTGATCACACAACATAACTACACACACATCCATCTCAGCGTCATGCGCCAAGTCTGATTTCACTATGCACAGGTTCTATATCCTTAAACATGCACATGAATTCCATCCTCTTGATGCACACATGATACAATCCTGTGCACCCGACCACTCAATCCTATTTTGAAGTCTCATAACCAATTCACAAGATTAACTTAGCAGACAAGGCTATCATGAACTGACACACTTATGCACAACTATAGATACAGGCTATAAGCACCATACTTACGTGTGCAAGCAACATTAAACATAATAAAACCAAATGCTTATACACAACAACATATAAGAATTAACCCATGTCAAACATAGATAAATAACCACACATTAAACAAGGAAAGCACATAAATAACACTTATATTTTATGAAAGTCATTAACTGAGGCCTTAACTTAGACATTCCTCCCAGCCATAGACATTGTTTCTCATGATATTTCAAAAATAGGTCACCCCCGATCTAGGGCTCAAACTCCACCAAGGAAAAAGAATTCTAATGACAAACTAAGGTCTGATTGTGAACATAATTTCTTAGTCCTAGGTGCCCGTTGCTGCAACTAGCCCACAATCCCTCATTCCCATGCACCTATCACACCCAAGGAAGTGTGTCCCTTCTTTGATCAATAGTCCTTCGGCTTCCCCACTTTCCTTCCCAAGGTTACTAGCAACAGGCCAGAAAGGAAGTCTCTGAGCCATGCGACTAATGCTCAATGCACCATGGAAAAATTCTCAACAATACTCTCACTTGGAGACTATGCTCCCACGTCTGACAACCACTTCACAATAGCCAATCTCTCACCTAGAGAGACTTCTCACAGTTTGTCAACCCATCCCCTCGATAGTAATCTCAAATTACAACACCACAAATCCTTACAATCTTCTCTATGCAAATAAGGTAATAATCATATTTTCCATACAGTCCATCCCCCTTCTTCTCACAAGAGCCTGCAACATGAATTCCTCCTTCGAACAACTGGATAATAATGCCATTCCCCCAAAAATACACTAAGGAAAACAATATGTATTGCATGCCTTCAACTTGGAACTTTTCACCTTTAGAAGTATCTTTAAGCCACTTGGTGACCCATTCCCTACCCTCGAGAACTAAGTATAAAAACATATCCACATTACAATTTTCAATTTTTTTATTAAAATATTCCCTCCCTTTTCCCTTTTTTGGTGGAGTTGCACCCCCATCTCTTTTTTTCTAAGTCTTTCTGTGCATAGTGATGCAGTATTATATCAATAATTATGATTATATTTACATGGATATGTGCACTGAGCTATCTGCCTCCAAGCTCACCAACGTAATAATCACACATGCTCTCCAACCTCAAAACACACACACACACACACACACACACACACACACACACACAGATATATATATATATATATATAACTTGGCCTTGTGCACTTCCAGTCAATACCACACACTTACCCAAGTGTGTGCACCATAGTGCAACATCTGCACTTACCCAGGTGCATGAAACACATATAATGTGCAAACCTTGTCTTTTATAACACTTTACTACACACTACTCTGGTGTGCGCAACATCAAAACTTAATGCCAATGGATCACCAACCTAAATATACATTACATTTACACTTGGTACCAATCATCTCACCATCCTATATGTACAATTACAAAGGGGTTCAGATCAGGGACATTACAATCCCCTCCCCCTTATTTATGCATTTTCCTCAATGCATATTATACACATGTACATACACAATTTTAAAAATCTTCAAAAAAATGAGGATACTATGCTTGCATAGCATCCTTGCGCTCCTAGGTTGCATCCTCAGGACCATACTAGGTCCATTTGACCTTTACCAAATCCATGACTTGATTTTAGAGCTTTTTGACTTTCTGATCCAATATGCAAACCAATTTCACTTGAAATATGCCCTCTGGTTCCACTTGAATCACATTCCAATCAATAATATGATTAACATTAGGTACATACTTCTTAAGCAATGACACATGTAAAACATTGTGAATACACAAGGACGCAGGAAATGAAAGCATATAAGTGACATGACCAATCCTTTCAAGGATTTCAATTGGTCCACAATAGCATGCTTCTAACTTAAAACACTTTCCCAACTTCATGGAACTGCGCCTGGCCTTCACTTTCAGAAACACATGATCACCCTCTCCAAATTCCCCGTGGGTTCTTCCTTTATCTACACATCTTTTTTGTCTGTCTTGGGTAGCCTTTAAATTCTTCCTTATCTTTACCATCTTCTCCTCCATTTCCCAGAGTAGATCTAGCCCAACTACTGTGTGGTTTGTTTGGTTTTCCCAACTCACTGACAAGTTGCACTTTCTTCCATAAAGTGCCTCAAATGGGATAATCTTTAAAGATGTTTGATACCCATAGTTGTAAGAAAACACTACCAAATGAAGGCAGTCTTTCCATTTTGATGGCTTATCCATCACATACATATTGATCATATCTTTAATCACCTAATTTACCCTCTCGGTTTGACCATCTGACTCAGGGTGATATGTTGTGCTAAAATTCAAATTTTCTCCAAATCCTTTGAATAACCCTTTCAAAAAGTTTGATGTGAAATTGGAATCTCTATAAGACACAATTGTCTTAAGAATGCCATGCAACTTAGCAACTTCACATATGTATAACTCAACAATGACAGGTGCCTTTTAATTTGACTTCACTGGAACAAAATGGGAAGCTTTAGTAATCTTGTCCACCACCATTATAATAGAATCATGTTGCTTAGCAGTCCTAGGAAACTAAGTTATAAAGTCCATGGTCACCACTTCCCACTTCCACTCAGGAATGGGCAAGGGTTGTAGCAAGATAGATGGATCTTTGTGCTCATCCTTGACCTTCTGAAATTTGAGACATCTTGCAATAAAATCTGCAACTTCCTTTTTCATACATGGCCAAAAGTATTGCTTCTTGACTGTGACAATGGTCTTTTGGTAGACTGGATGTCCAACATAAGGAACCTTATGCATCGATGACAATATCATTCCTTTCAACTATTGATCATTCAACACATAGAATCTATGTCTATACATGAGAATCCCATCCTCTCTTAGTTCATAGCCTTCAAACTTCTGTTGCGACATACCTTGCTGTAAGATCACCTGTATATCCTCTTAGTGCAGATCTAATTCGACAACTTCCAAAATTCTTTTTCACAAATATGTCTGGTAAATACTAATGGTTGTAGCATGCATCTCATGCATCCCTGATGCAGGAGCCTCGCTATCAACTCAAAGAAAAGCATACATGGAAGCAAAGTCTACACATCAACGCATTGAAAGAGCCAAACTGACTCTTAACTAGCTTGGTAGCAGTGTGGAGATTTTTTGAATATCTCGTTAATTAATTAGATGTATCTAAAGTCGGGCCACCGTTTTGAACTGATGGATCATTGTAAATCCTTACACGACTGTAATATATTACAGGTGTAGGATATTATCCCGTATTAGTCATTAGGTTGCATTAATTAACCTGAGTACGTAACTGCTTGAGTAGAATGTGATAGAATTTAGATAGGAGGAAGAAGAGCGAGGATGTTTTGGGTCCTTAGACAAGTTTTCATTGTAGTTTTGTAAAAGAAAAAAGTTGTAATCATGTATTTGTTTATGAAATGAATAGAACAAAGAAAATTTATCCAATTGTACAGTATTGATACTGTTTTACAGTTTTACTGTTGTTATGTGTTTTGTGGATGTATGATGTTCATGGTGAAGGAATGAATTTATGAAGAATTGAATAAGTTTCAAGTGTTTTGTCTTCTGAAAGTTGTGAAAGGAGTGCATACCAAACATAAGGAGTGCATGTGAGAGAGTATTTTTCGATTCGAATCTCAGAAGAGATAGTGTGGAACTTTTGTATGCATAGTATGCATATTAAGTGCAAGGAGTGTGTATGCAAAGTATTTGACTTGGAGAAATAAATCGGGTTTTTCTCGCAAGAAAGTGCAGAGGTTGGTTTCAAGGAGTGCACATGATTAGGAATCAACTAAGTGTCGAAGAAATATTTCAAAAGAAGAATTTGCGAAGGTTGGGAAAGGTGAAGGGTGAAGCTCTATCCAAGAGGATTCGAATTATTTCAGACCGTTCGATTTAGGAAAAGTGCACGAGATTTAAACTCTGTGTATACATAGGAGGAGAGATCACCGAAGACTGGAGGAGATCTGGATCGTCTAATCCAGAAGGATATGTGGCGATAATTTATAAACTCCGGAGAAATCACTTCGATATTTTCAGATTGAGACTTGAAACTCTTGAAGCCCGGAGAGCTTGAGGGCCGAAATAAACGTTGACCATTGGATAGTTCGAAGTAAATTATAGCCTTCAGATTCATAAGGACACGTGGAAATAATCTGTGCATTTCGGAGGAAAGAAAAGGTTGAAATTTGAAACTCTCGAAGTCCAAATTACGAAATAAATCAGAGTCATTGATTTACAAGGGTTAAATCTGACCCGTAGATTTGGAAAGGAGAAGAGAGTTTTTTTCCAAATTCATGAACCACAAAGTCTTGATTTGTGAAGAGTTGATCTGGACCATTGAAACACAGAAAGTTGTGGACCTTTGATCTGAGGCAAGCAGGGTTCGGAAAGTCAGACATCAGAAAAAGAGAGGAGAACTAATTTGCGAGTTTGCGAAGTGCGAAGTCTCGTAGAGCTCGGAAGTTGGGCCCCAGGTCACAACAAGAGGTCATATACGGGAAGGCGCTAACAGAGGAGTATCTACCACCTAAACACTAATCACCCAATAGTGCGAAGGGAGACGTCGCAAGTGTCATATAAATTGCACAGAAGGACTGAAGAGACCTGTGGTTATTTACAAACGATAGCATTAAGGTTTTAGAGAGTTAATTTATCTTTGAGAATTGAATATTCTTGACTGGGAGGTCGCACAACCCAAGGAGAAGGGGGGTTGGCACCAATCCTCCTGCTGAGTGCGTCAACCACCTTGTTTATTTTCCTATGATATGCTTTATGTCAAAGTCATATTCGTTGAGCAACTCTAACCACATGCTTTGTCTCACATTGAGACTTGTTTGTCCAAAAATATATTTCAGACCACAATGGTCTATTCTCAGTTCAAATATTTAACCTGTGATATAATACTGCCACATCTTCAAAGCATGCACTATGGATGCCAATTCCAAATAATGCGTAGCATAGATCCTTTGATGTTATTTCAACTTCCTTTATTCGTAGCATACCACATATCCATTCTGAATCAGGACTCCACCGAGCCCTTCCTTGCATGCATCCATGCACACAACAAAGTATGCATCTGGATCAACAATCCTCAAAATTGGCGCACTTGCTAACAAGTTATTCAAGTGCTGAAAACGCCTTGCACACTCTGGATTCCACTCAAATTGGGCACCTTTCTTTTGCAAATATGTTATTGGATGTGTGATTTATGAAAATCCTTCAATAAACCTTTTGTAGTACCCTGCTAGACCCATAAAGGATATTACTTTTGCAACATTTCTTGGTGTTGAAAATTCCTCAATGGATTTTATCTTCATTGGGTGCACAACTATTCCTTCTTCTAAAATGATATGACCCAAGTACTGAATCTTCCTCTGGTTAAATGAACACTTGCTCAACTTTTCATTAAGTTGATGCTCCCTCAAAACCCGCAACACCATCCTCAAGTACTTCTCTTTATCTTCTTTAGTCTTTGAGTAAATAAGAATGTCATTCAAAAATATGACAACAAACTCATCCATGTATTCTTTGAAAACTCCATTCATTAAACACATGAAGATAGCTAAGTCATTCGAAAACCCAAATGAAACCATTATAAACTCGTAATGACCATACCTTCTTTTGAAGGAAGTCTTATTGATGTCTTCCTCTTTTATTCTGACTTGGTGATATCCAAATCTGAGATCTATTTTGGAGAATACCCTTGCACCCCTTAGCTGATCAAACATGTCATCTATCCTTGGAAAATAATACCTTTTTTTCACTATTGCCTTGTTCAACTGCTTGAAGTAAATACAAAGTCTCAACACACCATCCTTCTTCTTCATGAACAAAACTGACATACCCCAAGGCAACACACTTGGGCGTATATACCCCTTCTTCAAAATCTCTTCAAGTTGCATCTGCAACTCCTATGGTTCTAGTGTACTCATCCTATAAGGAGTCTTGGATACAGGTTCTTCTCCCAACATCATATTTATAGAGAAGTCAATATGTCATTTTAGAGGCATTCTCAATATCTCTTTAAAGACATCCTCAAACTCTTTTAGCACTACACAGTCTACCACACTTGGAACTTTATTTTTAGGTGCCTCTTCCATTTGCATTGCAAATACTTGACATCCTTTCTAGTAGCTTTTATTCAGTTGCAATGATGAAACTTCTCTGATAGTCACAACTCTTGGAGTGCCTTGAACTATTCTCAAATTTCCTTTCTCATGCAGGCAAGTAAATGCCTTAATGTAACGATATAGGACACCATGGTTCTCATCCAACTAATCCATACCAATGAGGCAATCGTATGAGCCCAAAGATATAATATTCAAATAAGCCTTTATGCGCAATCCATTCATCTCTATTGGACATGCCTTAACCATCTCATTGATTTTCCTTTTTTCTCCTGTAGCTAAGTGCACCAACCAAGGTTTTCCAAGCTTGCTTCTTGGAAAATGGAATCTTTCCACCATCTTAGGATCTAGATAACTATGACTAGATCCTGACTCAATTAATATAGTAATGGGTGGGGAATTAATCTTACCTTGCACCTCGATCCTGTGCAACTAAAATTCAACATGCTTGTTATCCAACGTGACGTAAATCCTTGGCACATTTCTACCCATGTCCTCCACCATCATAACATTTTGTACACTTTGTGCAGTCCTATCTTTATCACTTCTTTGAGAGAAATCTATGTGCATATGTTTTTCTCCACAAATCTAACACTGCATAGGTTGTTGCCATGACTTTTGTCCCATTGTTTCCAACATTCTAGGCTCCTGGAGAGTCATTTTTCCTTGTGCAGTATTTCATAAAAATGGTGGCTTAACTCCCTTCTTCCTCTAATCCACCTTAATTTTCATCTTGTCTTCCCAAGCCTTTTGGAAAGTCGATCTTCGCCTTTGGTGCTCATAAAGACACTTAACGTGCCTTATGGTTTCTTCCAATGTCTTAGTGTCATCATACTGTATCTTGTCGTTGATAAATGAGGGAAACCCACTCAAGTACCTTTGAATCTTCACTTGTTCATCCTTGATAAAAGGCACATAATTTAGCATCTCTAAAAATCTCTTTTCATACTCGCCTATTGTCATTCTCCCAATCTTGAGTTTGAAGCACTCCTTCATTTTCCTATCATAGTAGAACTTGGTTAAGTATTTCTTTTGAAAATGCCTCTTGAGCTATCTTCAAGTCACTTTATTCTCATCAATGTGTTGCACTTGCAGATACTGATCCCACCACATTGATGATTTCCCCTTGAGCTGATAAATAACAATTCTCCCTTTTGCTTGCACATAATAGTTATGCAGCTGGAAGTATTTCCTAGAAACCAGGTCTCCGCATATTCATCTTTTTTGTGATAACCATCAAAGGTATGTGGGTTGATCTTATTCATTTCTCCCTATAGCTCTTCCACCCCAGTCCTTCTCCTATGTTTTCTGAAAGGAGATGGACTTGAGCTATTGCGTGCTTTCCTGAAAGAATGCTTACCAACACTTCTTTCTTCTCTTCTTTTCTCATCATGAGACCTGCGACTTCTTGATCTACTTGAATCTGTCTCCTTATCCATATTCTTTTCTATTATGTCCATAATTTGCATCAATTTGACATTGAATTCATCTTGTTGTGCCTTGGCTCTCATGATCCTCTCATTATAAACCTTATAGCTATGTACATATTTTTTCATTCCCTTTATGGTTTCTACTAAATTCATGCACTCCTACTTGGATTCTATACCATCAACACCCAAACCAACATACAGATCCCCGAATTCATCGTCAGGACTGTAAGTCCTTTGCACATCTTCCATTCTTTAAACCTTCTGCACTTACAATGTCCTGCTCTAATAATTGATAATTCTGCAAAATGTGCAAGCAATTAAGATTTGTTAGATGATTTCATGCAACGACTACTTGAAAAATTTGCGCCATTTTTTCAGAATAGTTCCCTTAGATTTCTTGGATGATTTTAACATCCCAAAATCTATTGTACACACCGATGAATCACTGTTCTGGAACACATCACAATTCTATACCGCACACCAATATTTTTTTGTGCAAACTAACTCTTCACTATGCGACACCAATTCTTAGCACACACATATATTCATGCTAGTATCTGCCCCATAAAATTCCAGTGTTGAACCAATCACTCTGATGCTAGAATGTAATATCCCCTACCACCCTAGACTAGGCAACGTCACACAACCTCAACTTATGTAGCTCTAATTCAACCCTACTGTAACATCCCCAACATACTACTGAGCAATGTTACTCTGATCGTTTCACTCTGTAGATTCTACTTTAAACACAATCCGCACCATATCTCTTGAAGTAACATGCTCAACCCAAGATTGAGTTGTGCCACACAACTTATAAAAACAAAAGAAACAATCTCTTTTTAATACAACCTTAAGCAGCAGAAGTAACTCACTAACTGCGCACATGAGCATACTAATCAAATAATATAACTACATGCACATCCATCTAGGCGTCATGCGCTACCTCTGATTTCACTGTGCATAGGGTTTATATCTTTAAGAACACACATGAATTCCTGCCTCTTGATGCACACTTTCTATAATACTATGCACCCGACCAATCAATCCTCTTTTGAAGACTCATAACCAATTCACAAGATTAAATTAGAAGACAAGGCTATCATTAAATGACATACTTATGCATAAATACATATACATGCTACAAGCACCATACTTACATGTGCAATACAAATTAAATCGAATAACAACTTATACTTATACGCAATAACATATAAGAATTAACCCATGTAAAAAATAGACAAATACACACACAGTAAACAAGACAAACACATAAAAAACACTTATCTTTTATGAAAGTCACCAATTGCGGTCTTGACTCAGATGTTCCTCACAACCATAGACACTGTTGCTCATAATATTTCAACAATAGGTCACCCCCGAGATGGGGCTCAAACTCTATCAGGAAAAAAGACTTCTAGTGACACACTAAGGAATGATTGTTAACACAATTGTTTAGTCATAGGTTCTCGCTGTTGCAACTATCCCATAGTTCCTCATTCCCCATGAAATTGTCACACCTAAGGAAGTGTGCCCCTTCTCTTCTCAAAAGTCCTTCGTCTGCCCCACTTTCCTTCCCAGGGTTACCGACAATAGGCCAGACAAGAAGTCTCCGAGCCCTGCGATTAATGCTCAACGCACTAGGGAAAAAATTTCAGAAATACTCTCACCTGGAGAGTATGCTCCTGGGTCTAACAACCACTTCACAACAACCAATATATCAGCTAGAGAGACTACTCACGATATGTCAACCCATCCCCTCTATAGTAAACTCAGATTATAACACCATAAGTCCCTACAAGCTTCTTTGTGTAGAAATGGTAATAATCATACTTTCCATACAGTCCCACCCACTTCTACTCATGAGAGCCTGCAACATAAATTCCTCCCCCGAACAGGGATGATTTTAGGGATGGAAATTTATTTTAAAATGTAGAAACCGTGGCGAATCTTACTAATCCTTCATATGCCAACTATAAAGATTTGGCAATATTTTTGTAAAAATATTCAAATTTCTAAGGATCTTATATAGTTTTTATAAAATTTTGGCGATTTTTAAGGTAAAATAATTTTATATTATAGAATTTGGGCGAATCATTTTTAAAATAGTGAATCTCGTTTTTGGAAAAACCATGGAAAATTAGCCCATGAGCGAAATTTAGCCCCTAAAATCATCCATGCCTCCGAACAACTGGATTATAATTCCATTCCCCGCAAAATACATGAAGGCTAGAAATATATATTGCATGCCTTCCACTTGACACTTGTCACCTTTAGAAGTAGCTTTAAGCCACTTGGTGACCCGTTCACTACCCTCGGGAATTTAGGATAAAAACATATCTACATTACACTTTTCATAAATATTATTTTTTGTTTTAAATTAAAAGGTGGTGCCTGTTATATTGACATATTCCAAATACAATACTGTGTGTGATGCCAGCTGTCCCGCCTAAGCAGGAAACCGAGACAGCTGGGCATCCATGTCCAAAAGTGGCCCTGTAGCTTGGTTAACAAAATTTAACAAAATTGACTAGAGCGACGTCCTGCCCGAAGGAAACCAGGACTTATAGTCGCCAGCTTGAAGCTGATTATTTTATCTACTACTAAGACAGTCTGAAAACTATCTAACATAAAGATAAAACTGTAACAACTACACCAGAACCTGTAGGAGCCTCGAGGCCAAGCTACCAGAGCTATATCTCTGAGTGCTTCCATCTAGCTGGGAAGGAGTAGGGACGCGCACAGGTTGGACATTGTTTTTTGGTCGATGCTCGAGAATGAGCAGCGAAAAACATATCTAGCCGGTAGTCCATGCGCTCCAGGCGGAATG
>ML793176.1:579523-606404 GCA_009831015.1 Picea engelmannii
TCAAGTGCTATTTCTGTTGCTATTTCGTATATCATTTCTGTGTATTGTGAAGATTATGCTGGATATTTTACTGTTATTCTGTCATTTCTAGCATTTCGTTTCTATTCTGCATATTTTATATACCTGGTATCTTGCAACATAGCTGAAACAAAATATGAATAGGTCCAAGAATCATATGGAGAAGAGACACTGAGACAAGAAGAGTCAGGACAACAATCAACATCAAATCCTTCCTCCAAAATTACTCAAAAGAATCATCCTGAAAGTTAGATAATTGGTGAGAAAGACAAAGGTGTACAAACCAGGAGAAGGATAATCAAAGACACCGAGCAATCACATATGACCTTCATATCCATGGTGGAACCCAAGAACTTCAATGCATCCAATGAAGATGTAATTTGGTTAAAATCAATGAATGAGAAACTGGACCAGATTGAAAAGAATGACACTTGGGAACTCATTCCTAGGCCATCAAATAAAAATGTAATAGGATCCAAATGGGTCTACAAAAATAAGATGAATGAGTAAGGAAATAGTGTAAGAAATAAGGCTAGATTGGTCTGCAAAGGATATGCTCAGATAGAAGGACTGGAATTTGATGAAACATTTGTGCCTGTAGCAAGATTATAAGATATTAGAATGTTTCTTGCATATCCTTGTCATAAACAGTTTAAAGTCTACCAAATGGGTGTCAAGTCAGATTTTCTAAATGGATATCTGAAAGAAGAAGTCTATATGGAACAACCAGAGGGTTTCCAAATTTCAGATAACCCTGAATTTGTTTGCAAGATGAAGAAATCCTTATATGGGCTGGAACAAGCTCCTCGTTCCTGGTATCACAGACTGGATACGTATCTACAAGAAAAAGGGTTCAAGAGAGGAACAATTGACATCAATATATATATCAAAACAAAGGGTAATGATCTGCTCATTGTGTTGGTCTATGTAGATGACATCATCTTCGGTAGTAATAATGCTTCATTGGTAAAGTGGTTTGCTTCTGCTATGCAATATGAATTTGAAATGTCTATGATAGGGGAACTATCATTTTTTATTGGCCTACAAATTACTCATAGGTTTGAAGGAATATTTCTTTCTCAAGAAAAATATCTAAGACAAATGTTGAAAAGGTTTCAAATGGAAGATTCTAAACCTATGAGCACACTTATGGTCACTGGATGTAAGTTAAGAAATGATGATGATTCAACTGATGTTGATAAGAGTTCATATAGGTCTATGATAGGAAGCCTATTGTACATCACAACATCCCATCCTGACATAATGCATGTTGTTGTCATGGTAGGAAGGTATCAGGTTGCACCTAAACAGAGTCATTTGTTAGCTGTCAAAAGAATATTCAGATATTTGAAAGGAAAATGGACTATGGCCTATGGTATCCTAGAAATCAGAATTTTCAACTATCAGTCTATTCAGATGCTGATTGGGATAACTGCGTGGATGAAAGGAAAAGCACGAGTGGAGGTGCATTGTTCTTAAGAGATTCCCTTGTATCATGGTTGAGCAAAAAGAAAGGTTCCATTTCCTTATCAACTACAAAATATGAATACATTGCAGCTGCCACATACTGTACCCAAGTATTGTGGATGATTCAGACACTTGCAAACTTGGAGGTAAAATATACTGCATTGATCCCAATTCATTGTGATAATACTAGTGCAATCAGCCTGACAAAGAACCCTGTATTTCACTCCAATACCAAGCATATACCCATCAAGTATCACTTCTTGAGGGAACATGTGACCAACACTGTTGTTGCTTTGCATTATATTCCATCCAAATATCAGATTGTCGATATCTTCACTAAACCGCTTGCAAAAGCTCAGTTTGAGTATCAATGCCAGAAGTTGGGCATGACCCCATTATCAACCTAAGAGGGTCCATCCTACCAAAGGGAGTATGTATTGGTTGAATATCTAATATCTATGACAAGTACTGCAATAGCTCAGGGGGAGCATGTTTTCTTTGACATTGATGTCAAAGGGGGAGAAAAGGTGTGGTCTAGATGCTATATTTGGAGAATAACACATCCTTCATAGCCTTTTAGGGTTGTCATCAATGACAAAGGGGGATATTGTTGGCATGTTTACAGGCAGAGTGTGCTTGTCATTGATGGAAAGATCAGAGTGTGCATCGATGGAAAAATAGGAACAATGTAAGCTCAGGTGAAGAAGCAAACAATATGCAGAGATCAAAGCTCGGGAGAGATAGAGTTCCGAGATGTGAAAATGAGATCCCATACATCAAGACTCGTAGACGGATCAAAGGTCGTGACCTTTGACACTTAGATATTTGAGAAATCCAAAGCTCAGGAGGAGGAGCGACAATGGTCGTTGGATCACCAATCCTGAATACCCGATGTTCGTTAGATCAGAGTCCAGTGACCAGAGGAAGCGCAAAGGAGAAGTACGGATCAAATCCATTGGATCTGAGCGTCGATGAACAACAACCGTCGGATCCAGTATAACTGCAATGAGGATAATGGCCGAGAGCCATCCTCCAACTATGCGAAATACGAAATCGTGATGATATTTGAACCATTGGATCTAGAGGACACATGGAAAGAGATCAACATTTTGATGACTCGCGAATTGGAAAAGTCAAAGGTGAGTAGTCCTCCAACTTCACAAAACACAAATTCTCGATAAGATCTGGACCGTTGGATTAAAGAGGGCTATGGGCCATTGATCTGGAGCAAGTTTCAGAAAATCGGGAGTTGGTAGAAGGGAGGTGAGTAGTCCTCCAACTTCATGAAACATGAAGTCCTGATAAGATCTAGACCATTGGATCACAGAGGGTTGTGGGCCATTGATCTAGAGTATTTCAGATATCGGGAGTTGGAAGAGTCAGGGTTGGTTGACGTTCAAACACTCGACACGCGAAGTCACGATTTGATCACAGCCATCGGATAAGTCGAGCAAAAGGACAGGATAAGATAGAAACGTTGCATCACAGAAAGATCGAGCCGTCAATCCAAGATCCTAATCAAAATATCAAAATTCACTTCGGATATAGATATGTGAGGAGTTTACACTTAGGAAAGTTTGAGATTTGAAATCCCCGGCATGCGAAATTCCATTAACCGTCGGATCTGGAGATCAGACAATTACCATTATATCGTGGCAGACCACATCACCAAACCATGTCAGTAAACCATGTCAGTAAGGATAGGTGATAGACTACGTTAGCAAGGATACCTGGCGCAATCAGATAATGACAAGTGTCAAGTTGATTCGGCATTTCAGGTATGTGGAAATCACAAATCCGAGTGACACGTGGCAACTGCTCGGCTCATGAAACATCATCGAGTGACACAAGAGTTACGACACTCCGGGAGTTTTTCTTCAGGATTTTTATCACCAGTACTCGCCCAAAGACCCAAAGTCCCGAAGGTCGAAGTCCTAGAGAGTAGGATAGCCATTGGATTAAAGAGGACACACGTTAGTGGATTGTCAACTTTGGGAAAAAGAAAAGGAAAGATGAACAAGAGTTTGAGAATTGATATCTCTAAATTCTGGAGACACGAAGGAGATCTTGACCATTGATCCAAGTGGGACATGCTTCATTGGATACTGGACTCCGGCTGAAATGCTCCAGGAGCAAACGAGAATTTGAGTTTTGAAACTCCTGGAGCCTGGATCGCGAAATCGATCTCGTCCATTGGTTTGGAGGGACATGTATCATTTCATCGCTGAGACTAAGGATCACACATGGAAAAATGAAATAAGGAAGAGGCTTCGATTGAAGAGAATAGATGTCAACAGATCTTCCATTCCAGAAGATATCCAATCAACATCAACAAGGTTTGAGACTTGAAACTCCCGGAGCCTAGATCACCAAGGAAACCTCAGTTGTTGATGGAGGAAGGAGAGATATGGTCCACGAACTTGAGAGGACAGATTTGAACCATTCGTTCAAGAGAACCGTCAAGATCATGAGATCGACAGTTGTGCTCCATTGCGGGGCTAGAACATGCTCAGGCCTTAATTTTTCGTAAGTAGGCCGCAATCAAAACCACAGTATTTGGAGAAAGGACGCGTGAAGGCTAGTGATGAATTGCGAGGCGAAAAGCAGTTTGGTCTAAACCACCTTTGGACATACCCGCAATCGCTTAGTCACATGAATATCATAGCCCAAGTTCATATCATGAAATGGATCCAGCGCTCACTATATAGAAATTGCGAAGCGCCTTTTGAATAAGCGCTTGGTCAACGCCGGTGGTCATGCAAAGGAAGGGGATAGAAGCCAAAGAAGCCATAGATGACTGGATGTAATTGACATAGAAGACGAAGAGTCTCAACTGCCATAGAAGCTAATGAATCTCAGCATAACGACCACTGATGATGAACTTACAGGGAATAGAACCATGAGAGAAGATGAAGAGTTGCCATGATGATCAGAAGATGACTCGATGTGAGAAAAGCATGAAAAATAGAGAAGTGAAGTGATTCTGCTGTCGATCTATGTAGGAGGAAGGAAGAGTTGCAGTGAACAACCTGTAGGTCAGAATAGTGACGTTGTAAAGAGCATGCAGAGGCATTGTGCATGAGGTATACAGAAGCTGCATAGAGAGTATAAAAACGTAGAACAAAGAAGAGATGAGTGTTGTTGTTGAGTGTGATTCATGTGGGTAGAAGCATGCGGTGTGCAGGAGTTGAAGCACAGAAGAAGCAAGGAACATAAACACATATCTAAGAGAAGAACAGAAAGTGAAACAGACGCAAGGAGAGAGACATTGATGCAGGCAGAGCTGAGCAGTGTAGCAGAACAATGATGAGACTGGTAAGCCATAGATAAATGTTGTATCACTGTGATAAAGTTGTAAAAATAAAAGATTTATATTTCAGGGTGGTAGGGAGGTTCTTGGGAGGATTGGTGTCCTTAGAGTTTCAAGTGGGTGCTTGAACACATGGATTTGTAGCTTCCATCTGGTTGCAACCAGAAAAACCAGGGTGGCAGGATGGTGCAAGGGAGAACTATTGCTCTCTATTATACAAGTTGGTGCCTGTGTGATTGGAAATTGGTGCTTCTATCCAGTTGGTGCTGGAACACTCAAGGAGTTGGTGCTTCCTTATGGTGGGTGCTAGAGAAACCAGAGAGTTGGTGCTCTCAACAAGTTGCTGCTTCTAAAACAAAGGTTGTAGCCTCAAGAGGAGCTGGAGCTCATAAGAATGATAATGTAAAGAAAATAAATATTACTTATCATATCAAGAAGAAGAGGTTTTTCCCTTTATGGGTTTCCTTAGGAAATATCTGTCTCTGAATATTTCATGTGTGTGATTGATGTTTAATATTCTATTGCTTACTTCCCTGCATCAGTGTGATCATCATTAAGTGTTTTGTAAAGAGTTTAAAATGGGCATAATTGTTTCAACACAATAACAACTGATTCACCCCTGCCTCTCAGTTGTCCAACATCCACTACATACCAACATATAGAAATAGAAAAAACCCTAATTCAAAATGATGGGAAAATAAACAAATAAGAAAAACAAAGTATAAAAAAAACAAAAAAAAGAAAGAAGCATGAGCTCTACCCCCTCACTAAGAGGCCATCACCCCAAGTCCTATGCAATGAATGAAAATCTTATGAAAGGATTTAAAAAATCAAATGTCAAAATCCAAAATATGTTAAAGCTATAAAGAAAAGGAAAATAGGGGTTTGGAAAGACATTGTGTTGAGGAAAGAGTATCTCATTGCCTAAGCGCTCCCTCTACAAAGACACTCATGATGATGTCTATTATACATGGCCTTGCATGTCAATGACATCCACCCCATGAAGTAAACCCCAATCCATACCACTACCATTGCACATACTCCTTGATGGGTTATTTGTGACATACTTCTTGGTTTGGGTACTGGAACACCTAATAAGAGGTAATAATGACCCTTCCATACCTAGACTTGGAAAATTGTATAATTTTGTAAGCTAGTGTGAAGTTTGAAGAGGACATTCTATGAGATCTATCTAATGGATTTTGTATTAACATGACTCACTTTTCATGTTGTATTTGGATTGTGTACCTTATGTCCAATATTCATATTTCATTTGGACCATATGATCCCCTCCTCTAATGATGGTTGCACATATCCACATGCTTGATATACACTTGGATCCTTTGAAGGATATTGAGGGGTTACTACCCCATTTTTATGGAGGCCATCCCCACCACTTAATAGATCTTGTTTGACACTCCTAGGAGGATGTTGGGGATTTTTATCACATGGATTCATTCACAACATACTCTAGCACACATGGGAATGGCCTTAAGCTCATTGATGATGTGACATTCCTTTCATGGTGATTATGTCTTGATAGATCATTTCACATTCTATGGAGGATGACAGACCCTTCCTTGAGGATGTTGCACTTGGAGATAGGATGTGGCACTTTCCCATGGATGATAACACCATTTCATGATGATATGTTTCACTTTGATGATGGGATGTTGCACCTTTTGACAATGGGACAACATGATGTGATGTTTGGGGAATTTTGTGATGGTATGACACATTTTGATGAGACATCACACCCATTGGAGGCATGGTGCACCTTGATGTGATTTGTTGGGCTTCTTGGAACCTTTTGATGAGATGTCACACCCTTTGGATGACGAGGCACCACTTGAGATGAAAAGTTGAAACATCCCCAACCACCCCAGGCTAGGCCACGTCACACAACCTCAACTTTTATAGCTTTAAGTCAACCCAAATGTAACATCCCAAACATACTACTAAGCAATGTTACTCTGATAGTTTCACTACACATATTCTACTTTAAATAGAAACCACACAATATCTCTTAAAGTAACATGCTCAACCCAAGCTTGAGTCACACCACACAACTTATATCATCAGAAGAAACAATCTATTTTTAATACAACACTAAGCAACAAAATTAACTCACTAATGGTGCACACCAACATACTGATCACACAACATAACTACACACATATCCATCTTGACGTCATGCGCCACGTCTGATTTCACTATACACATGGTCTATATCCTTAAACGTGCACATGAATTCCATCCTCTTGATGCACACATGATACAATCCTATGCACTTGACCACTCAATCCTATTTTGAAGACTCATAACCAATTCACAATATTAACTTAGCAAGCAAGGATATCATCAACTGACATACTTATGCACAACTATAGATACAGGCTATAAGCACCATACTTACATGTGAAAGCAACATTAAACATAATAACAACAAATTATTATACACAACAACATATACGAATTAACCCATGTCAAACATAGATAAATAAGCACACATTAAACAAGGAAAGAACATAAAGAAAACTTATATTTTATGAAAGTCGCCAACTGTGGCCTTGACTCAGATGTTCCTCCCAGCCATAGACATTGTTTCTCATAATATTTCAACAATAGATCACCCTTGATCTAGTGCTCAAACTCCACCAGGGCAAAAGAATTCTAATGACACACTAAGGTCTGATTGTCAACATAATTTCTTAGTCCTAGGTGCCTGTTGTTGCAACTAGCCCACAATCTCTCATTCTCATGCACCTATCACACCCAAGGAAGTGTGGTCCTTCTATGCTCAACAGTCCTTTATCTGCCCCACTTTCCTTCCCAAGGTTAATAGCAACAGGGTAGAAAGGAAGTCTCTAAGCCATGCGACTAATGCTCAACGCACCAGGGAAAAATTCTCAACAATACTCTCACTTGGAGACTATGCTCCCGGGTCTGACAACCACTTCACAATAGCCAATCTCTCACCTAGAGAGACTTCTCACAGTTTGTCAACCCATCCCCTCGATAGTAAAATCAAATTATAACACCACAAATCCTTACAATCTTCTCTATGCAAATAAGGAAATAATAATATTTTCCATAACTCTGACCCTCTTCTTCTCACAAGAGCCTGCAACATGAATTCCTCCTTCAAACAACTGGATAATAATGACATTTCCCCAAAAATACACTAATGAAAACAATATATATTACATGTCTTCCACTTGACACTTTTCACCTTTAGAAGTATCTTTAAGCCACTTGGTGACCCATTCCCTACCCTCGAGAACTAAGGATAAAAACATATCCACATTACACTTTCCAAATTTTTTATTAAAATATTCCCCCCCTTTTCCCTTTTTCGGTGGAGTTGGGCCCCCATCTCTTTATTTCTAAGTCTTTGTGCACATAGTGATGCAGTATTATATTAATAATCATGATTATATTTACATGGATATGCGCACTGAGATATCTACATCCAAGCTCACCAGCATCATAATCACACATGCTCTCCAACCTCAAAACATATCCAGTCATATATATATATATATATATATATAACTTGGCTCTGCGCACTTCCAGTAAATACCACACACTTACCCAAGTGTGTGCACCATAGTGCAATGTCCGCACTTACCCAGGTGCATGAAACACATATAATGTGTGCACCTTGTCTTTTATAACATTACATTTACACTTGATACCAATCAACTCACCATCCTATATGTACAATTAAAAATGGTTCTAGATCAGGGACATTACAATCCCCTCCCCCTTATTTATGCATTTTCCTCAATGCATCTTATACACATGTACATACACAATTTTAAAAATTTTCAAAAAAATGAGGAAACTATGCTTGCATAGCATCCTTGCACTCCTAGGTTTCATCATCAGGACCATACTAGTTCCATTTGACCTTTATCAACTCCATGACTTGATTTCAGAGCTTCTTGACATTTCGATCCAATATGCAAACCAATTGCACTTAAATCTGCCTTCTCGTTCCACTTGAATCACATTCCAATCAATAATATGATTAGCATCAGGTACATACTTCTTAAGAAATGACAGATGGAAAACATTGTGAATACAAAAGGATGCAGGAAATGAAATCATATAAACGACATGACCAATCCTTTCAAGGATTTCAAATGAACCACAATAGCATGCTGCTAACTTAAAACACTTTCCCAACTTCATGGAACTGCGCTTGACCTTCACTTTTAGAAACACGTGATCACCCTCTCCAAATTCCTTGTGGGTTCTTCCTTTATCTACGCATCTTTTTTGTCTTTCTTGGGTAGGCTTTAAATTATTCCTTATCTTTACCATCTTCTCCTCCAATTCCTGGAGTAGATATGGCCCAACTACTGTGTAGTCTTTTGGGTTTTCCGAAATCACTGGCATGTTGCACTTTCTTCCATAAAGTGCCTCAAATGGGAAAATCTTTAAAGATGTTTGATACCCATTGTTGTAAGAAAACACTACCAAATGAAGGTAGTCTTTACATTTTGATGGCTTCTCCATCGCATACATATTGATCATATCTTTAATCACCCGATTTACCCTCTCAGTTTGACCATCTAACTTAGGGTGATATGTTGTGCTAAAATTCAGATTTTCTCCAAATCCTTTGAATAACCCTTTCTAAAAGTTAAGGTGAACTTGGAATCTCTATCAGACACAATTGTCTTAGGAATACCATTGAACTTAGCAACTTCACATGTGTATAACTCAACAATGTCAGGTGCCTTGTAATTTGACTTCACTGGAACAAAATGGGCAACTTTAGTAAGCTTGTCCACCACCATGATAATATAATCATGTTGCTTAGCAGTCCTAGGAAACTAAGTTATAAAGTCCATGGTCACCACTTCCCACTTCCACTCAGGAATGGGAAAGGGTTGTAACTAGCCAGCTAGATCTTTGTGCTCAGCCTTGACCTTTTGACATTTGAGACATCTCGCAATAAAATCAGAAACTTCCTTTTTCATACATGGCCAAAAGTATTGCTTCTTGACTGTGACAATGGTCTTCTGGTAACCTGTATGTCCAACATAAGGAACCTTATGCATCTCTGACAATATCATGCTTTTCAACTCTTGATCATTCAACACATAGAATCTATGTATATACATGAGAATCCAATCCTCTCTTAGTTCATAGCCTTCAAACTTCTATTGCGACATACCTTGTTGTAAGATCACCTTTATATCCTCATAGTGCAGATTTGATTCAACAACTTCCAAAATTTGTTTTCACAAATATGTTTGGTACATACTAATGGTTGTAGCATGCATCTCATGCATCCTTGATGTAGGAGCATCGCTATCAAATCAAAGAAAAGTGAACATGGAAGTGAAGTCGACACATCAATGCATTGAAAGAGCCAAACCGACTCTTAACCATCTTGGTAGCAGTGTGGAGAGTTTTTGAATCTCTCGTTAATTAATTAGATGTATGTAAAGTCGGGCCACCATTTTGAACTGACAGATCATTGTAAATCCTTACATGCCTGCAATATATTACAGGTGTAGGATATTATCCCGTATTAGTCATTAGGTTGTATTAATTAAGCTGAGTAGGTAACTACTTGAGTAGAGTGTGATAGAATTCAGATAGGAGGAAGAAGAGCGAGGAAGCTATGGGTCCTTAGACATGTTTTCATTGTAGTTTTGTAAAAGAAAAAAGTTGTAATCATGTATTTATTTCTGAAATGAATAGAACAGAGAAATTTTTTCCAATTGTACAGTGTTGATACTGTTTTACAGTTTTACTGTTGTGATGTGTTTTGTGGATGTATGATGTTCATGGTGAAGGAATGAATTTATGAAGAATTGAATAAGTTTCAAGTGTTTTCTCTTCTGTAAGTTATGTAAGGAGTGCATACCAAACGTGGAACTTTTGTATGCAGAGTATGCATATTAAGCGCAAGGAGTGTGTATGCAGAGTCTTTGACTTGGAGAAATAACTCGGGTTTTTCTCACAAGAAAGTGCAGAGGTCGGTTGCAAGGAGTGCACATGACCAGGAATTGACTAAGTGTCAAAGAAATATTTCATAAGAAGAATTTGTGAAGGTTGGGCAAGGTGAAGGATGAAGATATATCTAAGAGGAGCCGAATTATTTCAGACTATTAGATTTAGGAAACACGCATGAGATTTAAACTCTGTGTATACATAGGAGGAGAGGTCGTTGAAGACCAAAGGAGATTTGGATCGTCTAATCTAGAAGGATACATGGCGATATATTATGAACTCTGGAGAAATCACTTCGAGATTTTCATATTGAGACTTGAAACTCCTGAAGCCCGGAAAGCTGGAGGGTCAAAATAAACGTCGACTGTTGGATAGTTCGAAGTAAATTATAGCCGTCAAATTCAGAAGGACACACGACAAGAATCTGTTCTTTTCAGAAGAAAGAAAAGGTTGAAAGTTGAAACTCCCGAAGTCCAAATTATGAAATAAATCACAACTGTTGATTTACAAGGGTTAAATCTGATCTGTAGATTTGGAAAGGAAAAGAGAGTTGTTTTCCAATTTCGCGAACTGCAAAGTTTCGATTTGTGAAGAGTTGATCTAGACCGTTGAAACACGAAAAGTTTTGGACCGTTGATCTGAGGCAACCGGGGTTTGGAAGTTTGGACATCAGAAGAAGAGAGGAGAACTAATTCACGAGTTCGTGAAGTGTGAAGTCCCGTAGTGCTCGAAATCTAGGCCCCAGGTCACAGCCAGAGGTCATATGCGTGAAGGAGCTAACGAAGGAGGAGCTAGTGCCTAAACACTAATTGCCCGATATTGCGAAGGGAGACATCGTGAGTGTCATATAACTTTCACCGAAGGACTGAAGAGACCTGTGGTTATTTACAAACGAAACCATTAAGGTTTCAAAGAGATAATTCAACTCTGAGAATTGAAGATCCTTGACTGGGAGGTCGCGCATCCCAAGTAGAAGGGGGGTTGGCCCCAGTCCTCCTGCTGAGTGCACCAACTTCCTTGCTTATTTTCCTCTGATATGATTTATGTCGAAGTCATATTCGCTGAGAAAATCTAACCACATGATTTGTTTGACATTGATACTTGGTTGTCCAAAAATATTTCAGACCACAATGGTCTATTCTCAGTTCAAATATTTAACCCATGATATAATATCGCCACATCTTCAAAGCATGCACTATGGTTGCCATTTCCAAATAATGCGTAGTATAGATCCTTTAATGTTCTTTCAAATTCCTTTATTTGTAGAATACCTCATATCCATTCTAAATCAAGAATCCATCGAGTCCTTCCTTGCATGCATCCATGCACACACCGATGTATGCATTTGGATCAACAATACTCAAAATTGGCGCACTTGCTAACAAGTTTTTCAAGTGCTGAAAACTCCTTGCACACTTTGGAGTCCACTCAAATTGTGCACCTTTCTTTTGCAAATATGTTATTGGATGTGCGATCTGTGAAAATCCTTCAATAAAACTTTTGTAGTACCTTGCTAGACCCATAGAGGATCTTACTTTCGCAACATTTCTTGGTGTTGGAAATTCCTCAATGGATTTTATCTTCATTGGGTCCAAAACTATTCCTTCTTCTGAAATGATATGACCCAAGTAATGAATCTGCCTCTGGTAAAATGAACACTTTCTCATCTTTGCATTAAGTTGATGCTCCCTCAAAACTTGCAACACCATCCTCAAGTGCTTCTCTTTATCTTCTTTAGTCTTTGAGTAAATAATAATGTCATCCAAAAATATGACAACGAACTCATCCATGTATTCTCTGAAAACTCCATTCATTAAACACATGAAGATAGCTAAGGCATTCGACAACCCAAATGGAACCACTATAAACTTGTAATGACCATACCTTGTTTGGAAGGAAGTCTTGTTGATGTCTTCCTCTTTTATTCTGACTTGGTGATATCCAAATCTGAGATCTATTTTGGAGAATACCCTTTCACCCCTTAGCTGATCAAACATGTCATCTATCCTTGGAAAATAATACGTTTTATTCACTATTACCTTGTTCAACTTCCTGAAGTCGATACAAAGTCTCAACACACCATCCTTCTTCTTCATGAACAAAATTGGCATACCCCAAGGTGACACACTTGGGAGTATATACCCCTTTTTCAAAATCTCTTCAAGTTTCATCTGCAACTCCTTTAGTTCTAGCGTACTCATCCTATAAGAATTCTTGGATACAGGTTCTGCTCCTGACATCATATTTATAGAGAAGTCAATATGTCCTTTTAGAGGCAATCTCGGTATCTCTTTAAAGACATCCTCAAACTCTTTCAGCACTACGCAGTCTACCACACTTGGCACTTTATTTCTAGGTGCCTCTTCCATGTGTGCTGCAAATACTTGACATCCTTTCTGGTAGCTTTTATTCAGTTGCAATGATAGAACTTCTCTGATAGTCACAACCCTTGGAGTACCTTGAACTATTCTCAAATTTCCTTTCTCATTCAGGTAAGTAAATGCCTTAATGTAACGATACATGACAACATGGTGCTCATCCAACCAATCCATACCAATGAGGCAATCGTATGAGCCCAAAGATATAATATTCAAATAAGCCTTTATGCACAGTCCATTCATCTCTATTGGACATGCCTTAACCATCTCATTGATTTTTCTTTTTTCTCCTGCAGCTAAGTGCACCAACCAAGGTTTTCCAAGATTGCTTCTTGGAAAATGGAATCTTTCCACCATCTTAGGATCTAGATTACTATGACTAGCTCATGAGTCAATTAATATAGTAATGGGTTGGTCATTAATCTTACCTTCCACCTCGATCATGTGCAACTAAAATTCAACATGCTTGTTATCTAGCATGGCGTAAATCCTTGGCACATTTCTACCCATGTCCTCCACCATCATAACATTTTGTACACTTTGTGAAGTCCTAGCTTTATCACTTCTTTGAGGGAAATCTATGTGCACATGTTTTTCTCCACAACCCTAACACTGCATAGGTTGTTTCCATGACTTTTGTCCCATTGTTTTCAACAGTCTAGGCTCCTGGAGAGTCATTTTTCCTTGTGCAGTATTTCTGAAAAATGGTGGCTTAGCTCCCTTCTTCCTTTGATCCACCCTAATTTTCATCTCGTCTTCCCAAGACTTTTGGAAAGTCTATCTTCCTCTTTTCTACTCATAAAGACACTTAGCCTACCTTATGGTTTCTTCCAATGTCTTATGGTCATTATACTGTATCTTGTCGCTGATAAATGAGGGAAACCCACCCAAGTACCTTTGAATCTTCACTTGTTCATCCTTGATAAAAGGAACATAATTTAGCATCTCTAAAAATCTCCTTTTGTACTCGCCTATTGTCATGCTCCAAATCTTGAGTTTGAAGAACTCCTTCATTTTCCTATCATAGTAGTGCTTGGTTAAGTATTTCTTTTGAAAATTCCTCTTGAACTATATTCAAGTCCCTTTATTTTCATCAATGTGTTTCCCTTGCACATAATGATCCCACCACATTGATGCTTTCCCCTTGAGCTGATAAATAAAAATTATCCCTTCTGTTTTTGCATAATAGTTATGCAGCTGGAAGTATTTCCTCATACCCAGAAACTAGGTCTCTCCATATTCATCTTTTTTGTGCTCACCATCAAAGGTAGGAGGATTGATCTTATTAATTTCTCCCTATAGCTCTTCCACCCCAGTCCTTCTCCTATGTTTTCTGAAAGGAGATGGACTTGAGCTACTTTGCGCTTTCTTGAAAGAATTCTTACCAACACTTATTTCTTCTTTTCTTTTCTCATCATGAGACCTGCGACTTCTTGATCTACTTGACTCTGTCTCCTTATCCATCTTCTTTTCTATTATGTCCATAATTTGGATCAATTTTACATTGAAGTCATCTTGATGCGCCTTGGCTCTCATAATCCTCTCATTATCAACCTTATAGCTATTTACATACTTTTGCATTCCCTTCATGGTTTCTACCAAATTCATGCGCTCCTACTTGGATTTTGTACCATCAACACCCAAACCAACATACATATCTCCAAATTCATCATCAGGACTGTAAGTCCTTTGTACATCTTCCATTCTTTAAGCCTTCTGCACTAACTCTGTTATGCTCTTATCATTGATAATTCTGCAAAATGTGCAAGCAATTAAGATTTGTTAGATGATTTCATGCAACGACTACTTGAAAAATTTGCACCATTTTTTCAGAATATTTCCCTCAGATTTCTTGGATGATTTTAACATCCCAAAATCTAGTGTACACACTGATGAATCACTTTTCTTGCATACATCACAACTCTATATCGTGCACCAATAGTTTTTGTGTAAACTAACTCTGCACTATGCAGAACCAATTCTTAGCACACACATATATTCATGCTAGTATCTTCCCCATAAAATTCCAGTGTTGAACCAATCGCTCTGATGCCAGAATGCGATATCCCCAACCACCCCAGACTAGGCGATGTCCCATAACCTCAACTTATTTATCTCTAATTCAACCCAACTGTAACATCCCCAACATACTGTAACATCCTCAACATACTACTGAGCAATGTTACTCTGATAGTTTCACTCTGTAGATTATACTTTAAACACAATCTGCATAGTATCTCTTGAAGTAACATGCTCAACCCAAGCTTGAGTCATGCCATAGAACTTATAACAACAAAAGAAACAATCTCTTTTTAATACAACCTTAAGCAACATAAGTAACTCACTAACTGCGCACATGAGCATACTGATCAAATAATATAATTGCACGCACATCCATCTAGGCGTCATGTGCTGCCTCTGATTTCACTGTGCGTAGGGTCTATATCCTTAAGCACGCACATGAATTCCCGCCTCTTGATGCACACTTGCTACAATACTGTGCACCCGACCACTCAATCCTCTTTTGAAGACTCATAACCAATTCACAAGAATAACTTAGAAGACAAGGCTATCATTAAATGACATACTTATGAATAACTACATATACATGCTATAAGCACCATACTTACATGTGCAAGCAAAATTAAATCGAATAACAACTTATACTTATACGCAACAACATATAAGAATTAAACCATGTCAAGAATAGACAAATACGCACACAGTAAACAAGACAAACACATAAAGAACCGTTATCTTTTATGAAAGTCACCAATTGCGGCCCTGACTCAAACGTTCCTCACAACCATAGATGTTGTTGCTCATAATATTTCAACACCAAGTCACCCCCGAGATGGGTCTCAAACTCCATCAGCACAAAAGACTTCTAGTGACACACTAAGGTATGAATGTCAACACAATTGTTTAGTCATAGGTGCTGTCTGCTGCAACTATCCCATAGTCCCTCATTCCCCATGAACCTGTCACACCTAAGGAAGTGTGCCCCTTCTCTTCTCAACAATCCTTTGGCTGCCCCACTTTCCTTCCTAGGGTTATCGGCAATAGGCTAGACAAGAAGTCTTCGAGCCCTGCGACTAATGCTCAACACACCAGGGAACAATTTTCAAAAATACTCTCACCTGGAGAGTATGCTCACAGGTCTAAAAACCACTTCACAACAACCAATCTCTCAGCTAGAGAGACTACTGATGGTCCGTCAACCTGTCCCCTCTACAGTAAGCTCAGATTATAACACCATAAGTCCTTACAATCTTCTTTGTGCAAATAAGGTAATAATCATATTTTCCATACAGTTTGACCCACTTCTTCTAATGAGAGGCTGCAACATAAATTCCTCCTCCAAATAGCTGGATTATAATTCCATTCCCCCCAAAATACACGAAAGCTAGAAATATATATTGCATGCCTTCCACTTGACACTTGTCACCTTTAGAAGTATCTTTAAGCCACTTGGTGACCTGTTCACTACCCTCGGGAACTTAGGATAAAAACATATCCACATTACACTTTTCAGAAATATTACTAAAATATTCCTCCCCTTTTCCTTTTTCGATGGAGTTGGCCTCCCATCTCTTTTCGTCTGAGTCTTTCTGCACGCAATGATGCAATATTACATTAATAATCATGATTATATTTACATGGATAGGCGCACTGACCTATCTGCATCAAGGATCACCAACGTCATAATCACATAGGCTCTATGGCCTCAAAACATATCGAGTCACACACACACACACACACACACACACAACTTAGCTCTGCGCAGTTCACACTTCGAATCATTACTGCACACTTACCCAAGTGCACAAAACATAGTTCAATGTTTGCACTTACCCAGGTGTGCACAACACATAAAATGTGTGCACCTTGTCTTTGATAACACTTCTCCATGCACTACTTTGATGTGTGCAACATCAAAACTTAATGCCAACAACTCACCAGGCTAAATGTACATTACATTTACACTTGTTACCAATTGGCTCACTAGCCTAAATGTACATTACATTTACACTTGGTACCAATCGTCTCACCAACCTATATGTACAATTAGAAAGGGTTCTGGATCTGGGACATTACAAAAGTTTTACCATTTTATGGAAAATTTTAATCTAAATCTGTCATATAAATTGAGAATCATTTCTCATTTTGTAAATCATTGCTACTTGTGGATATTTACTATTAGACTTGTCTACTTCTACTTGTCTCTTTGATGAAGAATGATATGGATGGTTAATTAGGGTGACCTCTTTAAGATCTAATTCTTATGGATCTTTTACTACTTTGATGACATGAAAACTAGGGTTTTGATGGATGTATGATGTTTTGAGTAAGTCTACTCTTTTAATCTTATGATTTTGTTTAATTATGTATTGTTAGATTGATGTTGTTCTCAAGTGGCGATTCTTCTTCATCTTTGATCATTTTGAAGCAAACCCTATTTGTCAAAACCCTTGGAAGGTTGATTAGTGGAGGAACATTCACTTCTCCCAAAAATTTTAGGAGGATTGTAAGGTTAGCAGTGGACAACCTCTAAGCCTCACCCTAAAATTATCCACTTCATTATTTCAAAGAAATACCTTTTTTTTGACCCCATAAGCTAAAAGGACTAGTCACTAATATTTTTGTCCATAATAGTCAATGAAATTTGCTAAAATTTACTACTTAGAGTTAGGGTTTATTTGATACAAGTTTTCATTTTGAGCCATAGAATTCTATATGTATAGGATGTTTAAACATACTGTTACCCTAAACTCCTAAACTCATTGCAATACAATACAATTTTATGAAGCATTATTACAGCCATCTATAAGGATGATTTTTACACCCTAATTTCAAGTAGTATTTAGTCCTATATTTTATGATCAAAGGGTAATTTCAGCTAGTATATAATCCTATAAGGATGATTATTACACCCAAATTTCAAGTAGTATTTAGTCCTATATTTTATGATCAAATTGTTATATGACTATATTGCTATTGCCATAAAATTAAAATTAATGCTCTTGAAAATTCATTAGAGATAAATTTCTTATTGCTCACATTTCTTGCAAATTTTACCAAATCCTTACACTATCTCTTTATTTTTATTTTTAATGTTTGGGGATCTTATTGAATTCATCTTTGACTGGTAAAGGAATCATTGCTCACATTTCTTGCAAATTTTACGAAATCCTTATACTATCTCTTTATTTTTATTTTTAGTGTTTGGGGATCTTATTGAATTCATCCTTGACTAGTAAAGGAATCCTCTACAGTCCAAATCTGGAAACTATTATTCCACTACCTTACCTTTACTTCAATTATCTTTATCTTGGTGGTACTGTAGAGCCCTAAAATTGATTGTATCTTACTTAGGGATTCTGAGATGCTACAATGACGTCTTCATTATGTTGGATTATATTCCTTTACTAAAGATTTATATCAATGGTGTGCTCAATTATAATTTCAGACCTAAGTATCCTTTCAAAGCACATGGTAGAGTGTCAATGTATAAATCTACAATTGGGTTAAGAATGGCCCTATAGTAACGAGCGAAGTATGGCTTTGTAAGAATGGTAGAGAGTATACTACTCATTTTCAAAGAACGTTATCTTTTTCAATAGACACTAAGCTGGAGGGCCAACCACATAGTTAAGTAGTAGTTTTTTTTGGGGGGATTTTTGCTTAAAATTTGGTCATAAATTGTTAGATTTGTAGATTAGAGTGATTATTTCTGTATAATTCTAGTGCACTAGAACTTTTTAGTATGTTAATCTATGCATTCAGAAATGGATTTTAAACAACAAAAAGTAGTGATTTCCTGTAGATTTATGTTGCTCCAAAAAAACATTTCAAGCACAGTTAGACAATGTCCAAAGTTAACCTTTAACTTTGTGGCTACTTCCTTCAATGATTAAAATAATCAAAATATACAGAATAAGTGTTGTCTAACTGTTATGTTTTTAGACTTTTTCATTGGAAATATATAATATAAATCTTCACGAAATCACAATTTTTTGTTGTTTAAATTGCACTTTTGAATTCAAAAATAGATTTAGAATACTGAATAATTTTGGGGGCATTAAGATTATACAAAATTAACCACTCAAATCTACAAATCCAACAAATTCTAACAAAATTTCAAACAAAATTGAACAAAAATAATCACAAGAAAATAATAAAAAACTTAAAACAATTATACTACATTTAAAAAAAAAAAAAAAAAAAATCCAGATTTAAATCTGAATCTCGTCCATATATGCATCATTATTTCATCGTGTGGAAGCATTTTAAGTTTGATGTCATAGGCCACGATTGGAAGTATGATTAATTTCTTAAGTTTGATGTCACATGGCATGATCGAAGTCAAAAAAAATATAATTTTTAAAATTTAATATCTTGCTAAATCTGCCGATTGTCATTATTAACAATATGTTTATCAATTATGTTGATCTGAAAGGAAATTCGTTTAATATCATCATAAGAAAGGAAATTCGTTTAATAGATTATTAATAAAAAATCTGAGCAAATTTTAACTTTAACCATCATGAAAATCTGCTGAACCTAACTTTTAATTTTATAAAAAATTTGAAAATCTCCTGCATACCATAAAAATACATTTTAATTTTATTATTTAAATAATATTTGAATAATATTAATATTTTTATGATATTTAAATAATATTAGTGATTTTAATACCACTTAGAAAGATTAAAAAGACTAAAACATTCTTAATTTTTTTTATCACTATGTTATATTATTTTAGTAACTTCAATTAAAATTAAAAAGATATTTATTTATTTAAAAACAAATATTTATTTTAAAAGTGCAATGTACATAATGATTTTTAAATTGAAAAGTAATAAAAGAGGTATTAAAATTGATTAGTAAGAGTTTATTTTTTGTTTTTTTAAATAGAAAAGAAGGAGGATTTTTAAATTGAAAAATAATAAAAGAAGTATTAAAATTGATTAGTAAGAGTTTATTTTTTGTTTTTTTAAATAAAAAGGAAGGAGGAACATTGAATAGCAAGTATACTCATACTTTAATTCCTTAACTTATATGTTAGAGACATTATTTTATTATGGTAGTTTTTATTAGTATAATGATCATAGTATATTGGAGTTTGTTTGTTATTATGAATTACTTTTTTTAAATTGAGTTTTGAACCTTGGTTATCTTACATTAAAGAATTGTTCAAAACCAATAGTACTAGTGGAATTTGAAGGATACCGGGATATCATTTAATATAATATCTATAGGTGCAATCACAAGTTTAGTGAAAAAACCCTTGCTTTCCACCATTGGATCCAACCCCTTTGGACACACACACATATATATGAGAACCTTCATAATTCCAAGGATACTAAGTAGAAACACCTATGGGTGGAATATTTTTTTTTTTTCCTTTCAATTAATTTATTTTATTTTTGTTCCACATTGTAATATTATTTTTAAATTCCATGTGTCAACTCCATGTTGAATACAAAAGGAATTACACATCTCCTTAATAGTGAGTTGTACAAAACACCTTTCCCTCTTGTGAGATTATAACAAAAGTTATGGAATACAATTACTTTGTGGATGTGTTAGAAATTTAAATAAATTGTGTATATGTCTTTGATTAATTTCATGTCAATGACACTAATTTTGGTCTTTGGTTTATATGGAATTTATTATCTCTAGGGTAGAGAGGTGCATATACAACCTAGGTAAATGTGTTACATCAATAAAATTATTAAATTAAATTGAAAAAAAATTAAAAAATTAGTGAAACATAATAATAAAAAAGTGAAAAAAAAGATCACAATTCTTATAAAACTTTATAACAAAATAAATCTCATAAATTTTAAGGAGGAGAGAATTAAACTTATGTTTCTTTTGATTCCTTTTAATTCTTATTAAATCCAAGTTAAGATGGATCTATGCTTAATCTTAGTTTGATTAATACCTAGATTTATTATGTTATTTATGTGATAGAGTAACTTTGAAGATAAAATATGCAAGTTCAGTTAGATTTTATTGGTTAAAACATAATGAAGATTTGCTAAATTAGATACTAGGAACTTGATATTTTACTAAACTATATTTAACATGAGACTACTATCAAGTGTGCATGAGGGAATATAATGCCAAGAAGACAATGTTTTTATGAGTGGTTGGTTATGCCCTTTGGGCTCACCAATGCTCTAGCAACTTTTGTGAGACTAATCAATGATTTCTTCCACCCTCATCTCGGACACTTTGTAATTAATGCCTTTATGATATTTCGATCTTTAGCTATAGATGAGAGGTGTATATACAACATATCTTCCAAGTGTTAAACATTTTGCACACAAATAAACTTTAGGTAAAACAAAAGAAACATGTTTTTGGTTAGTAGTCTATTTCATATCTTAGGTTTTTTATCGTAACTATCAATATTCAACCAGATCTAGGTAATGTGTAGGCCCTCTTGGAGTGGATGTTATCACACTCTATAATGGAACTCAAGAGTTTCCTTGGGGGTGTCAACTTATATTGCAAGTCTATTTTTCTCATTTGGAAAATTGGCTCGCCCCTTGCATCACTTATTTACCCAATGCCATTTTGATTGGACACCATAGGTTGAAAATACCTTTCAAAAGTTAAAGAAAAAGATAAATTTAGAACCAATATTGCAAATTCCCAATTTCCAATAACCCTTTGAGATTGAATGTAATGTCTCACACTATGCCATTGGAGCCATACTTAAACATATAGGTAACCCTATGGTATATAATTAAGAGATTTAATAGATTCCAAAATCAAGTATATCACTTATGATAAAGAGTTAAATTTATGCTTTGGTACATAATGTAAAGCATTAACACCACTATTTGTTAGGTAAAGAAACAATTCTGCACACATATCATTATCTTTTGATATTTACATATTCTCAATCAAAGATTCAAGAGGAAAACTATCTAAAGTGTGTAACTGATATTCAAAAGTTCCATTTGGTTCTCAAGTAGAAGAAGGGATGCATTAATGCTATGACAGATCTGTTGAGTTGTCCACTTGTATAAAAAAAATGTAGAATCAACAATTTGCTATTAAGTCCAATCATGAAAAAGGTATTAGAGGTAGAAATAAAGTTTGAAGTATTTTATTTTTCTCATATTTATAGAGAATACAACTCCAAAACATATCTTTTTTCCAAGGAAGCTTTGTTTCTACACTAGGGGATACATTCTAAGAAAGAGTTCAAAGTTAGGTTCATCAAAAACTTTGAATATGGTCTTTATTGATCAAGGAAAAAGTACAATTGTTTAGAAGCTTGTTGAAAAAGGAAGATATTGATGGTTTTTGGCAGTTATGTTTTTTGTTTGAGATAATTTGAATGTAGTTTTTGATTAATATCGAAAGGATATATTCTTTTGGGGGAAATGGAAGACTATAATATTGTTTTTTAAAAACACTTTGAAGACAATATTAGTAACCTGCTTTCTAGGTCTACTTGGTTGAATGATGTATATTTTTATTTCACTCTTGAAATATCATACACATACACACACACACACATAAAGATCTATAGGTTACTTCAATTGCTTGAACTACCCATCCAATGCATGTTGTCGACTCGAAGGTCATAGGTTTCCTATTTAAATATAGTGATGTCCCTTAGGGATACCAACAATTATTGTAATTGGCAGTTGAGCCACCCCCAATATAGATATTCAGGGGAAGAGGGGGAGCCTTACAACATTTTCCTTAGAAACACATGCAAACACACACAAAGCCATAATATATAGTTTGGTTGGTCATAGGGAGGTTTTGATATCGATTCGAGTTACTAAACCTTATTGTGATTGACAATTAATATCATTCTCCAATTGAAAAACCAAGGAAGAGAGAGGAGAGAGGAATCTACAAGTTTCACATTGTGGATTATTAATACATGTAGAGGGTGAGGAATTTTTTAGCTAGTTTGGTACCAACACCCCTAAGGTGACTTACCAGTATTTACTCTAATTTTTTTTACTAATTTAAAATAGCTTTTAAAAATCTATAAATTTATAATATCATGATAATATAATCCTTAAAACAATTTTTTTAAATATTTAATTTATATTTAAAAAAATAATTTTTCAAAACAGTTAAATATTAAGACACTTAAATATATACAATGTATTTCATCATTTTGAACAAAAGGGTTAGTTTAAACACACTATTGAATTAACAAATGAATGTTTCACTAAGTAAAATCAATTCAAATGTGATGAGGTATACCAACAATATTAAATAACAACCCTGAATGGGGTGCCACGCGGAGCAGGAAGGATGCGTGGAGCAGTGCCAGGAGGGGCCATTAATGGTGGCCACCCACCCCCATCTCCTCACCATTTATGATGGGTACAAACCATAGTGACCTTCACCATACGATGAGGCCTCTCACTCCCGCGAGGAGAACGGATGACCAGAGCATTAAGACCATAGCCTTAATGGCCATAGTTATCATTTTCGCCCTTATCAGCAGCCTCAGAGGCTTTGGGATGATTCAGAAGGTTGCAGAGCCGAACAGAGACAACCTTGCAGTGGGAACTCCGACAATAGCTCTATTTCTAAGCATGCCACGAGCAAGGGGGTGACCTCGCAGAGGCACAGAGTGGTACACGACCGACTCGCGAAGGAAAAGGAAAAAGAAATTTGAGAGAGCACTAAATCTAGATAAGAGAATGAGACCCAGGAAGTCCAGAGGAATAGGGACGCCTCCCATGGCATATGTCGAGGAGATTCCTCCGAAGGAATCCATCCAGAATTACTTAGAGAGCCTCCTTTTCATGGTTCTGGACAATTGGGATACCCCCTCTTTTTTCAGAGCAGATGCAATGACCCCTATACCAAGAGCCAAACACGGTCGCAATGACACTCCAGATGAATAAATCACACCTTTCTTTGTAGAGGAAGAGACACAGAGAGGCATCGAAGGAAACACCTGCGAACTTCCTGATGAAATGAGATAGCAGAGTGGGAAGCGAGAGCACTAGGAGGAGGCCGACACACAGATGGAAGCTCCCCCCTCTTCCATTCTGCAGAATTTGTAGGACTAGCCACCACTTCTCCACCCTGAGCACCTGAATTTAATCTTCGATGTACGCAGCATGGTGGATGACCAAATTTTTAGAGCCATCCACATCAATCAACACCTGGATATGCTGTATGCTGCCTACTCTAGTGCCACCCCAAGGCGCCAATGCCCCACTTGTGCACAGGTCTACGCTATCCCAGTCAAAAGCGGAAAGAAGAAGGACGACCATGAGGACACCGGCTAAGAGGTTTTCCTGTTTGTTTACTGTTAGAAAATATTTTCTTTTTGATGCAAAACAGAGCTGCAGCTCTTCTAGCCTATAGCAATGGTAGCGGTAGTATAGTAATGAAAAAACTAATACTAAGGTTGACCATGCATCCTGGTTTCCTTCGGGCAAGGTGGCAGACTAACACTTTGAGTTTGGAATCTAGCATGGAATGGCCAACTATTTCAGTTTCCTTAACAGACGGGATAGCTGGCACTTCAATAGAACTCTGTAATTTTGCAATATTAATATAATAGGACCTGCCTTCTTATTTAAAAAAAAAAAAAAACATTATTAAATAACAAGTAATAAATGTTTCACTAAATAAAATAAATTCAAATGTGATGAAGTATACCAACATTATGAAATAACAAGTAATACAATAAGAAGTGTAATTAATAAAATTTTGAAAAAAAAAACATAAATTTTGAAACTAAAAACAATATTTTTACACACTATAAATTTATTTTTAAAATGTGTGAGATCATATTAATGGTAATGGATATGAAAGAATTTATATTGTCATTCCATAATTTTTTTTTTTTGTAAATAAGAGTATATGTTATATTAAGATCCTGCTAAAGCTGATAAAAGTGTCAAAATACAACAGCATACTGGCTGCAGTTACTGGACTGCCCCAACAGAGGGGAAACCAGTCCAGCCAACCCCCAATTCACAAGTTTCATATTGTCACTGGACCAGTAGAAAAACAAAGTTCATACTGACTGTCATCTAAACTATGAGCCTAAGAAAACTTGACAAATAGCACTTAAGAGCTAAACACCTGGCGAATAGCCTATCCACGTGGTGCAGAGGTCCTCTATCCACGGTTCTTCTTCGATATACGTCGGTTGGTCATACCAACGCTTTTCCTTTTGCTCGTCACGCTCCATTTCCTCAGCTTGGCCTCTTCGTTCCGCTTCCCCCTGCTTCGCTTCTGCTGGTCGCTGCCTTCTATCCCTTCCTGCACCTGTAACAACATCAGGTACCTCCCCTGGAGCAGAGTCAGCTGGGTCCAAGGAGAGCTCAGAGTGCATAGTCGAGAGGAGATGTAGGAAGGTCACTACATTTTCTTCTGTGGTCTGCAGACGATACTTGAGGTCCGCGACCTCCTTCCTAAGCTCAAAAACTAAGTCATACAGGATGACCAGTCGATCTCTGAAGTGCTCGCTGTCGAGATGGGCTGTGGGTTGGAGGCGCGCTCGTTTAGAGTCACTATATGCCAGTGGTGCACTACTCAAATTGTTCGAGGGTCCAGGGAAAGACATTGTCGCTGTGAATTTCATTCGGGGGTCCTGAGGGAATCGTAGAATCTGGGCCGACCCTCGTGGGATAGTGGCCATGGAGTGAAGAAGCATAGACTATGAAGGTGGCAGGGTGGCCGTGGAGCGAAGAAGCATAGACTGCGAAGGTGGCGGGGTGGCAGCTGTGGACGGAGTTTGAGGATGGGAGGATGAACAGGTCGAAGGGGAGACTAAAGGTGAGATCGGAGGTCGACAGGGCTTCCAGGGGAGCCCCTCTTCGGCCTTCCTCTAAGCCGTTCTTTCATGTGTGCAGGTGGGCGGGCCTGGACGAGGTTAAACCAGAGGTGCAGAAAAACTATGGAGACAACAGCTGAGTGAGCCTAGTCTTGTTTGCGCCGTGAAGGGAGGAGCCCCTCAGACTGCATACAGGGTGTAATGACCAAAACGACGAGCCAAGCCATAGAACAAACTGCGGAGGAGTAAAGGGTGGCGTAAATGCTCATTACCTCGACCATTACTGTGACTTAAATGCAATTAATCGCCAGGGACGGCACCAGCCTGCGGCATGAGCCCATCACATGGCTCCGTGTCACATCGGACTGTGTCCTCTCCCATCCATCGCCATGAGGAACCCACTAACACCCCATCCGGGGAATTGTCATTCCATAATTATTAGACCTACTAGTACTATAATTGCTTCTAGATTTATATTGTAATTATTTCTATGTTAATTTGCTTTATTTTTTATTCGTTATTTTTTTAATAATTTTTTTATAATTTTAATGTACATTTGCATTAATTTTTATTACTTATTTTTGAAATAAAGTTTTAATAATTTTTACTGTATATTTAAATAGAATGAAATTTTTGAAAAATGATTTTTATTTATTTTTATTTTTTAAATTAGTTTTTATTTTAGTTTTAATTGGGGTTGATAGTTGATTTGAGAAATTTTATGTGGTTAAAAAAAAACATTTATCAAATAAATAATGTAACACCCATCCAGGATGTTAAACAATTAATCTTTCATTTTATACATACACAATAACAACTTTGTTTTAACATAATTTCATTGATTTTCATTTACACAATTCTTCTACATTTGCTCAATGATAAATCTAGATAACATGATGAAATAAGTAATATGTTAACTCTATGATTTAGAACTTAAAACAA